>CM067169.1:36078689-36114625 GCA_034093135.1 Erigeron breviscapus | reverse complement strand
GATCTTCTTTTGTCTTAGAATAGATAAGAATGTCATCGATGAAAACAATGACAAATTGGTCCAAGTAGGGTTGACACACTCGGTTCATCAAATCCATGAACACAGCTGGTGCATTAGTCAATCCAAAAGGCATCACCGTAAATTCAAAATGTCCATATCTCGTTCGAAAGGCGGTTTTTGGAATGTCATCTTCATGAACACGTAATTGATGATAACCCAACCTCAAATCAATTTTGGAAAAGAAACGAGCACCTTGGAGTTGGTCGAATAAATCGTCAATCCTAGGAAGAGGATAACGATTCTTTATCGTTAGTTTGTTCAATTCTTTATAATCGATACACATTCGGAATGTGCCATCTTTCTTTTTAACGAACAAAACCGGTGCGCCCCAAGGCGATTGACTAGGGCGAATGAAACCCTTGTCTTGAAGCTCTTTGAGTTGGGCGGCCAACTCTTGTAATTCGGTCATGGCTAATCGATAAGGTGCTTTGGCCACGGGAGAAGCGTTAGGAATAAGTTCAATACGGAAGTCAAGTTCACGAGATGGAGGTAAACCCGGTAGGTCATCCGGAAATACATCCGCAAAGTCTTTAACTACGGGCACGGTTTTCAAGTCAATCTTTGTGATTTTAACACTATATACATTCCCATCCCATAGTTCGGTCATTTCGCCTTGAACCACTAATTCTTCCCTATTTTCTAACGGAATCCTCACAGTTCGACTACCACAATCAATTACCGCGTTCATGGCCGATAACCAATCCATACCCACAATCACGTCAAAACTACCAATATCAAAAGGCATTAAGTCAATGTAAAATGGGTGATCACATAAATCTAACACATAATCACGAACAACTTGACTAATCCTAGACAATCCACCATTTACCATTTCAAGTTCAAAACAATAGGACAACGGGCTAGGTTTAGCATCGATCAACGGAATAAAATCATTGGAAATTAGACTATAATCGGCTCCAGAATCAAATAACACAGTAGCATATTGGTGATTGAGGAGAAAGGTACCTGCTACGACATTAGGATCACCACGAGCCTCGGCCGCATTCACGGCAAAGCTCTTCCACGGGGGGCCAAATGTTGGCGAGGAGCTTGAGGAGGTTGTTGTTGTTGTCCTTGGTTTCCTCGGTTTTGATTCGGACCGGCAATTTGCAACTGGTTAGGATGCACGGTCACTTGGACTTGTTGGCCAATAAGATTGGGCACCGGTTGCGGTAGTGGTCTTGGCTACCACATTCATAACAAGAACCCGGGGCCATCGGGGGACGCATAGTATTAATGGGATCAACATTTAAAGGACCATTCCAGGGTTAGTTGGACAAAATCTTGAGGTGTGTCCCTGTTGGTTACAATGAAAACAAGCATCACACCTCATGGTAGGCCAATGATAGCGATTACACCTAGGGCATAAATGTAACACCCCAAGCCGAGGCTCGGAATATCACGGAAAACACATAGCACCAGGTGGAATTACAATAGAACAACTAAATGCAATTATAGATTCGGTGAATCCAAAACATAACGAAGCAAGTAACAAAATACAACAGGAGCAAATAGCCATCAAAGTTAACATAATAACATCCAAAGATGGCAAACGATCCTAAGTATAATGCAAAAGGGAGGCCAATGAATCCTTGATCTATAAAGTCCATGGTCCGGGTTCACAGCAAGCAAAGCAACTAAACTCCACGCCCTGGGAGAACCTGATTACCTGAAAAGTGTACTAAGCATAGTCAACACAAGGTTGGTGAGTTCGTAGTAATGGTTCCTAAGGAACCAACGTCAAATATCACAATATACGAGTAGAGGCTAGACATGACTTACAGCGAGCCTCTAAGCAACACAATATCGTCCAACAACAAGATTACACAAGACTAGTAAATGTGTGAGGAGAATGCACAAATGATATATGAATCAAAGTAAGTGCCAAATGCATGAATAAGCCAACATGCCTATCCTATGCGTGAACTCCGTCACCTATGCAACGATACCCTTCTGTCATCTCAATGAACAAGGCTGTATCTCAAAATCATCGAGATATATATGTCTATATACTCGGGGTCACGTTCTACATCCAAAATGGGTGCATACATCTATGCACCAGGATGTCGGCAATCCCCTGCCGAGGGCTCATCAATGATGTATGCAATGCTTACAATCAAATGTAAATGCATAAATCATAAACCAACAATCAATATACGATGCACCTGTGCCATCAATCTATATACGATGAACCTGTGCCAACAATCAATATTCATCCAACATAAGCCAACTATCAACATTCCTCAAACATAAGCCAACTATCAACATTCATCAATCATAAGCCAACAGCCATAATTTAAACCAACTATACGTACATATACTTCAGAGGATTCTACTTTCTTCAAGTCCCAGATGCTTATATATAGGGTCACCCGCAGCCTTCCCACCACATCTAAAACTCAATGAAGGCATAACCGACTTCCATGTATGTACGTCTATCCTAATGTAAAAGTAATACTTGACTAAAACATAACCCAAGTCAATCAAACGAAAAGAACCGTCACATCAAACCAATAATCAAGTCAACCAATCAATAAATCAATCAACAATGTAAGTAAACACACCAGTTTTACACTTTTCAGCCCGAATCTCAAGCGAGTAGGGAGATACGAAACTCACCTTGTCCGGCAAAGAAGCTAGTATAAGATTACAAACGAATAATAGGATCCACACGTCCACAACCTATAATTACACATCATAATACCGAAATGTCAACTCTACAATCATAAACAAGTTGGTTTAGCACAATTAAGTCAAGTCACAAACCCTAAACACCTTTACAACTTAACGAGTAGGAACAAAACGCATTCGACTCGACCTTTTAGAAATGACAAAAGATTCATACAAAAAGAGTGTTACTACTAGAAACTAGACTCTCTTACGATTCCAACGACAGGTCATACAACTTATTTGGACTTACGGATCAAAAGTTATTAACGTTTAAAAATCGACGCGCATACTTTCCCAGAATCTAACCACTGCGCCGCAGTGAGCCTTTGCCAAGCTCACTGCGCCGCAGTGGGCTAACCAAGACTTGACCAGGCCCTAGCCACTGCGCCGCAGTGGGCTAGGCCTAAGCCACTGCGCCGCAGTGGCCCAGTTCTGGCCAGAAGCAGCAGCAGCTGCAGTCCGAACCAAAAACCCAAAAACAACCCATAAGACATCCAAAACGATTTGTAAAGCCTTGTAACTTGATTTGAAGCATAAATAAACACCATTAACCATAAATAAACATAACCCAATCCACAAATTCAACCAAAACATCAAAATCATACCCAAAACCTTCAAACCCTAATTTGACCTAAAACGAGATTTAAGCCGATTTAGGACTTGTAAAAGTTCAAGATGACTAGAAATGCATAAACAAACATAAGTAGGTATAAATGGGATGAATTTGACTTACCAAAACTTCTCCTTGAGCTAGAACCCAAAATTAGGTCAAATGGACAAAAATGCAAGACTTCCACCTTTTGATTCTTCGATATGACGATAATGTGGTATAGATGGCGATGAATCTAGTGTTATACCCTTTCTAAACACTAAGTAGATGGTAGGGAGAAGAGAAGAATGATCTTGCTTTGTTTTTGAGAGAAAGAGATAGATAGATAGAAATGAGAATGAGAGGGGGAGAAAGGGATAAGGGGGGGGGAAATGGGTCATTGGGTGGCTGGTGGGTCTTGGACTACCCACGGGCCGACCCGCTCCCTTCACAAGTCACAACACAATAGCTACACATTTAAATACCGACCAACACATATTATCGACCCGAATATACCACATTGCCATTTAACTCACAAAACGACCCAATTAATTCATTAACTCAAATTGTTAGTCAAATTACACATAAAGTCAACGGGTCAAAATTTACGGATGTTACAATAAAGGACTACCCCCTGTGTAACCAACCCGTTGAGGACCCTTTGTTGGTATTACCGCTGCAAAAACCTTTCCACCACGACCATGGCGCTTTTATCACGCCGATCATCTTTCTTGGTGCCGCTTGACTCGGCAACATCCTTCCTTTTATTGTCATTCTTGTTATCGTTCTTATTTAACTTACCACTCTAATGAGTTCCAAGGTTATACTAGCGGTACGGGTGGTTGCCTCTTTGTAAGTCAAAGGCATGGTGGGGTGAGAGACAAGCACTCTCACTTCATGTGGCAATCCCGCAACATACTTCTCAATCTTAACCTCTTGGGGTCTCACATAATGAGGAATGAGTCTAGAGAGTTGGCCAAAACGGCGTGCGTAACTCTCGTAGTCTCCTCCCTTCATGGCAAGTTTAGAAAATTCCACTTGTAATTTCCTCAGTTTATGGGCCGGGCAATACTTAGTAGTTATCATATTCTTGAACTCTCCCCATAAAAGATTATTAGCCGCATCGATCCCCAATTCATCAACTTCTTCGTTCCACCACTCAAGAGCCCCACCTTTCAACATACCGGAAGCATAAGTGATTCTTTGGTGGAAGGCACAACCACTTCGAGCAATGATAGATTCAATGCTCTCTAACCATTCCAAGCAACCCGTAGCACCACTTTCTCCATTAAATTCCGGGGCTCCACAAAGTTTGAAGTCTTTAAACAAGCATCCTGGTTGACGAACATCATAATCCGGTCTAGGTAAAACTTCTCCTACACCTACACCGTTTACATTTACGTTTTCTTGTTCATTTTGTACGGGAACCGCTTCATCTTCTGGTTCTTCTTGTCCATTTACATTTCTCATGGCCGTTTGAATTCGAGCCACAAGATCCGGCATGAGATCATTTAAAGCTTGTGTGTATATATATATATATATATATATATATATATATATATATATATATATATATATATATATATATATATATATATATATATATATATATATATATATATATATATATATATATATATATATATATATATATATATATATATATATATATATATATATATATATATATATATATATATATATATATATATATATATATATATATATATATATATATATATATATATATATATATATATATATATATATATATATATATATATATATATATATATATATATATATATATATATATATATATATATATATATATATATATATATATATATATATATATATATATATATATATATATATATATATATATATATATATATATATATATATATATATATATATATATATATATATATATATATATATATATATATATATATATATATATATATATATATATATATATATATATATATATATATATATATATATATATATATATATATATATATATATATATATATATATATATATATATATATATATATATATATATATATATATATATATATATATATATATATATATATATATATATATATATATATATATATATATATATATATATATATATATATATATATATATATATATATATATATATATATATATATATATATATATATATATATATATATATATATATATATATATATATATATATATATATATATATATATATATATATATATATATATATATATATATATATATATATATATATATATATATATATATATATATATATATATATATATATATATATATATATATATATATATATATATATATATATATATATATATATATATATATATATATATATATATATATATATATATATATATATATATATATATATATATATATATATATATATATATATATATATATATATATATATATATATATATATATATATATATATATATATATATATATATATATATATATATATATATATATATATATATATATATATATATATATATATATATATATATATATATATATATATATATATATATATATATATATATATATATATATATATATATATATATATATATATATATATATATATATATATATATATATATATATATATATATATATATATATATATATATATATATATATATATATATATATATATATATATATATATATATATATATATATATATATATATATATATATATATATATATATATATATATATATATATATATATATATATATATATATATATATATATATATATATATATATATATATATATATATATATATATATATATATATATATATATATATATATATATATATATATATATATATATATATATATATATATATATATATATATATATATATATATATATATATATATATATATATATATATAACACCAACAAATACGATGCACATACACTTCTTATAATTCTACTTTAAAGGAATTATCGATGTTTATATATATATAGGGTCAAGTCATAACAAGGTGGGTAAAGTATAGTCCGGATCTTAACTTCAACATTCGACACATTAAAAGTGTTTGTATACAGGGTGTACCATCGGCTAACCCTCCACACCGTTAATATATTGAATGGATGTCAAGACTCGGTTTCGATATGTTCTCTAAGTGTTGGCCGGGTATGTATACAGGGTGTACCAGCGGCTAACCCTCCACCTAACCAACACTCATTAAGCATACCGGGTTAGCTACTATACTTTATCCACAAGGCGCAATCCACGAGATCATTTTACTAGGGGGACAAATAATAAATACTTCCAAGATTCCACATATCAACGTTTATCACAATAATTTCACAATTCACGGTGTATCCCGACACTATCATATATGTCCATCAAGTTGTGGTAATGACTTATATAATAAATAATGCGCTAACGGTGCGACTTACATCGTAAACAATGCGCTAACGGTGCGACTTACATCGTAAACAATGCGCTAACGGTGCGACTTACATCGTAAACAATGCGCTAACGGTGCGACTTACATCGTAAACAATGCGCTAACGGTGCGACTTACATCGTAAACAATGCGCTAACGGTGCGACTTACATCGTAAACAATGCGCTAACGGTGCGACTTACATCGTAAACAATGCGCTAACGGTGCGACTTACATCGTAAACAATGCGCTAACGGTGCGACTTACATCGTAAACAATGCGCTAACGGTGCGACTTATATAATAAATAATGCGCTAACGGTGCGACTTACATCGTAAACAATGCGCTAACGGTGCGACTTATATAATAAATAATGCGCTAACGGTGCGACTTATATAATAAATAATGCGCTAACGGTGCGACTTATATAATAAATAATGCGCTAACGGTGCGACTTACATCGTAAACAATGCGCTAACGGTGCGACTTATATAATAAATAATGCGCTAACGGTGCGACTTACATCGTAAACAATGCGCTAACGGTGCGACTTACATCGTAAACAATGCGCTAACGGTGCGACTTACATCGTAAACAATGCGCTAACGGTGCGACTTATATAATAAATAATGCGCTAACGGTGCGACTTACATCGTAAACAATGCGCTAACGGTGCGACTTATATAATAAATAATGCGCTAACGGTGCGACTTACATCGTAAACAATGCGCTAACGGTGCGACTTACATCGTAAACAATGCGCTAACGGTGCGACTTATATAATAAATAATGCGCTAACGGTGCGACTTATATAATAAATAATGCGCTAACGGTGCGACTTATATAATAAATAATGCGCTAACGGTGCGACTTATATAATAAATAATGCGCTAACGGTGCGACTTACATCGTAAACAATGCGCTAACGGTGCGACTTACATCGTAAACAATGCGCTAACGGTGCGACTTACATCGTAAACAATGCGCTAACGGTGCGACTTACATCGTAAACAATGCGCTAACGGTGCGACTTATATAATAAATAATGCGCTAACGGTGCGACTTACATCGTAAACAATGCGCTAACGGTGCGACTTATATAATAAATAATGCGCTAACGGTGCGACTTATATAATAAATAATGCGCTAACGGTGCGACTTACATCGTAAACAATGCGCTAACGGTGCGACTTACATCGTAAACAATGCGCTAACGGTGCGACTTACATCGTAAACAATGCGCTAACGGTGCGACTTACATCGTAAACAATGCGCTAACGGTGCGACTTATATAATAAATAATGCGCTAACGGTGCGACTTACATCGTAAACAATGCGCTAACGGTGCGACTTATATAATAAATAATGCGCTAACGGTGCGACTTATATAATAAATACTTCCAAGATTCCACATATCAACGTTTATCACAATAATTCAACAATTCACGGTGTATCCCGACACTATCATATATGTCCATCAAGTTGTGGTAATGACTTATCTTTAAATGGGTAATGCATTTGATGTGAATCAAAAGTTTATGTATGAAGACTCATGCAAATCTTCATAACATAATGTTTAATAAAATTTATTTTTATAGTCTTAGTAACACAAGAGAGCTCGGTAGCTCCATTTGAACGCATAAAGAAGCGCAAAGGCAAAGGTTTGCGAAGGACGCAATTAAAAACCCGCCCTTTTTGGAGGCTAGCGCACTCCGACTTATACCTCTCTTAGAGTTTGTTCAAATGGGTGAGCCGGTGTATCTCAAGGTTGTAAGACTCCAAATTTTAATTAAAGAAATTTCTATTTCGATAGTTCTTAGTCAACTATATTCTTTTCTATGAGTAACCTACGAACTCAGTTTAAACCATTTTTATGCATCATACAGTTCACGTTGCACACAAAATTTCCTATCATGTATGCTAATATGAAATGTGGGTGTAATGGCTATAGACTAGGTCAATCCACCTAGCTCTCTACAACCACGGCTCTGATACCATTCTGTAACACCCCAACATGGCGGAATCATGGGGTATCACTTAGAAAAGCACAGCACGACACGGAAATTATGTAGAGTCAAACTATATGCATTCATAGGATTGAAACAATCCATAAACTCACTCAAATGTATACAATAATCAATATCTATCAAAGATACACACTCAATCAATATTAAATGAAAATGTTTAAATGATAGTAGTTGATCCTAAGCATAACCCGTTAAAGGGAAATAAGGATCACGGATCCAGAAGTCCAAAGCTAGTCCAAACCTAGCAATGCAAGCACATAATCATCCATTTTGTCTCTGATTAACCTGATTACCTGAAAAGTGTACTAAAATACGTCAACATAAAGTTGGTGAGTTCGTAGGGACAAGTAATATGGGATAACCGTGTCGGATAACAACCGTTAACAATAAGTGAGGATTAGGAAAACTAATCACATCCAAGGATAACCTATAAGGTTTCACATTATCACAATTCAATACAAGTCAACATTCAATAATAACGATTCCATATAACGTTCAACAACGTTCCATAACAATCAATAACGATCAACAACGATGCGGCTTACATAGTTAATAATTAACAATGCGCTAACGGTGCGACTTACATCGTAAACAATGCGCTAACGGTGCGACTTATATAATAAATAATGCGCTAACGGTGCGACTTACATCGTAAACAATGCGCTAACGGTGCGACTTATATAATAAATAATGCGCTAACGGTGCGACTTATATAATAAATAATGCGCTAACATGTCCACATCAACAATTCAATCATACAATCAATTAAATCAACAATCAACAGTTAAACAAACATGTACACTTTTCAGCCCGAATCTCAATTGAGTAGGGAGGGTTTACGAAACTCACCTTAGTTGTAGTGGCAAATCAGAGCAGTAGATAATCCTCGTGACAAGTTAATCTTAGTACAGCTCAAAACACTTTGCAAAGTACTTTACTATGCTCAAAATGTACTACCGGGTACCTAGAACAAGTATAAGATCAACTTATAAGCTACCACAAAGCCTAAGTTAAAATAAGGAATTTTCAGCATGTTTCCAGCTTTGCGTTATCTACTTGACAACGACTTTGGGAAGTCAGGAAGACCAGATACAACAAAACTTAGTTCTAGACATTTGTTGGGCACTCAAAGGCCTTTTCAAAAATGTAAGGTTTGACTCTTGAAGAGCTTTAATAAAAGAGTTATGATTTTTACAAAAACAAACCTGTAGCCTCGTCAGAAATTAGACCAGTTCTAAAAATCGTCGTTTTTGGCACTCTTCTGAGCAAAACCAGAAGAAACTTCGTTCTTATCAAATTTTACTGACACTTGGACCTTTCCAAAAATATAAGATTCGTCTCCTAATTCGTTCAGATGAATCTTCTATGATGTTTGCAAGATGACTGAAAATTTCAGTCCTATAGAGTCTTTAAATTCAACTTGAAACTTCAAGTGATGAACCCAAGACTTTATGGACTTGATTGTTTTGTGTTATGAATGTGAAAGAGAGAGAAAAGAGCAGAGATGAATGATAGAATGATCATCAAATGCTTGCTTATATAGCCCAAGAGTTGCAACTAAGTGCCAAGAATACACACCTTGGCCATGAGGTGTTCATCATGTGTTTACAACTCATCCTTGAGTGTAATGGCTGAAACTTTGGCCTTAAAACAAACTAGAATTCAGTAGGAACATGTTCATTGCATGATTACAAGCTATAATCCAAGTCTTGGTTAGTTTGTGTGGGGTTTATGTCAAGAACACAAGCTTGACTTGACTTATTGACTTTAGTTGACTCTAAACTTTGATTCTTGATTATTATTTGTGTAATTAAATGTAGTAACTAGTCTATATAAGTATAATTACTTTTATCTATGTGGTTATAAATCAATTACATGTATTTATATATTTATTAGTTATCTAGTTCAAGTACACAATTGCATATTTATTTTACTAGTATGTACAATATATCTAACTAGTTAATTGATTCCGAAATTAATAACAAAAATACTCACGAGCGTACAACTTTTATAAATTATTATAAATCCATAATATGGATAAATCATTTCATATAATATAAAGGTTGTGTCGGTTTTTGTCCTATTAATGGAATTATCATCTAACCACCGACACTGTTCCACCGACACTGTTCCACCGACACTGTTTCACCGACACTGTTCCACCGACACTGTTCCACCGACACTGTTTCACCGACACTGTTCCACCGACACTGTTGTAACCGTACATTATACTTAAGGTTTCGTATATACGTTTTTCCTGTTACCATAGTTACTCAATTATCATCTATTATATAATTTCCATAACATGTACTGGGCCAATTTCATAGTCTGCTAATATGGCCCTAATTTTAGAAGTTCAAATATGACATTATAATTGGCCCAATTTACAGATAAATGTACACAATTATGTCCAAATTTCCGTTTATTGAAATAGTTAATCAAATTACATGCACAGTCAAACGGTAAAAATCATGAATGTTACATTCTTCCCCCGTTAAAGAATTTCGTCCCGAAATTCAACAATCACTAATTACTAAACAAGTGTGGGTATTTATACTTCATGTGGTCCTCACGTTCCCAAGTAAACTCGGGTCCACGTCTAGCTTGCCATCTCACTTTGACAATCGTATATCGGGTATTCTTTAGTTTTCTAGTTTGTCGATCTAGGATTTCTATTGGTTCTTCCACGAATTTCAACGTTTTATCAACACGGATTTCTTCGAGGGGCACATGAAGTGTTGGATCGGCCAAACACTTTCTAAGATTACAAACATGGAAAACATTATGAACTCCACTCAGGTTTTGAGGAAGTTCTAATCGATAAGCTACCGGACCAATACGATCCAAGATCTTAAACGGGCCAATGTACCGTGGTCCCAACTTGCCACGTTTCACAAAACGAACCACACCTTTCCACGGGGATACTTTCAATAAAACATAATCACCAACTTCAAATTCGAGGGGTCGTCGTCTAACATTAGCATATTTTAATTGTCGTTCTCGGGCCACTCTTAACTTTTCTTTGATTTGTGAGATCACTTTCGTCGTTTCAATAACAATTTTGGGCCCAACGAGTTGGCTTTCACCAACTTCTGCCCAAGCTAGCGGTGACCTACAATCTCTCCCATATAATGCTTTAAATGGGGTCATTCCAATGCTAGCATGATAGCTATTATTGTAGGAGAATTCAACCAAAGGAAGATGCACATCCCAATTACCACCAAAATCAATAACACAAGCTCTTAACATGTCTTCCAATGTTTGGATCGTTCTTTCACTTTGACCATCAGTTTGTGGGTTGAACGTCGTACTCATGCCGAGACGAGTACCCATAGATTTCTGGAACGCCTTTCAAAATTTTGAAGTAAATCGGGCATCCCGATCGGATATCACGGAAATCCGCACTCCATGCTTGGATATCACCTCTTTGATGTACAAACGTACCATGGTGTCAAATTTATCGTCCTCCCGGATGGCTAAGAAGTGAGCCGACTTAGTCAACCGATCAATTATCACCCAAATAGTGTCCCGACCACTACTCGTCCTAGGTAACTTCGTGATGAAGTCCATAGCAATTTCTTCCCATTTCCATACCGGTGTTACTGGTTGGACTAGTAAACCTGGTGGTTTCTTGTGGTCGGCTTTCACTTGCAAACAAGTGAGGCATTCACTAACATATTTTGCAATGTCATTCTTCATTCCCGACCACCAATACAAATCTCTCAATCCAAAGTACATTTTATCAGAACCCGGGTGAACCGAGTAGGCTGACTTATGAGCTTCATCCATCAATTTCAACCGCCATCCTCCAAGAACGGGAATCCACAATCGATCAACGAAATACAAACCATTGTCATTCTTTCTATCAAATTGTTCTTCTAGACCGTTTAAGGTTCATTGATGAAGTTTTCCGGTCTAGTTGCCAATTCTTGTGCTTCAATAATGGAGTCACGAACACTCCTTAACACGGTAAAGCTCATGGATTTAACTCTTCTTGGTTTTATACGTTCTTTTCGACTTAAGGCATCGGCTACCACATTTGCTTTACCCGGGTGATACCGGATAACACAATCATAATCACTTAACAGTTCAAGCCATCTTCTTTGCCTCATGTTCAGATCGCTTTGATTGAAGATATGTTGAAGGCTTTTGTGATCGGTATAGATCACGCTCTTGGTGCCATACAAGTAATGCCTCCAACATTTCAAAGCAAATACCACTGCTCCCAATTCTAAGTCATGAGTCGGATAATTCTTCTCATGCACCTTCAATTGTCTGGATGCATATGCTATCACCTTATCCCGTTGCATTAAGACACAACCCAATCCTTGCCCGGATGCATCACAATATACAACAAAATCATCGGCTCCATTGGGCAAGCTCAAGATGGGTGCATCACACAATTTATCTTTCAACAATTGGAATGCTTGTTCTTGCTTTTCACCCCAATCAAACCTTCTTTCCCGTTGAGTCAACAGAGTCAAAGGTTGGACGATTTTTGAAAAGCCTTCAATAAATCGTCTATAGTAACCCGCCAAACCAAGAAATTGGCGAATTTCGGTCGGTGTTTCGGGTCGTCTCCAATTCTTTACTGCTTCAACCTTACTTGGGTCCACATGAATTCCTTCTTTGCTCACTACGTGACCAAGAAAGTGGACCTCTTCAATCCAAATGTCACATTTGGAGAACTTAAATCTTGAAAAACAAAATCGAACATTCTGGTGATAAATAGTTACTCAAAAGGAATTATATGATGAGGAAAATATTTTTGTGGGTTATATCTATATATTGAGTATACTAAATAATTTGTATATATGATCACTTGGTATTAATAAAGATCACTTGATATTAACAAAGATGGTATTGATAAAGATCACTTTCATTCCTTAAAAGTGGAGATAAGTTTTTGATTCAAAATACTATCTTTGAGTAGCATCCGGACACTATTAATATGCCAATATATTGTTTTTCGTTCTTCTAGTAAAGATAGAGATCTTATCTAATGAGAATGTATTAGAATTGGTAAAACATATCACCCATGAGGCGATAAAGGTATATAAATTTATATTATACTAACCCATCAAAGAAGTTTTATTTGTTTTGGTAATGCAGGATGGTCCATTACAAACACATATGTATTTATAAGTGTTGACATCAAGTTTATGATATAAAAGATGATAAACATGAAGATAATGCATCATGGATTTTTCAACTGTTTAGGATTGTATATCAATGAAGCTTGTTAGTGATACCAACGACTCGAGAGTTCAAGTAATGTGATCATGAGGGGAAGAAGATACGCGCTGCACTCTTTTTCCCTTGGCCATTGTTTTGTCCCATTGGGTTTTCCTGGCAAGGTTTTTAATGAGGTAGCATCTCCAAGCGTATCGAAAGAACTATGTACTCTTTTCCTTCACTAGGTTTTTGTCCCATTGGGTTTTTCCTAGTAAGGTTATAACGAGACATATTCTTTTGACCAGTGGATAGCCAAGGGGGAGTATTATGAATCCATTATTATGTGGCTATCCACATTCCAAACTCTTAATCTTTTGTATTCTATCATTAAGGTTGTATTTATTATATAGACTATCATATGTCTATATATAGTGATCTCATTTGTAATCATAAGAGATATATCAATGAAAATCATTCTTCTATTCTCTCTATTCTCTATTGTGTATATTATACTTTGCTATTAGGTCGTTGTTTTACAACAAGTTTCATTGTTTTAAACGTCTTTCTTTTTTACTTTTTTCTTTTTCATTAATACAATTCGAAATTTAGTTTTCAAATTCGACTAAAGTTTTATTTCACTTCTACATCAGATATCAATGAGCTCTGTTGAAACGAGTAAATAGACAGAAACTATATATGTAGTGATAATAACTATGATTGTCATTACTTGGAAAAGCTTATTTTAATTCGAATGGAATTATACCACTAAATACTTTTAACTATCTTACCCGTCTAAGTTCATTTATATTTTGTGTTCTAAGATCACTATACAGGTGTTTGGGATTACAGATTATTTGATTACTAGTATCAATACATGTACGATGTACGGATTGACTATATATATCATGTGATTGAATTTGTTTGTATTGAAAATCAAATTTGAACATGATCCATCATAGACATTTAATCTCTCTAATAAAAACATTATAATGAGAGACATTATACGAATTTAATCATATACTTTTAGCCAAATTAAACATATAATATAAAGCTTCATAAGGTAAAAAATCGTTCAAAATAGGAAAAGCAAAATCTTTGTTATGAAAGAGTAATCTTTAAGCTCTTAAATCAATTAACTTAGAATACAATAGAGTTGATGTTAACTTAGAATACTAAGGGTTGATGGCGCATTGGTAAAGTATTTAACATTGGGATAATCTTTTTGGGTTTGAGTTACACTTCCCACATTTGTGAGAGTGTATCAATAGAAGGTTTTTTGAAAGTCTTGGTTTGATCTCATGTATGCGTGTAATTTAGAAGTAACAATATGATCGAATGTCTTTCTAATAATAATAATAATAATAATAGTAATAATATTAATATAATATACTAATAATAAATAAATAATAATCAAGAAAACATCAAAAGAAAATTAGAAGCTTTAAAGCTCCGTAAACGTAATACATACCATATATAAGATTAGTAGAAGTTCTAATATTAGGAAACTAATAGATACTGTAACATCCGTGAATTTTGACCCGTTGACTTTATGTGTAATTTGACTAACAATCGTGTGAATGAAATAATTGGGCCCATTTGTGATTTTATGACTATGTGGTATGTTAGTCGAGTCGTTAATATGTTGTTTGGCGTTTAGTTGTGTAATCGATTGTATTATGGCTTGTGAAGGGAAATGGGTCGGCCCGTGGGTAGTCCATGACCCACCAGCCCCCAAGACCCATTTCCCCCCCCCCACCCTTCTCCCCCCCCCCCCCCCCCCCCCCCCCCCCCCCCCCCCCCCCCCCCCCCCCCCCCCCCCCCCCCCCCCCCCCCCCCCCCCCCCCCCCCCCCCCCCCCCCCCCCCCCCCCCCCCCCCCCCCCCCCCCCCCCCCCCCCCCCCCCCCCCCCCCCCCCCCCCCCCCCCCCCCCCCCCCCCCCCCCCCCCCCCCCCCCCCCCCCCCCCCCCCCCCCCCCCTTATCCTTTTCCCCCTCTCTCATTTTCATTTCTATCTATCTATCTCTTTCTCTCAAGAACAAAGCAAGACCATTTCCTCCCTCCTCTCTACCATCTACTTAGTGTTTAGAAAGGTTATAACACTAGATTCATCGCCATCTATACCACATTATCGTCATATCGAAGAATCAAAAGGTGGAAGTCTTGCATTTTTATCCATTTGACCTAATTTCGGGTTCTAGCTCAAGGAGAAGTTTTGGTAAGTCAAATTCATCCCATTTACACCTAATTATGTTTGTTATTGCATTTCTAGTCATCTTGAACAATTGCAAGTCTTGAATCGAGTCAAAAGACGATTTAGGTCAAACTAGGGTTTCGATTAGGGTTGGAACGATTTGTTATGATTTTGATGTTTTGGGTCGAATTTGTGGATTGGGTTATGTTTATTTATGGTTAATGGTGTTTATTTATGCTTCAAATTTTATAGTTAGGGTTTATTTTGGTTTGGTCGTATTTATGGTTAATGGTGTTTATTTATGGTTAATGGTGTTTATTTATGGTTAATGGTGTTTATTTTGGGTTAATGGTTTATTTTGGTTAATGGTGTTTATTTATGGGTTAATGGGTTTATTTATGGTTAATGGTGTTTATTTTGGGTTAATGGTTTATTTTGGTTAATGGTGTTTATTTTGGTTAATGGTGTTTATTTTGGTTAATGGTGTTTATTTTGGTTAATGGTGTTTATTTTGGTTAATGGTTTTATTTATGGTTAATGGTGTTTATTTATGGGTTAATGGGTTTATTTATGGTTAATGGTGTTTATTTTGGGTTAATGGTTTATTTTGGTTAATGGTGTTTATTTTGGTTAATGGTGTTTATTTTGGTTAATGGTGTTTATTTTGGTTAATGGTTTTATTTATGGTTAATGGTGTTATTTATGCTTAAATCTCGTTTTAGGTCAAATTAGGGTTTAATTTAGGGTTTGAAGGTTTTGGGTATGATTTTGATGTTTTGGTTGAATTTGTGGATTGGGTTATGTTTATTTATGGTTAATGGTGTTTATTTATGCTTCTCATTAAGATAGAAGTTCCTACAAATCGATTTGGGTTGGTTTGGGTCGAGTTTTTAAGAGTTTTGGTATTGTTTTCTGCATATGCTGGTGCTGCTGCTCTTCTGGTCCAGTATGGGGCCACTGCGGCGCAGTGGTTAGTTTCTGGGAAATGTTGCGCGTCGATTTTTAAACGTTAATAACTTTTGATCCGTAAGTCCAAATAAGTCGTATGACCTATCGTTGGAATCGTAAGAGAGTCTATTTTCTTGTGGTAACACTCTTTTTGCATGAATCTCTTCTCATTTCTAATAAGGTTGAGTCGAATGCGTCTTGTTCCTACTCGTTTAAATTGTAAAGGCATTTAGGGTTTGTGACTCGACCTAATTGTGATAAACCACCTTGTTTATGATTGTAGAGTTGACATTATGGTATTATGATGTATAATTATAGGTGGTGGACGTGTGGACCCTATTACTCGTTTGTAATCTTATTCTAGCTTCTTTGCCGGGCAAGGTGAGTTTCGTACCTCCCTACTCGCTTGAGATTCGGGCTGAAAAGTGTAAACCTGGCGTGTTTACTTGCATTTATTGATTTGTTGATTGGTTGACTTGATTGTTGGATTGATGGGATAGTTCGTTTCGTTTAATTGACTTGGGCTATGTTTTAGTTAAGTATTACTTTTATATTAGGATAGACGTACATACATGGAAGTCGGTTATGCCTTCATTGGGTTCTAGATGTGGTGGGAAGGATGCGGGTGACCCTATATATAAGCATCTGGGGCTTGAAGAAAGTAGAATCCTCTGAAGTATATGTACGTATAGTCGGTTTAAATTGTGATTAGTGGCTTATGTTGTTGATTATTGATTGTTGGCGTATGATGGTCGTATATTGGTTGTTGAGTTATGTTTGACGAATATTGATTGTTGGCGCAGGTTTATCGTATATTGATTGTTGGTTCATGATTTATGCATTTACATTCGATTGTAAGCATTGCATACATTGTTGATGACCCTCGGCAGGGGATTGCCGACATCCTGGTGCATAGATGTATGCACCCATTTTGGATGTAGACCTGACTCCGAGTATATAGACATATATATCTCGATGATTTTGAGATACAGCCTTGTTCATTGCGATGACAGAAGGGTATCGTTGCATTGGTGACTTGAGCTCACGCATAGGATAGGCATATTGGCTTATTCATGCATTCCGGCATTTGCATTGATACTCACATCATTTATGCATTTCTCATTTCACGCGTTGCACTTGTGTAATCTTGTTGTTGGACATTATTGTGTTTCGTAAAGGCTCACTGTATGTCAGGTTTAGCCTCCTTTCGTGCTTTATGATTCTGTCTATGGTTCCTTGTGGGCCATTACTACGAACTCACCAACCTTGTGTTGACTATGCTTAGTACACTTTTCAGGTAATCAGGTTCTCCCAGGGCGTGGAGTTTAGTTGCTTTGCTGGCTGTAAACCCGGACTATGGACTTCATGGATCAAGGATTCATTGGCCTGCCTTTTGCATTATACTTAGGATCGTTTGCCATCTTTGGTTGTTATTTTGTTAACTTTGATGGCTATTTGCTCCTGTTGTATTTTGTTACTTACTTCGTTATGTTTTGGATTCACCGAATCTTTAATTGCATTTAGTTGTTCTATTGTAATTCCACCTGGTGCTATGTGATTTCCGTGATATTCCGAGCCTCGGCTTGGGGTGTTACAGAATGGTGGCCCATGCGTGGTCGTAGAGAATTAGGCGGTTTGACCTAGACTACGGCTTAAGTTAAAACTCTTCATATAGCATGCATGGTTAGGAAATTCGTGTGCAATGTGAATTATGTGAATCCCCGTGTGAGTTCGTAGTTAAGACCTATTGTATGATAGCTTGAATTCAATGTGATGAATGTGAGTTGTAGTTAATATGGGTTGTTGTTGTAAATTGTTGGAATTAATGTGATGATTAGGGCAAAATGATGGGATGCCATTAACTTAGTATAATATTGTGGCAACCCTAAAAGAACCCGATCAACTCTTTTATGGTTACCCGATATTATGAGGTGTGGTAGGGGCCGTGGTAGGGGCCGTGGTAGAGGTCGTGGTAGGGGCCGTGGTAGGGGCCGTGGTGGAGCTCCTGAGGGCCTGGTAGGGCCTGGTCAACCGGAAGTACAGGGAGGTAGGGGCCGTGGTAGGGGCGTGGTAGGGGCCATGGTAGGGGCCGTGGTAGAGGTCGTGGTAGGGGCCGTGGTAGGGGTCGTGGTGGGGCTGGTAGGGGCCTGGTAGGGGTCGTGGTGGCACTGAGCCAAACTTGGCCGAGGTAGGGGCCGTGGTAGGGGCCGTGGTAGGGGCCGTGGTAGGGGTCCGTGGTAGGGGCCTGGTCAACCGGAAGTACAGGGAGGGTAGAGGCCGGGTAGGGGCGTGGTAGGGGCCGTGGTAGGGGCCGTGGTAGAGGTCGTGGTAGGGGCCGTGGTAGGGGCCGTGGTAGGGGCCGTGGTAGGGGCCGTGGTAGAGGTCGTGGTAGGGGCCGTGGTAGGGGCCGTGGTAGGGGCCGTGGTAGAGGTCGTGGTAGGGGCCGTGGTAGGGGCCGTGGTGGGAGCTCCGTGGTAGGGCCGTGGTAGGGGCCGTGGTAGGGGCCGTGGTAGAGGTCGTGGTAGGGGCCGTGGTAGGGGCCGTGGTGGAGCTCCTGAGCCAAACTTGGCCGAGGTAATCGCACGGGTAGGTGCGGGTAGGGGCCGTGGTAGGGGCCGTGGTAGAGGTCGTGGTAGGGGCCGGGGTAGGGGTCGTGGTGGAGCTCCTGAGCCAAACTTGGCCGAGGTAAGGGCCGTGGTAGGGGCCGTGGTAGGGAAGAACCTGTCAACCGGAAGTACAGAGGTAGAGGCCGGTAGGGGCGTGGTAGGGGCCGTGGTAGGGGCCGTGGTAGAGGTCGTGGTAGGGGCCGTGGTAGGGGCCGTGGTGGGGCGTGGTGGGCCGTGGTAGGGGCCGTGGTAGGGTCGTGGTAGGGGCCAAGGAAGGGGCCGTGGTAGGAAGCTGGTAGGGCCGTGGTAGGGGCGTGGTAGGGGCCATGGTAGGGGCCGTGGTAGAGGTCGTGGTAGGGGCCGTGGTAGGGGTCGTGGTAGGAGCTGGTAGGGGCCGTGGTAGGGGCCGTGGTAGAGGTCGTGGTAGGGGCCGTGGTAGGGGCCGTGGTAGAGGTCGTGGTAGGGGCCGTGGTAGGGGCCGTGGTGGAGCTCCTGAGCCAAACTTGGCCGAGGTAATCGCTCAAGGCCGTGGTAGGGGCCGTGGTAGGGGCCGTGGTAGGGGCCGTGGTCAACCGGGTAGGGGCCGTGGTAGGGCCGTGGTAGGGCGTGGTAGGGGCCGTGGTAGGGGCCGTGGTAGAGGTCGTGGTAGGGGCCGTGGTAGAGGTCGTGGTAGGGGCGTGGTAGGGGCCATGGTAGGGGCCGTGGTAGAGGTCGTGGTAGGGGCCGTGGTAGGGGTCGTGGTAGAGGTCGTGGTAGGGGCCGTGGTAGGGGCCGTGGTGGAGCCTGAGTAGGGGCCGTGGTAGGGCCGGGTAGGGGTGGTAGGGGCCGTGGTAGGGGCCGTGGTAGAGGTCGTGGTAGGGGCCGTGGTAGAGGTCGTGGTAGGGAGGAGGTAGGGGCCGTGGTAGGGGCCGTGGTAGAGGTCGTGGTAGGGGCCGTGGTAGGGGCCGTGGTGGAGCTCCTGAGCCAAACTTGGCCGAGGTAATCGTGGTAGGGGCCATGGTAGGGGCCGTGGTAGAGGTCGTGGTAGGGGCCGTGGTAGGGGCCGTGGTAGGGGCCGTGGTAGGGGTCGTGGTGGAGCTCCTGAGCCAAACTTGGCCGAGGTAATCGCACAAACGGTCGTCGGCATCATGCCAACCATCATTGCTCAAGTCACGGCAAGTCTTGGGCAAAACAATGGGCCTCAAAACAACGAAGCCCCAGAAAACATAAACAATGAAAATGATCAACCTTATGCCGAAGAAGATGAAGGAGAGGAACCAGTGGGAGTTGGTATCGGGATGCCCATGAATAATCAATATGGCGGATACCGCCAAGGGTGTATATTTAAAGATTTTAAGAGTTGTGGGGCACCGGAGTTCGATGGGAAAGGGGGTCCCACGGAATGTATAAGGTGGTTCGAGGCGATAGAGGCGGTGATAGAAAGGAGTCATTGCACCTACGATGACCGGATTTCCTATGCATCCGGCATGTTTAGGCATGACGCCTTGAGTTGGTGGAACCAAGAAATAACGTTGGGGCGGACTCAAAATTTGGAGTGGATTGACTTCAAAAACAAAGTAAAAGCAAAGTTTTGTCCTCCATATGAACTACAAAACTTAACCATTGAATTTGCAAATCTCAACATGGAGGGAGCCGATTACAAGGGCTATGTGAGACGATTTCAAGAGTTGTCTACCCTCATTCCTCACTTGGTGGGTACCGAGTCACAGGCCATCCAGAAGTTTGTATTGGGCTTGAATCCTCAAGTCCGATCTTATGTAAACTCCAACATGCCTACTTCTTTGGCTAATGCGGTCAACCAAGCCGGGAGTGTGACTGAAGATTTATTGAGATGTGGTGTTTTGAGTAAGTCCTCATCAAACAAGAGGAAAGAAGTGGGGAGTCAAGTGGTGTGAAGAAAGCGGGAAGGTTTGACCCCAAGAATGCTTATAGGGGTAGGGTAATGGCGACGGTAGAACCGGCTAGGAGGCCTTATACCGGGCCTCATCCTTTCTGTGGGAGGTGCAACAGGCACCATCCCGCCACTACTCCATGTGGGGCATGCTATAATTGCAACCAAGTTGGGCACGCATCCAAGAATTGTAGAGCTCCAAGAGCCGGCCCAATGAATGCGGCTCCTATTCGGGCCGTTCCTCCTCAAGGTAACCAAAGAAGAGGCGAATGCTTTGAATGTGGTAGCCGTGACCACTACCGAAATAATTGTCCTCGATGGGTAGGACAACAAGTTCAAGTAGTCGTTCATCCCAATCAACTACAAATGGTCGGGCCTAATCAAAACCGGGGACAACAAGGCCACCAAGTGCAACCACGCGGCCGAGCCTTTGCGGCCAATGCAAATGAAGCCCGCAATGATCCTAATGTTGTAGCAGGTACTTTTCTCCTTAATGGTCTCTATGCCACCGTTCTATTTGATTCCGGGGCCGATTTTAGCCTCGTGTCTTCTAACTTTGTTCCTTTGATTGATGTGCATCCGTGTGCTCTAAACTATGTGCTTGACATTGAAATGGTAAACGGGTCACTAACTAGAATTAGTCAAATACTTCGAGAATGTGTCTTGACTTTGGAAGATGTCGACTTCTTCATTGACCTTATGCCCCTTGACATTGGTAGTTTTGATATTATAGTGGGTATGGATTGGTTGACGGCGGTAAATGCAACCATTGATTGTGGCGAGAGAGTTGTTAAAATACCTTTGGCTAACGGTAAAATTCTTAGGGTTCAAGGTGAAACCTCCGATTCCTCGACTTCTAAAGTCTTTAGTGCTACCATCTCAAAGGTAGAATTGAAGACCGTCCCTATCGTTTGTGATTTTCCCGATGTTTTTCCGGATGACTTACCGGGGTTACCTCCGACTCGTGAACTTGATTTTCGTATTAATCTTATTCCCGAAGCCGCGCCAGTAGCAAAAGCCCCATATAGACTAGCTTTAACCGAAATGCAAGAATTACAAGCTCAACTAAAGGAACTCCAAGAGAAGGGTTTCATTCGCCCTAGTCAATCACCTTGGGGTGCTCCTGTTCTCTTCGTCAAAAAGAAAGATGGGTCCTTCAGAATGTGTATCGACTACCGAGAATTAAACAAGCTCACCGTGAAGAACCGATATCCTCTCCCAAGAATTGATGACTTGTTTGATCAACTTCAAGGAGCTAAGCACTTCTCAAAAATCGATCTTCGCTCGGGTTATCATCAACTCCGGGTACATGAAGATGACATCCCCAAAACGGCGTTTCGCACAAGGTATGGTCATTTTGAATTCACCGTAATGCCTTTTGGGTTGACTAATGCACCGGCGGTGTTCATGGACTTGATGAACCGGGTGTGTCAACCATACTTAGACAAGTCTGTCATTGTGTTCATTGATGACATACTGGTATACTCGAGGACGAAGGAGGAGCATGTGGAGCACTTGCGTGAAGTGCTTGAACTACTAAGGAAAGAGAAATTGTATGCTAAGTTCTCCAAGTGTGAGTTTTGGTTGGAAGAGGTTCACTTTCTTGGTCACGTGGTGAGCAAGGAGGGTATTCATGTGGACCCAAGCAAGATTGAAGCGGTCAAGAATTGGAGAAGACCCGAAACGCCATCCGAGATCCGCCAATTTCTTGGATTGGCGGGTTATTATAGAAGATTTATTGAAAATTTCTCCCGTATTGCACAACCACTCACTCTCTTGACTCAAAAGGAGAGAAATTTTGAATGGGGCGAAAGACAAGAAAGCACCTTCCAAACTCTTAAAGATATGCTATGTGATGCTCCTATTTTGACGCTACCGGATGGAATTGAAGATTTCGTTGTTTATTGTGATGCTTCGGGGCAAGGGTTGGGTTGTGTTCTTATGCAAAGGGGTAAGGTCATTGCTTATGCCTCTCGGCAATTGAAGGTGCATGAGAAGAACTACCCGACACATGATTTGGAATTGGGAGCGGTTGTGTTTGCTTTGAAGTGTTGGAGGCATTATCTCTATGGCACCAAATGTGTGATTTATACCGATCACAAAAGCCTCCAACACATCTTCAACCAAAGTGAATTGAATATGAGGCAAAGGCGTTGGTTAGAACTATTTAGTGATTATGATTGTGACATCCGTTATCACCCGGGCAAGGCAAATGTAGTAGCCGATGCCTTGAGCCGAAAGGAGAGAGTGAAACCAAGACGGGCTAGAGCTATGAGCCTCACGGTAGGGCCGAATATTCGTGATCGGATCATTGAAGCCCAAATTCAAGCCACCCTACCGGAAAACTTTGGAAACGAGAACCTAGATGGTATGGAACAACAATTCGACCGGAAGAATGATAATGGGCTATACATGGTTGAAAGACTTTGGGTTCCTATTTTCGGCGACTTAAGAACGCTTATTATGAATGAGGCTCACCTATCGCCTTATTCGGTCCATCCCGGGTCGGATAAGATGTACTTTGACTTAAAGGAATTGTATTGGTGGCCGGGCATGAAGCGTGATGTGGCAAGGTATGTGAGTGAGTGTCTTACTTGCTTACAAGTCAAAGCCGATCACAAGAAGCCACCCGGATTGTTGGTGCAACCGGTGATGCCCGAATGGAAGTGGGAGCATATCTCAATGGACTTCATTACTAAGCTACCGAAGATAAGAAGCGGTCGTGACACGATTTGGGTGATAGTAGATCGGTTAACGAAGTCGGCTCACTTTTTAGCCATTCGCGAAACCGATAAATTTGACACTTTGGCTCGTTTATACATCAAAGAAGTAATATCTAAACATGGAGTGCCAATTTCTATCATTTCCGATAGAGATGCCCGTTTCAAATCAAAATTTTGGGAAGCCTTTCAAAAAGCCATGGGTACTCGACTTGACATGAGTACGACGTTTCACCCCCAAACGGATGGGCAAACCGAGAGAACCATCCAAACACTTGAATACATGTTGAGGGCGTGTGCAATTGATTTTGGTGGAAATTGGGAAGACCATTTGCCTCTAGTCGAATTTTCCTACAACAATAGTTATCATGCTACCATTCAAATGGCGCCCTTTAAAGCATTGTATGGTAGAGTATGTCGTTCTCCTCTAGCTTGGGCGGAAATTGGAGAGAGTCAACTTATCGGGCCAGAAATTGTGATTGAAACAACCAAGGTAATATCTCAAATTAAGGAGAAGTTGCAATTGGCCCGTGAACGTCAAAAGAAGTATGCCGATGTGAGGCGAAGACCGTTGGAGTTTGAAGTTCGTGATTATGTACTTTTGAAGGTATCGCCTTGGAAGGGTGTTGTACGTTTTGTGAAGCGGGGAAAACTTGCACCAAGGTATGTTGGTCCTTTCAAGATTCGTGATCGGATCATTGAAGCCCAAATTCAAGCCACCCTACCGGAAAACTTTGGAAACGAGAACCTAGATGGTATGGAACAACAATTCGACCGGAAGAATTTAGTGAATGATTGTGACATCCGTTATCACCCGGGCAAGGCAAATGTAGTAGCCGATGCCTTGAGCCGAAAGGAGAGAGTGAAACGAAGACGGGCTAGAGCTATGAGCCTCACGGTAGGGCCGAATATTCGTGATCGGATCATTGAAGCCCAAATTCAAGCCACCCTACCGAAAAACTTTGGAAACGAGAACCTAGATGGTATGGAACAACAATTCGACCGGAAGAATGATAATGGGCTATACATGGTTGAAAGACTTTGGGTTCCTATTTTCGGCGACTTAAGAACGCTTATTATGAATGAGGCTCACCTATCGCCTTATTCGGTCCATCCCGGGTCGGATAAGATGTACTTTGACTTAAAGGAATTGTATTGGTGGCCGGGCATGAAGCGTGATGTGGCAAGGTATGTGAGTGAGTGTCTTACTTGCTTACAAGTCAAAGCCGATCACAAGAAGCCACCCGGATTGTTGGTGCAACCGGTGATGCCCGAATGGAAGTGGGAGCATATCTCAATGGACTTCATTACTAAGCTACCGAAGATAAGAAGCGGTCGTGACACGATTTGGGTGATAGTAGATCGGTTAACGAAGTCGGCTCACTTTTTAGCCATTCGCGAAACCGATAAATTTGACACTTTGGCTCGTTTATACATCAAAGAAGTAATATCTAAACATGGAGTGCCAATTTCTATCATTTCCGATAGAGATGCCCGTTTCAAATCAAAATTTTGGGAAGCCTTTCAAAAAGCCATGGGTACTCGACTTGACATGAGTACGACGTTTCACCCCCAAACGGATGGGCAAACCGAGAGAACCATCCAAACACTTGAATACATGTTGAGGGCGTGTGCAATTGATTTTGGTGGAAATTGGGAAGACCATTTGCCTCTAGTCGAATTTTCCTACAACAATAGTTATCATGCTACCATTCAAATGGCGCCCTTTAAAGCATTGTATGGTAGAGTATGTCGTTCTCCTCTAGCTTGGGCGGAAATTGGAGAGAGTCAACTTATCGGGCCAGAAATTGTGATTGAAACAACCAAGGTAATATCTCAAATTAAGGAGAAGTTTTGGTAAGTCAAATTCATCCCATTTACACCTACTTATGTTTGTTATTGCATTTCTAGTCATCTTGAACAATTGCAAGTCTTGAATCGAGTCAAAAGACGATTTAGGTCAAACTAGGGTTTCGATTAGGGTTGGAACGATTTGTTATGATTTTGATGTTTTGGGTCGAATTTGTGGATTGGGTTATGTTTATTTATGGTTAATGGTGTTTATTTATGCTTCTCATTAAGATAGAAGTTCCTACAAATCGATTTGGGTTGGTTTGGGCGCAGTGGCTTAGGCTAGCCCACTGCGGCGCAGTGGCTTAGGCTAGCCCACTGCGGCGCAGTGGCTTAGGCTGCCCACTGCGGCGCAGTGGCTTAGGCTAGCCCACTGCGGCGCAGTGGCTTAGGCTAGCCCACTGCGGCGCAGTGGCTTAGGCTGCCCACTGCGGCGCAGTGGCTTAGGCTAGCCCACTGCGGCGCAGTGGCTTAGGCTAGCCCACTGCGGCGCAGTGGCTTAGGCTAGCCCACTGCGGCGCAGTGGCTTAGGCTGCACTGCGGCGCAGTGGCTTAGGCTGCACTGCGGCGCAGTGGCTTAGGCTAGCCCACTGCGGCGCAGTGGCTTAGGCTGCCCACTGCGGCGCAGTGGCTTAGGCTGCCACTGCGGCGCAGTGGCTTAGGCGCCACTGCGGCGCAGTGGCTTAGGCTGCACTGCGGCGCAGTGGCTTAGGCTAGCCCACTGCGGCGCAGTGGCTTAGGCTGCCCACTGCGGCGCAGTGGCTTAGGCTAGCCCACTGCGGCGCAGTGGCTTAGGCGCCCACTGCGGCGCAGTGGCTTAGGCTGCCCACTGCGGCGCAGTGGCTTAGGCTAGCCCACTGCGGCGCAGTGGCTTAGGCTGCCCACTGCGGCGCAGTGGCTTAGGCTGCCCACTGCGGCGCAGTGGCTTAGGCGCCCACTGCGGCGCAGTGGCTTAGGCTGCCACTGCGGCGCAGTGGCTTAGGCTAGCCCACTGCGGCGCAGTGGCTTAGGCTGCCCACTGCGGCGCAGTGGCTTAGGCTGCCACTGCGGCGCAGTGGCTTAGGCTGCCCACTGCGGCGCAGTGGCTTAGGCTGCCACTGCGGCGCAGTGGCTTAGGCTGCACTGCGGCGCAGTGGCTTAGGCTGCCACTGCGGCGCAGTGGCTTAGGCTAGCCCACTGCGGCGCAGTGGCTAGGGCCTGGTCAAGTTTGGGTTAGCTCACTGCGGCGCAGTGAGCTTGGCAAAGGCCACTGCGGCGCAGTGGCTTAGGCTAGCCCACTGCGGCGCAGTGGCTAGGGCCTGGTCAAGTTTGGGTTAGCTCACTGCGGCGCAGTGAGCTTGGCAAAGGCTCACTGCGGCGCAGTGGTTAGTCTGCCACTGCGGCGCAGTGGTATGGGGTCACTGCGGCGCAGTGGCTTAGGCTAGCCCACTGCGGCGCAGTGGCTAGGGCCTGGTCAAGTTTGGGTTAGCTCACTGCGGCGCAGTGGCTTAGGCTAGCCCACTGCGGCGCAGTGGCTAGGGCCTGGTCAAGTTGGGTTAGCTCACTGCGGCGCAGTGGCTTAGGCTAGCCCACTGCGGCGCAGTGGCTAGGGCCTGGTCAAGTTTGGGTTAGCTCACTGCGGCGCAGTGAGCTTGGCAAAGGCTCACTGCGGCGCAGTGGCTTAGGCTGCCACTGCGGCGCAGTGGTTAGGCTGCACTGCGGCGCAGTGGTGGGGTCACTGCGGCGCAGTGGCTTAGGCTAGCCCACTGCGGCGCAGTGGCTAGGGCCTGGTCAAGTTTGGGTTAGCTCACTGCGGCGCAGTGAGCTTGGCAAAGGCTCACTGCGGCGCAGTGGTTAGTTTCTGGGAAATGTTGCGCGTCGATTTTTAAACGTTAATAACTTTTGATCCGTAAGTCCAAATAAGTCGTATGACCTATCGTTGGAATCGTAAGAGAGTCTATTTTCTTGTGGTAACACTCTTTTTTCATGAATCTCTTCTCATTTCTAATAAGGTTGAGTCGAATGCGTCTTGTTCCTACTCGTTTAAATTGTAAAGGCATTCAGGGTTTGTGACTCGACCTAATTGTGATAAACCACCTTGTTTATGATTGTAGAGTTGACATTATGGTATTATGATGTATAATTATAGGTGGTGGACGTGTGGACCCTATTACTCGTTTGTAATCTTATTCTAGCTTCTTTGCCGGGCAAGGTGAGTTTCGTACCTCCCTACTCGCTTGAGATTCGGGCTGAAAAGTGTAAACCTGGCGTGTTTACTTGCATTTATTGATTTATTGATTGGTTGACTTGATTGTTGGATTGATGGGATAGTTCGTTTCGTTTAATTGACTTGGGCTATGTTTTAGTTAAGTATTACTTTTATATTAGGATAGACGTACATACATGGAAGTCGGTTATGCCTTCATTGGGTTCTAGATGTGGTGGGAAGGCTGCGGGTGACCCTATATATAAGCATCTGGGGCTTGAAGAAAGTAGAATCCTCTGAAGTATATGTACGTATAGTCGGTTTAAATTGTGATTAGTGGCTTATGTTGTTGATTATTGATTGTTGGCGTATGATGGTCGTATATTGGTTGTTGAGTTATGTTTGACGAATATTGATTGTTGGCGCAGGTTTATCGTATATTGATTGTTGGTTCATGATTTATGCATTTACATTCGATTGTAAGCATTGCATACATTGTTGATGACCCTCGGCAGGGGATTGCCGACATCCTGGTGCATAGATGTATGCACCCATTTTGGATGTAGACCTGACTCCGAGTATATAGACATATATATCTCGATGATTTTGAGATACAGCCTTGTTCATTGCGATGACAGAAGGGTATCGTTGCATTGGTGACTTGAGCTCACGCATAGGATAGGCATATTGGCTTATTCATGCATTCCGGCATTTGCATTGATACTCACATCATTTATGCATTTCTCATTTCACGCGTTGCACTTGTGTAATCTTGTTGTTGGACATTATTGTGTTTCGTAGAGGCTTACTGTATGTCAGGTTTAGCCTCCTTTCGTGCTTTATGATTCTGTCTATGGTTCCTTGTGGGCCATTACTACGAACTCACCAACCTTGTGTTGACTATGCTTAGTACACTTTTCAGGTAATCAGGTTCTCCCAGGGCGTGGAGTTTAGTTGCTTTGCTGGCTGTAAACCCGGACTATGGACTTCATGGATCAAGGATTCATTGGCCTGCCTTTTGCATTATACTTAGGATCGTTTGCCATCTTTGGTTGTTATTTTGTTAACTTTGATGGCTATTTGCTCCTGTTGTATTTTGTTACTTACTTCGTTATGTTTTGGATTCACCGAATCTTTAATTGCATTTAGTTGTTCTATTGTAATTCCACCTGGTGCTATGTGATTTCCGTGATATTCCGAGCCTCGGCTTGGGGTGTTACAGATACTTTAGTTTAAATAATAATATTATTAACTTATAAATATCCCAATTTAAATAGACATAGATTAGATTAAAAAATAGAATTTATTAAATAAGTTTATTTTTAATAAATATGACTAAAAGGACACTTGTCATTTTAATATAACGTCACATGTCGATTAAAGTTGTTTACAATCCTGTTTTAGTTTATTGTTAGATTACGTTTATAAAACACAAATAATCTAAAAAAATGTTTGGATGGGGGGGGGGGGGGGGGGGGGGGGGGGGGGGGGGGGGGGGGGGGGGGGGGGGGGGGGGGGGGGGGGGGGGGGGGGGGGGGGGGGGGGGGGGGGGGGGGGGGGGGGGGGGGGGGGGGGGGGGGGGGGGGGGGGGGGGGGGGGGGGGGGGGGGGGGGGGGGGGGGGGGGGGGGGGGGGGGGGGGGGGGGGGGGGGGGGGGGGGGGGGGGGGGGGGGGGGGGGGGGGGGGGGGGGGGGGGGGGGGGGGGGGGGGGGGGGGGGGGGGGGGGGGGGGGGGGGGGGGGGGGGGGGGGGGGGGGGGGGGGGGGGGGGGGGGGGGGGGGGGGGGGGGGGGGGGGGGGGGGGGGGGGGGGGGGGGGGGGGGGGGGGGGGGGGGGGGGGGGGGGGGGGGGGGGGGGGGGGGGGGGGGGGGGGGGGGGGGGGGGGGGGGGGGGGGGGGGGGGGGGGGGGGGGGGGGGGGGGGGGGGGGGGGGGGGGGGGGGGGGGGGGGGGGGGGGGGGGGGGGGGGGGGGGGGGGGGGGGGGGGGGGGGGGGGGGGGGGGGGGGGGGGGGGGGGGGGGGGGGGGGGGGGGGGGGGGGGGGGGGGGGGGGGGGGGGGGGGGGGGGGGGGGGGGGGGGGGGGGGGGGGGGGGGGGGGGGGGGGGGGGGGGGGGGGGGGGGGGGGGGGGGGGGGGGGGGGGGGGGGGGGGGGGGGGGGGGGGGGGGGGGGGGGGGGGGGGGGGGGGGGGGGGGGGGGGGGGGGGGGGGGGGGGGGGGGGGGGGGGGGGGGGGGGGGGGGGGGGGGGGGGGGGGGGGGGGGGGGGGGGGGGGGGGGGGGGGGGGGGGGGGGGGGGGGGGGGGGGGGGGGGGGGGGGGGGGGGGGGGGGGGGGGGGGGGGGGGGGGGGGGGGGGGGGGGGGGGGGGGGGGGGGGGGGGGGGGGGGGGGGGGGGGGGGGGGGGGGGGGGGGGGGGGGGGGGGGGGGGGGGGGGGGGGGGGGGGGGGGGGGGGGGGGGGGGGGGGGGGGGGGGGGGGGGGGGGGGGGGGGGGGGGGGGGGGGGGGGGGGGGGGGGGGGGGGGGGGGGGGGGGGGGGGGGGGGGGGGGGGGGGGGGGGGGGGGGGGGGGGGGGGGGGGGGGGGGGGGGGGGGGGGGGGGGGGGGGGGGGGGGGGGGGGGGGGGGGGGGGGGGGGGGGGGGGGGGGGGGGGGGGGGGGGGGGGGGGGGGGGGGGGGGGGGGGGGGGGGGGGGGGGGGGGGGGGGGGGGGGGGGGGGGGGGGGGGGGGGGGGGGGGGGGGGGGGGGGGGGGGGGGGGGGGGGGGGGGGGGGGGGGGGGGGGGGGGGGGGGGGGGGGGGGGGGGGGGGGGGGGGGGGGGGGGGGGGGGGGGGGGGGGGGGGGGGGGGGGGGGGGGGGGGGGGGGGGGGGGGGGGGGGGGGGGGGGGGGGGGGGGGGGGGGGGGGGGGGGGGGGGGGGGGGGGGGGGGGGGGGGGGGGGGGGGGGGGGGGGGGGGGGGGGGGGGGGGGGGGGGGGGGGGGGGGGGGGGGGGGGGGGGGGGGGGGGGGGGGGGGGGGGGGGGGGGGGGGGGGGGGGGGGGGGGGGGGGGGGGGGGGGGGGGGGGGGGGGGGGGGGGGGGGGGGGGGGGGGGGGGGGGGGGGGGGGGGGGGGGGGGGGGGGGGGGGGGGGGGGGGGGGGGGGGGGGGGGGGGGGGGGGGGGGGGGGGGGGGGGGGGGGGGGGGGGGGGGGGGGGGGGGGGGGGGGGGGGGGGGGGGGGGGGGGGGGGGGGGGGGGGGGGGGGGGGGGGGGGGGGGGGGGGGGGGGGGGGGGGGGGGGGGGGGGGGGGGGGGGGGGGGGGGGGGGGGGGGGGGGGGGGGGGGGGGGGGGGGGGGGGGGGGGGGGGGGGGGGGGGGGGGGGGGGGGGGGGGGGGGGGGGGGGGGGGGGGGGGGGGGGGGGGGGGGGGGGGGGGGGGGGGGGGAATTAAAAAAATGTTTGGATGAAAAAGTGATTATTTGCTATGAAAACGCAGTTTTAACATGTTTTTTTTCAAAACTGTGTTTTGAAAATGCAGAATCTATTTTGAAAACGCAACAACAAACACCCCGTTAGAGGTGAACTCAAATTATATTGAATTATTTTAAACTTTGATATGTGGAATATTTTTTTTACTCAAAATCAACTAAGTTAATTATAAAACTAATTTTAAAATTAATTTATATTTATTAGTATCAATTTAAACTCACATATGTCATACTTTAAATAATCATTTATCTCGAAAAGTTTACAATTAACTTAGTTGTATGAATCTCGCTAAGTCATTATTACCGACTCATAGTATATTCAGACAAATCGAAAAATTAGTTGTAATTATCGTTGCATCGTGTGTGTGAAAATTGGAAGTTTCACTCACCTAAGTGGAAAACAAAAACATGTTTGCTATAGGGGTACTAGTATTCCTCTCAATTTACATTAACATATACTAGAATGGTGTCTGCGCAATGCGACGGTGGTGGCGTCAATGCGGTGGTGACGGGTGGCGGCGGCGACTGATGGTGGTGATGACGAGTAGTGTATGCTATTTATGTAAATGTAATTAATATAATGGTTAGTATAGTTATTTTAAAAGTTCGGGGACTGATGGTGGTGATGACGAGTAGTGTATGCTATTTGATGTAAATGTAATTAATATAATGGTTAGTATAGTTATTTTAAAAGTTGGGCGGCGACTGATGGTGGTGATGACGAGTAGTGTATGCTATTTATGTAAATGTAATTAATATAATGGTTAGTATAGTTATTTTAAAAGTTCGGGGACTGATGGTGTATTTATTCAATTTTGGGTTGGGATGTATTGTATTTATGGTGTGATGTTTTAATGAAAGGTATTTCTGACATTTCCACCCTTGTAACTTTCAACAACGGACTATTCATTTTAATAAGGAGTCTAGATGATTAAGTAGTTGCAAGATACATTCACATCTAAATTTACATATTGAATTGTGGCCACCAGTAGTAAATCAACAAAGCCACAAGTAATTACTTAATCAAAAGGTACAATCATGTTTTTTATTTTGCTTTATAATTTCTTACCTTGAATTAAGATAAACAAGAAAAGGCCAAACCCACTTGATGACATAGTGCAACCAAAAAGCGAAAGTGTTAAAAGTGCAAACGAATAAACAGTTTGTAAGTGGCCTTACGTATTTTCCACAAGCCCATCAAATGAGTAACCATTTCCCATATTCCAAAAAAGAACACCAAATATGGCATAATCTACACCACTTAAAGCATAAGGTACAGGCTAGTAGAGCATTTTTATTCTTATGATCTCTCAAAATTATAGGATAAAATTTTCAAAGGCTATAAGCCATACATAACAGAATCCAATCCAACCAAGATTGTCACTATGAGATGTCTTCTTTACACAATTACATTTTCAAAAGAAAACATACCATATACAATCTATGGAATCTAGGACTTATAATAGTTGTTTAACTTTTATATCATATCATTGATCAGAGCAATATGATTGTGTAATTTTTTTTATTGTGCCTTCGGTGATCTTGTCGGATATTACAAAGAATTATCTCCGGTATTGTTATCGAAATTTGAAAGGTTAAAATGAATGTTACACCATGCCAGATCGACTTAAACTAATACTAGATATAGGTGATGTCTAAAAATTGGGCTATAGCTTAATTGGTTTAGTTGATGGAATTTCTTAATTGAAGATGGGTAAAATAGTTATTTATTGAGACCGGTCCTAAATTGACCAGATTGGTAAGAACCGGTTTTAAGAGCTCTTCTAATGGTGTGTGTGTGTGAGTGTATCGCTTAATCGAAGAGGCCCGTCGGTAGAGGCTCGCCAGTAGGTAGCTTATGTTGCGCAGGCTAAGCGACGCGGAAGTTAATGCAAATGTGTCTGAGGAGCGTACAAAATACATATAAAAAAAATATGCTAATGTGTTCAGTTAAATAATAATAAAGAAACAAATAAAACAAAGAGATCAAGGAAGTGAGTGGTGTTGTTGACAAAGATATTTAGTTCGTGTGTGAGTTCAAAATTGGTGTGTGAGTTTAGAATTGTTAACGTGATATTGATATGACAAAACTGATAGAAAAAAACAAATCGAATATTGTTGGAAGTGGTTGAATCATAACGGTGAAATCAAGCTGAATGTAACAGGGAAAGTCAATACAAGTTTCTAAAATGATCGTTTACTCATTGGTGGGTAACATTTTTGACCTTTGAAGTAAAGCGAACTTCATTTCTCTTATTAAAACACTTAAAAGTTACTTGGTCATAAAAGATGACCCTAAAAGCTATACATATATAATAGGATGAATGAATGCCAACCTATTCAAGATTCACCATCATGGTAGAACGATATTAGTCTTGGAAAAGCAATGGACAATAAGGGGTGGGTACAAGCACTTTCCATACCCATTCATTCTTCTTAATAATTCAAAAAAACGTGATTGGATTCTTAGTTATCTAAGTAACAGTTTTCTTCTTAAAAGGGGTGGGTACAAAAACTATACTAATGTTCGAGATCTTCATTTATCTACAATAACTAGTACTAATACCTGTACGATGTACGTATTGGTTATATATATGTTGTATAATTGATTTTATTTAAAAGAAAATAATATTTTAACATGATACACAAACACATTTGGTAATGATTTAATAACATTAGTGGTAAAGATTTAATATTAATATTGGTAATGATATATCTTAATCTATAATCAAGATGGTAAAATGTGCTTAAATTTGTTTTAAAATTTTTAACCACGTTTATTTACATTAGTATATAGGTAATAATTAAATAATAACAAATAATATTTTATTTTTTCGCAACACAAACATATTGTTATTACTCATTAATTAATATAATGGATTAGAATAAATAAGTTTTATTTTTATATTTGATAAATGACACCATGTTGTTTTTTTTTTGAACGTTCGAATGGTCAGAGCCTGTTCGTCCCACTTATCGGCCCCTACGTCCTTTGGGCAGGATGTCATTCGAATTTTCAGGGAACCACGGAGGGAGGAAAACCTCCTATTAATCCGTCAAATGGCACGAAAATATATAATTATGGTAACAATAATTATAATAACTTTTTTATTGATTACGCAGATAATGAAAAATTACGTAGGTATTTGAAAAGAAAAATAAATACACTTAATAAACAAATGATGTCGCTCAAAGTTATATTTTGTTAAATGTTCATAATTTGATGTCAAAATTTATAGTCTGTGATATTAATTTAGTAAAAAATTTATTGAAAGGTAAAATATAATATAGAGTTGCAAATATGTCATTAATAACTAAGATATCTCTACATAACTAAGAGAGGATAATATTTCTCTTAGTTGGCATTTATAAAAGTTTGACAACTTGAATTTTTGATTAGCTGTCATTTTCCTATTAATTGTTTTATTTTGATACCATTTTAAATAGCCATGTCATCGTTCAATTTTATTCATTAGTCAAATTTTTATAGGATAGTCAACATAAAGATCCGTATAAATGAGTTATGGTAACAAATTTTAAAATTTTATCCAAATATATCTATCTCAAACAATTATTGTCGTGTAAATGAGTAAATCATAAATTTTTGAAAGTTATCCATAACGTTTGTTAACTTAGTTATTTCTTATCAATTTAAATTATAATCTTTTTTCTTAAACAGCAAATTAGCTATCAATCATTTAAAGGATTATATTAAAAATTATAAATATAAAATAAATATAAATTATAAATATATAAATATAGAGTTGTGATCAGAAGAAACCACAAAAAGTGGTGAAACCCAAGGGCTGCATCTCAGCCCTTGGATCAAAAGCAATCAACGGCTCAGATCAAAAAAAAAAAACAACACGGAGGGGTAGTAAAGTAATTTCACACATTATAATTTATCTTCTTCCTTCCAAAAACATATAAAACCCGATGAAAAACAATTCCTCTCCAAAACTCTCCGATCAAAATAACCGTCAATCAATCAATATCTCCGGCGAAAGCTCCGGGAATAACACCGGCAACATCATCAGCGAATTCAATGGAATCGATCGATCCTAATATTGAAACTCGATCTCCGGCGAAA
>CM067169.1:36003267-36077689 GCA_034093135.1 Erigeron breviscapus | reverse complement strand
ATTTATTAATTTCGAATTTAGATTAATATATATTTAATTTAATTTCAGAATTAATTAATATATATTTTCAATTAATCATTTAATTGTATTATTGAGATTTTCAATCTTAGGGTTTATTATTTTCACACATGATTTGGGAATTTAATTGACATAATCTTTTTAAACTTGTTTTTTGATCGGGATTTTCCATAAAAAATTGGTTAGAAATAACATATTGATGTATATATGAATTTATGTATTTCTATTTTCTAGTGAGAGTTAAAGGAATTTTAAAGTTGTAGTTAGATTTTGCTAAACATAAGTTAATTATAGCATATTGGGGGTTAGTCGGCTGCATCTTCAATACATGATATTTAATGCAAACCGTAAACATTATTACTCCATTATATGTAGATATAGAATGAGAGTCGTTTAGCTTTGCTGAGATGTCGGCTTCTATAGAGTGTGAGGAGTTTTAGATATGACATGGCGTATTGTTAGGTCGAAATCGACCATGTATAATTTGTTCAGAAATAGCTTGAAGTTTAGTGAAGACGTTATATCAGAATTCTGAGATGTCTCAGAATTCCTTCACTGAAGCTTCACTTCAGTTCAGATCAAGACAAATCTGAAGCATTCATTCTGAAGTCAAAGACTGAAGTATGAAGAAGATAATCACCTCAGAAGCGAGCATCAGAGTGATTCTACCAGATCGAAGACTGAAGCATCTCAGTGTAAAGTATTTACAACACTTTACACTGATTACGAGGAAGACTTTTACTATACACATTTACCAAGTTGATAGATTTATCTATTAATAAAAGGTACAATATATAGGCTGGAACATAGTACTATAAGTCACATCAAGTGACTTATATACTCTTCCTAGTGCAGCATGTAAGGAATTATGGTTTAATTCCTTAAATGCTCACAACCACATTTGTACGACATTGTCCATGTCATCATAAACTTTGTCTATAAATACAAAGTCTTCTCACAACTTGCAAAATGCTTGAAACTTTGCATTGCAACTTGTGAGATATACTCTAAGTAAACTTACGAGTATTTCAAAGTCAATTAGATCACTTGTATTTCAGGATTGTTTAGATACTTACACTTGGGTGTTTATCTTTGTTCCGCAACAATCCTTGTATTTGTTTATACATCAATAAATCAAATACATTAGAAAACAACGTGTCTCAATGCTTTATACTTGATTATATTTATATATATCTTTATATAGTTTCTGCCATTTGTTCTTGCATTAATTTATATTGTCAATTGTTTCTTGTTATCCACATCTGGATCGTAAACTGAACTTGTCATTCAAGATCAGTTGTACTTGCCAGTCGGGTTTATTTTCATCTATATATTTGGGACTCACAATTGGTATCAGAGCCTCAAGGTTGAATCTTATCAATTCATTAACCTTTGATCTATATAGATGGCTGACTTTGAACCAGAACGACCTGACCCTAATAATGCTACCCCACCCCCTATCATCAACAACAATATACCCTCACATAACGTACATGTACACTTTCCAAACAATCCTGTTCCCAAGTTTGATGGGAACAGTGAAAACTTTCAAACATGGAAAGCATGCATGTTAAAGTATATTGCTGGTGTTGAGAGACACTTTACCAGATATCTTAAAAGAAGGACCCTTTGTCCCTATGAATGCTTCTACTGTTGTCAGAAATGCCGATGGGACTCCTAGGCAGTCACCTAAGGAGAAGGATCATTGGTCTGAGGAAGATCATAGACTTGTAGACCTGGATACCAAGTTACAAAATATGATTTTATACGCAGTTCCAGAAACCCTTATGCCCACTCTTGTTTTACTTGATAATTCCAAATTAATGTGGGGGGAACTACTGACACAGTTTGAAGGCACTAATGAGACAATTGTCACACGAAAAGTTGCTTTAAACAAAAGATATGAGTCTTTCTTTGCTATACCTGGGGAGTCTTTAACTCAAACTTACATCAGATTTACAAATCTGGTCAACCAACTGAAAGCCCTGGGTGTAACCAAAGACAAAGAAATTTTGTTAGAAAAAATTTGTGACATTTTACCTTCAAAATGGGAAAACTTAATCTTGGTCTTGAGACAAGGCAAAACATTGCACAGTCACTCTTGCTTCCCTTTATGGAGCCTTCAGATATACTGAAGAGAACAAAGCTGAAAGAGCCTTGGCTGAGCAGGATGCCAAGAATCATGTTTCTACCAGTTCTGGTACGGTTCAGTATTCTGAACTACAAAGCACTGCTCTACTATCTTCTGAGAATGATATTTTTGATTCGATGAAGAAGATGGTTTCTCAAATGTTGAAAACTGGTGTCTCTGCCAATGTCACTCATGATTGTGATGAGGATGACAATGATGATCTGGTTGCCATGCTGGCTAAAACGTTCAATCGTTTTAAGGCCAAATCAAATCGATCTGGCAAACCTTTTGCTTCCAGTGCTTCTATTGATAAGTCCAATCTTGAATGCTTTAAATGCGGCAAGAAAGGACATTTCATGAAGGAATGCAGATCTAGTCAACCTCATCATCACAATCTGCTCCTAACCATTCTATTTTTCAGAAGTCTGATGACAGCTATAAGGCCAAATACAAGAAGTTGAAGGCTCATATGGCTCTTTTGGCTCAAGACAACTCAAGCAACAGTTGCATGATTGCCAAAACTGAAAAGTGGGAAGACTCCGATGAATCATCTGATGATGAGGAGGAAGTTAGGGATATGTGTTTCATGGCACAAGAAGACCAAGGTCATTTGGTCAAAACTGATGTTGAATCTGGCCGCTGGGTGGATATAGTGATGAAAAAGGTCAGTAATTTTGGCTATGAAGAAGATGAGGAACACAAACTGACCTTTTGGTTCTTTTAGAGGCTGACATCTCATTTGTTGAGACTGTGCGTTCAGAAAGCCTAAAAATGTTTGAAAACAATACTTCTGAACTGAACGCCAGTCAGGCCAGATTAAAAGAACTGAAAGATGTTCATCTGGCCCTAAAAAGTTATCAATCAATGGTTGCCACTTTAGAGTTGGAAAAAGAAGAACTAAAAACCATCCTTGAAAAGAACAAAAAATAATCAAATCTTGGATGAGTGCACCAAAACCAGATGCTGCAATTAAAAACACTTTTGCAAATCAAAAACAGCATATGAATCTGGTGATCTTCACATGGCATCTATAATCACTGATTTAGATGCACTTCCAAAAGAAATGAAACCGGAAATTTTTCCTAAAGTTGGCAAACAAAAAATTGTGACTAATAAGGTCAAGGAACAATCTGAGGGAAATTCTGAAACAGCTCAGACAACTGTTTCAGAAAAGAAGGCTAAAACCAATAAGCCATCTCCTCAGACTTCTTCTAAGGTCTCCAAAGGCCAAAAGAAGAAGAAAACCATCTCCCCCACTGAGCCTTCTACCTCAGATTCTGGTAAGGCTCAGGTGTCTAATGAAGAATCTATGTTGTTAAGGTTAGAAAGTCAATTTCAACTATTGGCTAGACAAGTGCAGAGTTGTAATGCACGTTTAAAAAATGTTGAAACCACTCCTCTTCAACCTAAACAAAGTGCAAAACCTTTTTCCAAACAAATCAAGCTAAAATCTGAGAAGAAAAAGGTTGAGCATTCCATCAAACCAACAACTTTTGTGTCAACTGAGATAATGACTGAAATCCCTTTTGACCCTTCAGTTCCACATATACCAAAGAAATCTGAGACTGCTAAGGGAGAGTCTAGTGAACCCATCCATAGATGGGTTCCCAAAAAGAACTAATCTTTGTTTGTGTGCAGGGAGACCAAAAGAAGAATATATGGTTTCTGGACAGTGCTGCTGGCCGAACCATGACTGGTTATCAGACCCTGCTGGAGGAATATAGGGTGCAAGAAGGGCCCTCAATCGTTTTTGGAAATGATGGAAATGGAAAAACTGAGGGATATGTGTGGTGAATAATGGTCAAGTCAAATTCACACGAGTTGCATATGTGAATGGTTTGAAATATAACCTGATCAGTGTCAGTCAACTCTGTGATGATGGCTTCAAGGTTTTATTTGATATTTCACAAGGCACCATATTCAACAGAGATGGAAAGGTGGTACTGGTTGCACCAAGGAAAGGGAACATTTATGTCATTGATATGAATCCTTCTATCTCTGAACAATGTTTCTACACAAAGGCTGATGAAGACACAAATTGGTTGTGGCACAAGAGGTTATCTCATCTGAACTTCAAAAACATTAATAAGTTGTCAAGAAAACAACTTGTTGATGGGATACCCTCTATGTCTTTCAATAAAGACAAGCCATGTCCAGGTTGTGAAATGGGCAAGCAGAAAAGAGCTTCATTCAAAACTAAGCAAAGCTTTAGTATAACTGAACCTCTTCACTTGCTTCACATGGACCTTTTTGGACCAGTGAATGTTCAGACCAGAGCAGGAAAGAAATTCACCCTTGTCATCGTAGATGAATATTCAAGATATTGCTGGGTGATTTTCCTCAAGTCTAAAAGTGAAGCTGCTGCTGAAATCATTGCTCTCATCAAACAAATTGAGCTCAAGTACAAGCGAAAAGTTTGTCAGCTCAGAAGTGACAATGGCACTGAATTCAGAAATGCCACTCTGGAGTCCTTCTGTACTGAAACTGGCATATCTCAGAACTTCTCCTCAGCACACACACCAGAGCAGAATGGTGTTGTAGAAAGAAAGAATCGTACGCTGATTGAAGCTGCTAGAAGTATGTTGAATGAATCTGGTCTTCCCAAAAATTTCTGGGCTGAAGCTGTTGCAACTGCTTGAAGCCATGCAAGATGAGCTCACCAGTTTAAAAGAAACGATGTATGGGAACTCGTTCCTTGTCCCAGTAACCTGAAGAAGGAACCAATTGGGACAAGATGGGTCTTCAGAAACAAGATGGATGAAGATGGTCACGTCATAAGAAATAAAGCAAGACTTGTTGCAAAGGGATATGCACAAGAAGAGGGAATAGATTTTGATGAAACTTTTGCACCAGTTGCTAGACTTGAAGCTATCAGAATATTCTTAGCTTTTGCAGCTCATCATCAATTCAAAGTCTATCAAATGGATGTCAAAAGTGCCTTTTTAAATGGAGAACTAGAAGAAGTTGTGTATGTGCATCAACCACCAGGGTTCATCATTGAAGAAAAACCACATTGGGTATACAGACTGAACAAAGCCTTATATGGTCTGAGACAAGCACCCAGAGCCTGGTATGATACTCTTACTAAACATCTTCTTAAAAATGGTTTTAAACGAGGTGCTATTGATAAAACTTTATTCATATTGCATGATAAAAGTGATATTCTTTTAGTACAAATTTATGTTGATGATATTGTGTTTGGTTCTACTAATGAGAAGATGTGTAAAAACTTTTCAAAAATCATGTCTTCTGAGTATGAAATGAGTATGATGGGAGAACTGACATATTTTCTGGGACTTCAAGTAAAACAAAATGAGGATGGTATTTTCATAAATCAAGAAAAATATGTCAGAGATTTACTAAAGAAATATCAATTTGATTCTGTCTCATCAAAAGATACTCCAATTTCTGCTCCATTAACTTTGGATTCTGATCCACATGGAAAACCAGTGGACCATACAAAATATCGAGGTATGGTTGGTTCACTGATGTATTTAACTGCAAGTAGACCAGACATAATGTTTGCAACATGCCTTTGTGCTAGATTTCAATCTGATCCCAGAGAAGCACATGCAAATGCCGTTAAAAGGATCTTCAGATACCTTAAGGGTGTCCCCAGATTGGGTCTTTGGTATCCCAAAGGCTCCAGTCTAGATCTAATGGGTTATTCAGATTCTGATCATGCAGGTTGCAAGATAGATAGGAAAAGTACCACTGGTGGGTGTCATTTCCTTGGTGGCAAGTTAGTAAGCTGGACTAGTAAGAAGCAGACTGCAGTATCACTATCCACTGCAGAAGCTGAGTACATCTCTGCAGCGAGTTGTTGTGCTCAGATTCTATGGATGAAGAACCAGCTGACTGATTATGGTGTTACTTACACTAAGACTCCAATCTTTTGTGATAACACCAGTGCCATTGCCATATCTCACAATCCTGTAATGCACTCGAAAACCAGCACATCGATCTCAGGTATCATTTCATTCGTGATCATATTCTGAAAGGAGATATTGAATTGCACTTTATTCCCACTGATAAGCAACTCGCTGACGTTTTTACAAAACCTTTAGATGTCAAAACCTTTAAACATCTAGTCAGTGAGTTGGGTATGTTAAACCCTTAGACTGGTAATCCTGTTATGAACGCCTATGTGACACTGATCTGGTTCACCAGTCTGAGCGATCCATGTAATTTTTGCTCGCCTAGCTATCGAACGCCTTAGTGATACTATCTTGGCACTTATTAATTCATGGATCATCACTTCAGGGGGAATGTTAAACATTTTTCAAATTATAAAATAAACCTTTTTTTTTGAGGGGGAACCTTTGCTCAGAAAAATGTATTTAACTGAAGCACTTCAGAATATCAAAATATTTCAGTTGAATTTTATTGACTGAGATGGCTCAGATCTCTTTGGAACTGACCATGCTCAGAAATTGTTTTGTCATCACTGAAATACAAAAATCTTTTCAAGATATTTTACTTAGATACTTGGTCGATTGTGTGTACACGTGGCATACTACATATTGGGTTTTTAACCTAGTATTGGTCATGCTTATGTGGCACACAAGTGGCGCCGTAAAAGAAAAGGAAATGAGTACTTTTTACTGAAAAAGTGTCAGTATGGGGTCCCACAAACGGCTCTGCATTAAATGCGGACAAGACCCCAGAAATTGTTTTTAATTGGAAAAATCCTTTTTGTTCCATCTTAAATACAAATTCCTTATTCATTCTTTCATTTACTTCGTTTTCATTTACTCTCTAATCATCAAACTCTCTCATCTTTACTCTCAATATTCCTTAAAACTCTTCTTATTCCTTTTCATTTTCATCTCTTATAACAATGGCTAAATCTTCTTCATCTTCACATAAATCACTCATAACATTTGAATATATTCCATCAAGTGATGTGAAAACTTCTGCCATATGGCCTAAGAACTTCACTCCATCACAAATCCGATTCAATATGAGCAACTTTTTGGCTCAATTGAATGTAAAATCTGAAACCTTAATGGGAAGGATAAAATTTTGGAAGAATCCCTCTTCCATTATGCGATGACCGCCAATCCGCAAGCAATGTATCATCGATACTTGCTTGAATTCTGGTATTCCGCAGTAGTGAGTAAGGATGAACAATCTATATCCTTCACTCTAAATGAGGGCACAAAGCAGTGTGTCATCACTCTTGAGGGGTTCAGAAATTCCCTTCATCTGAACTACCTCAAACCTTCCCAGGTATTTGCTAAAAGACTCAAAGGAGTCAATTTTAGGGAGGTTTTGGTCGCCACTGGTCATGGTGACATGGAGGATGAAAATGGTAACTTTGAAGACCTCTGGACATATTTTCATGTCTGGTTTTGGTACATGTTGGAGGTTCTTCTGGACTCAAATAGTGGAGAGTCTTGGTGGCACCCATGGTGGGTTGGACCAACTCTCAATACCCCAAGTTGAGATGGGGTATTATATATGGAATGGGATGCAAGTGGACTTCGCTGAGATTCTCTTCTCTCAGTTGATTACAAAGTTAAAGGGAAGAGAAGTCTACATGTTGCATTTCCAAGGTTTTTAAGCTTGTGCTTCAAAGATATACTTGGTGATGCTTATGATGAAGCTGGACCAGAGCTTCTGTGCCAGAATATAGCAGAGATTTCTCGAAGGCAACAATTACTGGAGATGAACCAGAACTCTCCTCTGCTATGATTCAGGTATTTTCTAAAACTGGTTCAGCCACACTAGCTGGCCCAGAAAGGACACTAAGTGGGCCACAAAAGAATGTGGGACCCGTTAGTGTACCTACGGTTGAAATCATTGAATCTGGTGACGATGCAACTGCTTCTGCAGCTGTTGAACCAGAATCTGGTGAGGGTACTAGTGACCCAAACCAGGGCATATCTGACCAGATCGCACAAGTGAATGCTTTCTGGGATGACGATGAGCCACTTCAGGAGAATCTTGATTCTCTTGCTGAATTTGAGTTTGACGAGGGCTTATTGGAGGCGAATCAATCTGATTCTGAGCCAGCCCCCATCCTCGCAAACGCCCCTCCTTCTCCCCCAGAAATCCAACAAAATGAGCCTTATGTTCCACCACCACCATCTCACCAAAATCCTATCTTTCCACCAGGCACCAATCCCGCATATGTAACCGATCCATCTTTCACTCCTTCACTTCAATTTCTACACCCACAAATTCACAATGTACCACCACCAATCAATTATGATGCCCCTTCAGAACATGACCTAGATTCTGAGACAGAATCTGAGAGTCCAACAGATGTTCAAATGAACAAAGTGTTAAAAGGGCTGGGTAGTTTACCCTTTGTGGCTCCTGCTTCTGCACAACCCCCACCTCCTTTCAATATCGAAGCACAGTTAGAGAGAAACCAAACCGAAGTCCAAGGCCTTATTCGTAGGGGGAGGACTTATCTAACTCTCTAACTGCCAACACTAGCTCCTTGGCTGATCTGAAAGGTGCTCAGATGTTCATTGGAACTGAGCTGACCAAAGTTGCTGGGAATGAAGGACTAGTGGTTGGAAAATTGAATGAGTTGGTATGACGTGCAATAAGGTGAGCTCTGCAATCAGAGAAGCCTTCAGATTGACAAAGAGAGATGTGCAAGCTTCAGTGGTTGCGAACTTGACATCTGGTGTTGAGCTGTTGAAGCAAGAGGTTATGGCAGTTGGAAGTGAAGTTCATGAGCTGGTTCAGAAGCCAAGCATTAATGAAAAAGAACTTGGGGCTTCTGTCAGTGCTAGTATAATGGAAGATCTGAAGTCTGAGCTATCTCAGAATCTTGTTGCTCAGATTTCAGATTCTGTTGCTCAGAAAGTTGGTGAAGATGTCAGAAAGATGATTGCTGAACTGACCAAGGATACAAATGATAAGGTGGAAAAGGCTATACATGAAATCAAAACTTCAGTTTCCACGCTTGAAAGTGCAGTTCAGAATCAGTCTAAGCAGTTAGATGAAGTTCTCACACTTCTGAAGAAAGAAAGTGTTGTTGCTCCCCCTCCCCCTGCTTCTTTCACTGAAGAAGACAGAAAAATGCTTAAAGACTTAAAAGATCAAGAAGCACTGAACCTTAGTTCTTCCTTCAGACTAAAGGCTCAGTTTGATACCATGGCTAAAGGCATTTGTGAATGTCTTGAACAACAAAGTTGGAAACCTCTGCAGACACTTAAAAATACTCTGGATCTTTATGCTAAAATGCCTGCAGAGATTTCCAAAGGGGGAAGTGGTGTGCCTCTTGGGTTGCTGGCCAGTACACAAGAAATGATTCATGCAACCAAGAAGCAAACTGAGGTGCCTTCTGGTAGTGCCTCAGTTCAGGGGGAACAAGCTCAGAAACCAGAATCTGAAGCTGGAAGGAAAGATAAGGGTAAAGCCTTGGTGATGGCAGAAGAACCCAAGAAAATTGTTAAGGGTTCTGGACTGGTTATTGGAGAAGATGTTGATGAACAAGGCTATCCACTCCACGATCCAAACGCTGATAGCAAGAAGTTAGAGACTCTGCAGAAGCAAGTCTCTAACCAATTCATAATGTGGAGTGAAAACAAAGAAAGGGAAAGGGTTCAACACCAGAGTATGGGAACCCTTGACCATATTGATGCTGCATCTCTTGGACTTTCACTAGAAAGGTTTCAGAAAGTCAAGCATGATCCAAGAGTGCAGAAGGCTGTGAAAGATATGCTGGATTATGAGTATGGGGTGAACTACTCTCCTCTGGAACAAAAGCTGGACCATCTCACCTTCAAAATGTCCATTCAAGACTTAGTGAAAAACAGAGAGATGGAAATGGCCAGAAAGAAGAAAGAGATTCTGGCTGGAGTTCTGAATGTGGAGAAAGAGTTGTTCAGACCACCAACGAAGCCCAGAACTGGAACAAGGACTTGCAAAGAAAGATTCTCGTGATGTTGTCCATACTTCAATCAAACCAATTTCTGATGATGCTGCTGAAATCCAAAGAAAACATGAAAAGGATTAGTATGATCATTATATGAATCATCGATCGCATCCAGCCAAAATTGTTGATATGGTAGTTGCCAAGGCTGATGGATTAAAGTTGTTCGATTTGGTTGTGAAAAGAGAAGGAAGGGCTACTGAAGAATATACTCAGGTTTCAGTTCATGAGTTTGGCATATCTGAGCACAGGGAGATGATCCAAGTTCTGAAAGGAAAGCCTAAGTCTGCCTTGACTGGTGCATGGTTAGCAAGAATTCAGCAAAAGATGCAAGCCAAGGTAGAGATTGAAAACAGGCTATTTGGCAAAAAGTATCAGTCTCCACTGAAGAGAAAACCTACTGAGGCACCTTCTGGTTCAAGGCCTGCCAAGAAGTAGTTTTCTATTCAGATCTATCATGTACTTGTAAATATTTACATTTGTAACTTTCATTTCAGTGTGTAATATATAAGTTGCAAATTGTGACAAATAAGTAGATGATAAGTTTAAGTTAGAAAAACACAAGTAAAATTCTGAGACATCAATGATCTATAAGATGTACTTAAGAAATTTTTACAACTTAAACAAAAAACTTGCATTTCAGACTTACAAACATGTATAGATAGAAGTCTGAAATGCATGCACTATTTCAGAACAAATAGGGGGAATTTGTTAGGTCGAAATCGACCATGTATAATTTGTTCAGAAATAGCTCGAAGTTCAGTGAAGACATTTTATCAGAATTCTGAGATGTCTCATAATTCCTTCACTGAAGCTTCACTTCAGTTCAGATCAAGACAAATCTGAAGCATTCATTCTGAAGTCAAAGACTGAAGTATGAAGAAGAGAATCACCTCAGAAGCGAGCATAAGAGTGATTCTACCAGATTGAAGACTGAAGCATCTCAGTGCTAAAGTATTTACAACACTTTACACTGATTACGAGGAAGACTTTTACTATACACATTTACCAAGTTGATAGATTTATCTATTAATAAAAGGTACAATATATAGGCTGGAACATAGTACTATAAGTCACATCAAGTGACTTATATACTCTTCCTTGTGCAGCATGTAAGGAATTATGGTCTAATTCCTTAAATGCTCACAACCACATTTGTACGACATTGTCCATGTCATCATGAACTTTGTCTATAAATACAAAGTCTTCTCACAACTTGCAAAATGCTTGAAACTTAGCATTGCAACTTGTGAGATATACTCTAAGTAAACTTACGAGTATTTCCAAGTCAATTAGATCACTTGTATTTCGGGATTGTTTAGATATTTACACTTGGGTGTTTATCTTTGTTCCGCAACAATCCTTGTATTTGTTTATACATCAATAAATCAAATACATTAGAAAACAACGTGTCTCAATGCTTTATACTTGATTATATATATATCTTTATATAGTTTCTGCCATTTGTTCTTGCATTAATTTATATTGTCAATTGTTTCTTGTTATCCACATCTGGATCGTAAACTGAACTTGTCCATTCAAGATCAGTTGTACTTGCCAGTCGGATTTATTATCCATCTATATATTTGGGACTCACACGTATCTCATGAAACATGTACGTGTGTAATCATAATTTTGCCAAGTTTTAGACCAGTTTTTAGCTTGCGCAAAATCTGTATTTAAATGACTAGATGGTGCGAATTTGAGGCTTTGAGCCAGGGAAATTATATGTTTAAATGAGTACTTTTGGTATCTTTTTTCTCCTTATGTATGTTGGTGCGTTAAGTAACACATGCTTATGCTTTTCATAGTTTCTTTGGAAACATAGGCGGACCGTATACTCAAAAGGAAATTGACAACATTGTTGGCATGGATTGGTCACTTTGCAAAATTTTACGGTTAGGTATAATCTTTCTTTCTTGCCTTTTGCACTTGTGCTTGAAAATCCGAACTTGATTTTATTGTTTTCTTAGCTAATGGTTTTTCTTTTGGTTGCAAAATTTCAATACACAGGTATAGTATACTTACAAACTTATTAATGAGATTATCATTATAGTTTCATTATCTTTAGTTTTCTTGTTTCCAGTAAAGACATTTTGTATTTCACCGGCATTTATGGTTTTGTGGCTAGCTTAACTGGCTATTTGCTCTTATTTGCAGTGAATGTGGTCAAAATTGTAAATTTGTAAGCTTTTGTACGGTTGAGAAGGCCCTCTCCAAACAGGTATGTAAATTTACTAGACATAAAGTTTGTTGATTATCAGAAGTAATGTGTAAATGTTGGGCGTGTCCAATATAGGTATTGAGGTATACATGTATAATCAGATTGTGGTATTAATAAAACATCTATTTGGGGGAACCTTTGATGATTTGTCTACAATAATATACATATTGGCTGTTTTTAGGTGCATAATTTTAAGAGTTCATTGTAATTAATATATGAAAATGATTGAAGTTCGGTAATTACATATGTGGGTTGTGCTGAATACAGGTCCATCTAAGCCATAGACAACTACGGGCTGTCGGTTGTGTTTATAGAGAGAAGAACAGATAATAAGCATATTGCTGGACTTCTTGTACCAATTGCAGCAGTAAGGTCTGTGCTTCAAGGTCCCTCTCTCTCATACACACACTTATTGACTATGAACAATGCCCATACAGCTAGAATGACACTATGACAGATAACCGAGTCTCACTAGACACTAATCAATCCCTCAATGATAGATGGCTGACTCTGGCTGAGTCTTACTAGATACTAACACTGCCCTTAATATGTTGCTCTAGTTTCCTTTATATTGTTTATATTAAGCTCTTAGTTTCTAGATCATTAAGTAAGCATTTTTCCAGTCTGTTCTTTTAAACAACTTTCAAAACATGCACTTACTATTTACTTATTGTTTTTTCAGTCTTTGAACGTAGATGCATATCTAAGTTGTTTTATTTATAGCTTTGATTGTTTAGTAGAAACCGTTCACTTGTGCTATTGTTCTAAACATGCAGAAATAAAAGATGCATGATGGAAGCTCTATGAAGATCAAGATATATATTAGTAGTAGAAAAAACATTATGTACTACAAGATAAGATTGTTGGATTGTCTTTTTTATATACTTGGAGTTATGTATACTTCAGCTAAATTCTAGTGATCAAGATATATTGATGATTACCAAGTTTTGATATTACACTACAAGAATTGTTTGATCACTTTGGTAGTTTGGTATGAAAAGTTTTGGTAGTATATGATAACTTAGGTAGCTTGTTGATGATGATTGATGTTGTTGTTCGTTTAGGTAGATTGTTGATGATGTTTGTTGTTGTTGTTGGTTGTTGAGTAGGCTAGAAACAGGTTTTATAAACAGGTTCTGTTTCCGGAAAATGCCCAGAAAAACTGGGTGGAAATCGAAAAAGCAACGAAATGCTGCCCATTTTTTTTGATTAGGGACGACTTTTGTGACGACAAAGTCGTCCCCAAAAGCCTTTTACGACATTTTTTTATATTTATTTTTTTTTGAAGAAAATGATTTGGGGACGACGTAGGCGTCACTAAATATAGTCGCAAAATCTATTTAGGGACGACAATTACGTCGCTAAAGTCGTCACTAAAATATTTTTAAAAAATAAATGAAAAGTAAATGAAATTTATTTAGTGACGACACATGCGTCACTAAAGTCGTCGCTAAATTTTTTCGAATTTCTTTTTCATTTTCTTTTTATGGTTGTAGGACCCACTTGAAGTCGTCGCTAAATATCGTCGCTAAACACTTTCGGAGACGAAGCTTTGGGGACCATGGCTTGTCGTCACAAAAGGCTTTGGGGGCGACATAAGTGGCCTTTGGGGGCGACTTTTGTCGTCCCCAAAACCCGAATTTCTTGTAGTGATTTGATACGATAAACTTTCAAACAAATTTATCTATGACAGAATGGTTTTAATTAGATAACTTTATGTTCAATGCATGTATATTAACATAATGAAACTTACATCAACACGAGTCCGGGCAATGGAAGGCCTCGGAATCCACTAGCTCGGAATCCACTAGTTCATTAGGGACATTCAAAATATGTTTGACAAATAATATTATTATGAGTAAAACATTCAAAATCCGATAGCATAGAATCTGGTAACATAATTATATTACAAACTAAAGTATATTGTATTATATATTGGTCTCAATTTAAATAATTATTTTTGACTTTTTGTTTTTTTTTTTTAAAAAAGCTTCAACTTAAAATTTCTTTTTTTGTGTTCTATATATTTATTTAAGGGAAATGATAAATCCTTCTAAACTAATAACCTAAAAATCTTCCGAACTATTAAATGAAGACATGTGAAAAAATCAGAGGTCAAGATTAGAAAAGAGAATTAATGGATATCAATCTCTTATAGTTTTCCATAACAAAATGAAATCTAAACTAATGTGAACACGAGTACTATTTTTTTTTTAACAGTTAGTCGGTATTCGACATCAGGGAACATCTCACTGTATAATGGTGAAGCCCTGCACGTACTCTAGACTACGAGATGTAGACCATAAGCCGTTACAGGTGATTCAGAGAAAAAACCCACAGACTTATCACTCCTAAGAGTCGAATCCAAGACCTGTGGGAAAAACCAAGGATGCATCCGCCAGTTGAGCTAGCTTCATTTGCAACACGAGTACTATTAAAGTCAAAATATTGGTTAAAAACAATTAATTCTTGTGATCATAAATTTCATTTGATGACTATAAATTCATTGTAGATGTGTCTCTCGAGTTCACATGCATCACCAACTCGTCTCAAGACATGGCAAAGTCTTTGTTCACGATTGTTTTTCTTGCCACATTGGTGCTCACTACTTGCGGTTATAATTCATTCTCTTGTGCGTTCTTCATTTGTATTTTGTAACATAAATTTTTTTTTTTTTGTGTGCATAAGAACGTGATTTCTGTATTTTCGCAGTATTAGGAACTGAAGTTGAGGAATCAGCTAAAGTTACCAATGTCGAAAATTTGGCTACACCACCGGCTGATGCTTCCATCCAAAGACGTTTTGATCGTTATTGTACAAGAAGGATTCCAGATTGTTTTGGCTTCTGCCCGCCTGGGACGATTTCCATGTGTTTGGACAGATATTGCAGATGTGTTTATCCTTGATTGTACTATGGCATTTGGCCGAAAGAAAAATATTTGGATCAATTTAAAGTAATAGGGTTCATTCTCATGACAGACATTTTTATTGAAAATTTTGATTTGTTTACCTGTCTTAATTTGATTCAGAAGTCCGTCATGCAAACGTATCGTCAGAATTAAATGTGTGGTTATCTTATTTGTGTTGGTAATACGTTGTGATATATTGTCAACAATTGAATAAAATTATATAAACAGCATGTCCGCAAACTCATTTTTTTTGGTGATGATAGTCATGATACTCATTATAGGGGACTTTTTTAAGTCTAACAAAAACCCTCCTATATACTAAATTTCATTTAAATAAAAATTTTTTCCAATGTTTTCGATGGTCAAACATATCTTTATTCTTCTTTAAAACAAACCACCACTCTCTATTTTTTAACTTTCTAAAATACTTAAAATATTTTTACATTTTCTTTGAACGTTTGTTTTTTGTTTAGAGTCTGTTCACCTCATATGTGGTCTCTACACCCACCAGTTAGGATGCCATCACGTTAGTTCACAATAATGACATATATCACATGAGCTTATTTAATACCCAATATAACCTTAATAAAATATATGTATAATATCTACCTTTTAATTATTAAAATAATTACAGTGCTTCCCTACTCGCTGCCGTCACCGCCACCACTACCTATTGTCGTTTCCATCACATCGTCCTTACCGCCACCCATCATATCTCATGGGTTTTCGTCTAGTTGAAAATTAAAACATTTGACAAAAGAGTACGTGTTTAAGGTCAACGACATTAATTGTCATAGACAAGACAATTAATTGAATTTTTTTTAATTGAGGGTCAATTTCTCTTGCCGTCATGCCGTGTATATTATTGTAATTATATTATATTATATTATATTATACTATACTATATATTAATGGCCATCGTTATGAATAATAACTCGCCTGCGTGATGAGTTACTATTCGTCCACGTCACGGCCCGTACAATTATTCGGATTTTGTCATATCGCATCCCTTTCGGATTTTTTATTACGGGTTACTTTTTGGTTTTTTCTACACTTTTTTTCCTTTTGAGTCATTCAACCTTTTTGTGGTACGCCCCGTACCAGTACTTGCATTTTGCTACATCGCATCCGCTTGAATTCTGAACTAATATATTGATGTTTTTGTCATATCACATCCCGTTCGAGTTTCTACTACGGGTTACTTTTTGGTTTTTTGCACACTTTATTTTGAACAGTCAGTCAGTATTTGACATTAGGGGACACCTCACCGTATAATGGTGAAGTCTTGCACGTACTCTAGACTACAAGTTGTAGACTATAAGCTGTTACAAGTGATGAAGCCTTGCACGAACTCTAAACAAACATATTCATGACAGAATTATTTTTAATTAAGCAGTTGAATGTTCAACACAAATATACTAAAATAACGTAACTGTTTCAACAAAACAATTGAGACCCCGCAATGCGGGGTCCAAAAATTTTCTAGTATATCACTAAGAACGGTGATAATGAACAGTGACACTGCCATGTGGCACTGTTCTATTAGTCTACCTACACTCCGCGTTATTACTCGAATTTTGTCATATCGGATCCCGTTTGAGTGTTTTTTCTTTTGGTTTTTCTTGGTTTCTTACACAAATTTTTTGCTTTTGTGTTCTCTTCTATTGGTTCATCTTATACCCCGCATTACTATTTGAATTTTGCCATATCGGATCCCGTTTGATGTTTTTCTTTCGGTTTCGGATTTCGTCATACGGATCCTTCTTTTTTTTCCTTTTGAGTCATTCAACCTTTTTGTGGCACGCCCCGTACCAGTACTTGCATTTTGCTACATCGCATCCGCTTGAATTCTGAACTAATATATTGATGTTTTTGTCATATCACATCCCGTTCGAGTTTCTACTACGGGTTACTTTTTGGTTTTTTGCACACTTTATTTTGAACAGTCAGTCAGTATTTGACATTAGGGGACACCTCACCGTATAATGGTGAAGTCTTGCACGTACTCTAGACTACAAGTTGTAGACTATAAGCTGTTACAAGTGATGAAGCCTTGCACGAACTCTAAACAAACATATTCATGACAGAATTATTTTTAATTAAGCAGTTGAATGTTCAACACAAATATACTAAAATAACGTAACTGTTTCAACAAAACAATTGAGACCCCGCAATGCGGGGTCCAAAAATTTTCTAGTATATCACTAAGAACGGTGATAATGAACAGTGACACTGCCATGTGGCACTGTTCTATTAGTCTACCTACACTCCGCGTTATTACTCGAATTTTGTCATATCGGATCCCGTTTGAGTGTTTTTTCTTTTGGTTTTTTTTGGTTTCTTACACAAATTTTTTGCTTTTGTGTTCTCTTCTATTGGTTCATCTTATACCCCGCATTACTATTTGAATTTTGCCATATCGGATCCCGTTTGAGGTTTTTCTTTCGGTTTCGGATTTCGTCATACTGGATCCCGTTCGGGTTTTTTTTCCTTTCGGTTTTTCTTGGTTTCTTGCAAAATTTTTTTCCTTTGTTTAGTTATCTTAAGAATCAATTGAAAGTTAAAATATTATCCATTTTTTAAAATATCTATCTATATTATAACTAAAAGAGGAGGTTGGGGGTACACTTGCACCCCTAATCCCCTTTTTGATCCTAAAGCTCCTCCTAATTAATCCTTAATTATAGGGCGCCTCTCCAATTTTTCTATATATTTTTTTAATAATTTATTTATTAAATAAAAACTTCTTAATCATATAACCTTATATCTATTACTCTTAAATCCCCTACGCCCCTGCCTTCCAAAACACACGGGGGATCTCCTTCTCCATCAAATCCTAACTAGATGATCTCTTTCTCTATCAAGTTGTTTGGGTGGTGGAATAACAACAAACTCCATAACTATTGATTTTTCAGTTAGTCTTTTTAAGGTATCCCTTCAATTTCAATTTTGGTTTATTTTCAAGTTTGTTTGATTTTTGTTAATTTCATGTTTTGTAACCCTAACAACAACCTCCCCTATACAAAAGATATCTCTTTTTCCTCAATAAAACTCCTCAAATCATTTTTTTTAATTCATATTATTGCTATCAAATATTGAGGTTTCTATAATTCTAATATTTAGCTGCATAATCCTTTTGAAGTCTCTCCATTTAAAATTGTGTGTGTATATATATATGTATAATAACGATGATGATGATTTTGTGACAGTCAGAAGTGTATAAAACGTGTTGTTTGTTGAGTGTATCATAATCTTTGTATACAGGTTTCGGTTTTGTGATTTAGTATATAAAATAGTGTCGTGATTCATAGAGCACTTACTTTTATTCGTTATATTTGTGATGTTTTTGTTAGCACTATCTAAAAAGCTTTTTGGAATAATTTGTAGTTTGTTCAATTTAATTATTCATGTTGATAGACTTATATATTATACAACTATTTTGCAAGACTTAATATTTTTATTGCTTATGTTCTATGTCTCCAAGATAAGTAGCCTCCATGAATCAGTCACGCTCTAATGTATAAAGTTTTTCATTCCGACCTTTTCTTTGTTTGAAAAATAAAATTGCTCAATACTGATTTTCGTTTATGTGTTACAGCGCAGCAGTCGTGAGGATGATGAAAGGTTAAGGGTCACAGATCCTAGGGAAAAATGACGGATATTGACGCCACAAAGACTACTTGGAGAGAAGTGGCAGGAATGATAGATGTATAGAGAGACACAATGATGGTGGGTGTTCATGTAATTGTGATTATAGCAGGTCAGTATGGGAAATATGTATGTTCGCATTGCTTCCAATCTCTATTCTAAACTCCCCTCAGCTTTTGTATGCATGTGAATGTGACATCTGTCAAAAGAATTGTAAAACCGCCCTGCAGTTGCTAATTACTATGTTTAGTTTAATGTTGGCTTTTACATAGGATTTTTTTGCGCTGGAACTGAAACTACATCAGCAATAGTAAAATGGGCCAAGTCAGAAATCATGAGGCACCTTGAAATCATGAGGTCCTACAAGAAACCAATTGTCATGGCACCCTGAAGTATCTAAAGTTAGTGATCAAGGGAAAAATGAGATTGCATCCTACCGTTCCTTTATTGCTTCCTAGGGAATATGGTGAAAGCTATAATCCACTGATATGTCATATATACACATAAGATATGCATGGGATCTTCCAAAGGATCCTAAATACAAGTATGGTTCAGATTGTTTTGTACCATAGAGGTTTGAAAACAATAGTATCGATTTTTGAGCAACCATATTGGAGTATGTTTCATTTGTGTAATTTGATCTTTTGTATAAAGTTTGTGAACAACAATGTTTATCATGTCAAACTGTAACACCCCAACAAGACGGAATCATGAGGGTTACATACTAAGCACAACACGACATGAAAATTAAGTAGAGACAATCTAAAATGCATTTAAAGGATTGGAAATCCATATAATTCAATCAATTACAATTCCGAGTTCATACAAAAAATGCATAAGGAGCACGACCATCAAACGTTTACAAAAGAGAGTACAAAAGATGGCATATGATCCTAAGCATAACCCATAAGCGGGAACAATGAATCACGGATCCATGATAAAGTCCAAGTCCAATCCTAGCATGCAAACAACCAATCATCATCCAATACGTCTTTGGTTAACCTGTTCACCTGAAAAGTGTACTAAAACGGGTCAACATAAAGTTGGTGAGTTCGTAGGTTTAAGTAATAAAAATCAAGTGTCGGGATATCAACTATTAACGATACACGAGGATTAGGATACCTAATCACGTTCACACAAATCAACACAAGTCAACGTTTACGTTTAATAATAGTTATAACGGCACGACTTACATATTAAATAATGCGTAATAACCCGGCACGACTTACATGAAGAACAATGCGTAAAATACGTTTCTGGCACGACTTGCATAATAAATAATGCGTAATAACCCGGCACGACTTACATGATAAACAATGCGTAATCATAAACACATACAATCACGTGAACAAGCAAAACAAGTAAGCATTCAACGTCTCGTTCCATATCATAACAAGTGAATCAACCGACAACCGTTTAATAACGAGTACACTTTCCAACCCAAAATGAGATAAACGTAGGGGCTACGAGACTCACCTTGATCGGCAAAAAGAGAAATTTAATTCGGATTAAAGTCGTCCGAGATTCGTCACACGTCCAAGATTTATCATTAATATTTAATATAGACATTAATATAACGTTGCATATGAGCATTAATCTTTTATTCCCAATAAAAACTCTAATTGAGACTCACGACTTTAGACGATGGTTAGGTCTTGAGTGTTTAACGAGTTACTAACGTCAAAGAATCTTAGATGCCCGCGACTTATCGTTTGTTTATATGACAAGCTTATTAAGGTAAGTTTGTATATATAAATATTTATATGACACACTTTTCCCATAATAATACATGGCTTTGCTTTGGTATTTAACTTTGTATAACCGAAATTAGATATCCTAGGGGCTGAGGGACGACCCAAAAGAAAGGGAGGGAGTCCAAGCCCATCTAAGAGAAACGGCCAAAAAAAAAGGAACTGAAATAAAAGGAGAAAAAGGAGTCGTGTTATATATATGTATATATATATTTTTATATATATATTATCAAAGCTTTTATCTTCTTCAACAGTCAGCTTATGGTTTTTCCCCAGCCACCACCCATCGGAGAATGACTCAAACCAAGCCCAAGAGGACCCCACCATGGGTCAGATTCGATGCCGAGAGAAAGAAGAAAGACTAGAAGAATTCTGAAAAAGTAAGAGATCCCCACCACCGTAAGGTACGGTGGTGGTGGGCGTAGCATACGGTGGCTGAAGTATAGGGGGCGTAACATACGACACAAAGGGGCATAGGTTACGGTGGGCAAGAACTGAGGAGGCGTAAGGTACGTCCATGGCACCGTAAGCTATGGTGCCTTGCATTTGCGTGTTTTGGCGTCTGGTAAACAAAAACTCAGCGTAAACAGAGTGTTTTGGGTGTAAGGTCTAGATCAAGGAAGGAGATAGGCGTAACCTACGCCCATAAGGGCGTAACTTACGGTGGACAGAGCACAGGGACGATCTGGGCAGCTTTTTTTCTGGGCAAAAATGAAGAACACACAGTTGACTTTTTAAAGTCAACTTTGACTCCAATGCTAAAACCCTAATTCATGGATGTGAGATCGATTTGGTGTAAAATTCGACATGTTTCGTGCTTTATAACTGAGGTGGACATTTAACAAAACCAATCCCTTAACAAAATCGATCCAGTTTATCTTTTAATTTGAGGATTGAAATTTTGACCTAAAAATAAATAAATAAAAAGGTCAAGAAACCTTAATTTCGGTCTAAATGAGTTTTAATCTGAATCTTTGTACAAAGGATGGTTTATTTAGACTAAAAACATGATTTGGAACATAACCCAACCAAGATATTCAATTCGAATCGTCATTTGGGTGTAAAAACCCGGTTTTTGACCCGTTACCCATTTAACCCTAATTTTTGTGTAAAAGACTTTTAAATCCGAATTTTCGGCTGGGAATCATTCAAGTGAGGTTAGAAACATGTTTGTGATTGTAATCCACTTGTAACATTCGACCCCATAACTTCAATTAAGTCAAAAACCCGTTTTTGGCTCATTTCACAATTCTTAAAACCCTAATTAATGCTTAAAAATAGTTTTGACTAGATAATTGACTCAAGGTTACTTGTTTAACTAAATTCATGATAATAAACATTGAACAATAGTATTAAAACAAGTTTGCTTACCAATTTCTTCCACCAAAGATCAAATTCCGAATTTTGCCAATATGTGGAGATTTCTTGCAATAAATGGCCCAATTCTTTAATATGATGATTAGATGATGGTAATGATGAAGAATCTTGAACTAATCTAACTTGAAACACATTTAATGAAGTAATAATTTAGTGAGGGTGGGAGTGTAAGTATTCTTGCAATGAAAGAGGGAGAGAAAAGGTTGGAGGAGGAAATTGAATGAATGGATGAGGTTGTGGAAGAGTTGGGTGAGGAGTTAGGATAGGGTTGGGTCAAATGGTGGTGATTCATAGGTGATGGGTCGAACCATGGATCACCCGATTACGTTTCTAATTAAATTAAACGTCACATTACGTCCTAAAACCGATTAATACGTTCATGTAGCTTCGACTAGCATAAATACACGTTTCTAGTTCACAAATAAATAAATGAATTATTTAAATCAATTAGAATAATAAATCATTTGGCACGTTCGAGTCAACGGGTCGAGAATCAATTAAGCCACAAAATCATGGAATTAAATCAAAATTAATCACGTTTAATTCACGTTAATTACACATAAAAATCACGAATGTTACATCATTCCCCCGTTAAAGGAATTTCGTCCCGAAATTTAATCTAACTAGACTCGTCAAACAAATTAGGATACTTGGCCTTCATGGAGTCCTCACGTTCCCAAGTAAATTCGGGTCCACGTCTAGCTCCTCACTTTAACGAGTGTATACCGAGTTCTTATGCTTCCTAGTTTCCCGGTCTATGATTTCTATCGGTTCCTCAACAAATTTCAACGTTTTATCGACCCGGATTTCTTCGAGAGGCACGTGAAGTGTTGGATCGGCCAAACACTTCCTAAGATTACAAATATGGAACACATTATGAACTCCACTCAAATTTGGAGGAAGTTCCAATCGATAAGCTACCGGGCCAATTCGTTCAAGGATTTTAAATGGGCCTATGTATCTCGGGCCCAACTTGCCACGTTTCACAAACCGAACTACACCTTTCCACGGGGACACTTTCAACAAAACATAATCACCGACTTCAAATTCAAGAGGTCGTCGTCTAACGTTTGCATACTTCATTTGTCTTTCACGGGCCACTCTCAATTTCTCCTTAATTTGTGAGATCACCTTGGTCGTTTCAATGACAATTTCGGGCCCAATGAGTTGGCTTTCACCAACTTCCGCCCAAGCTACCGGTGACCTACAATCTCTCCCATACAAAGCTTTAAACGGCGCCATATCAATGCTAGCATGATAGCTATTATTATAGGAGAATTCGACTAGCGGTAAGTGTGTGTCCCAATTGCCACCAAAATCGATGACACAAGCTCGTAACATATCTTCAAGCGTTTGAATCGTTCTTTCACTTTGACCATCGGTTTGAGGGTGGAACACCGTACTCATGTTGAGTTGAGTACCCATTGCTTTTTGGAACGCCTTCCAAAAGTTTGAAGTAAATCGGGCATCCCGATCGGTTAAGATGGAAATCGACACTCCATGTTTGGATATCACCTCTTTGATGTACAAGCGTGCCATGGTGTCAAATTTATCATCTTCCCGGATGGCTAAGAAGTGAGTCGACTTAGTCAACCGGTCAACTATTACCCAAATGGTGTCCCGACCACGACTCGTTCTAGGTAACTTTGTGATGAAGTCCATAGCGATATCCTCCCATTTCCACTTCGGTGTCGCCGGTTGAACTAGCAAACCGGGCGGTTTCTTGTGGTCGGCTTTCACTTGTAAACAAGTGAGGCATTCACTAACATATCTAGCAACGTCTTTCTTCATTCCCGGCCACCAATACAAGTCTCTCAAGCCAAAATACATCTTGTCGGAACCCGGATGAACCGAGTAAGCCGACTTATGAGCCTCACTCATCAACTTCAATCGCCGCCGCTAAGAACGGGAATCCACAATCGTTCAATAAAGTATAACCCGTCATCATTCTTTCTATCAAATTGCTCTTCTAAGCCATGCAAAACTTCATTAATGAAGTTTTCCGGCCTAGTTGCCAATCTTTGTGCTTCAATGATGGAGCCACGAATACTCCTTATCACGGTGAGGCTCATGGCTCTAACTCGCCTTGGCTTTATACGTTATTTCCGGCTCAAGGCATCGGCTACAACATTTGCCTTGCCCGGGTGATACCGGATAACACAATCGTAATCACTAAATAGCTCAAGCCATCTTCTTTGCCTCATATTCAATTCACTTTGATCAAAAATGTGTAGGAGACTTTTGTGATCGGTATAGATCACACTTTTGGTTCCATACAAGTAATGCCTCCAACATTTCAAAGCAAACACGACTGCTTCCAATTCCAAGTCATGAGTCGGGTAATTTTTCTCATGCACCTTTAATTGCCTAGATGCATAAGCAATCACCTTGCCTCGTTGCATTAAGACACAACCCAATCCTTGCCCGGATGCATCACAATACACAACAAAATCGTCGGCTCCCTCGGGCAAGCTTAAAGTGGGTGCATCACACAACTTGTCTTTCAACAATTGGAATGCTTGTTCTTGTTTCTCGCCCCAATCAAACCTTCTTTCTCGTTGAGTCAACAAGGTCAAAGGTTGGGCAATCTTGGAGAAATTTTCAATGAATCGTTGATAATAACCCGCCAGACCAAGAAATTGACGAATCTCGGTTGGCATTTCGGGTCGTCTCCAATTCTTCACCGCTTCAATCTTACTTGGGTCCACATGAATTCCTTCCTTGCTCACCACGTGACCAAGAAAGTGGACCTCTTCAAGCCAAAATTCACACTTAGAGAACTTGACATATAATTTTTCTTTCCGAAGTAACTCCAAGACTTTCTCCAAATGTTCGGCGTGTTCTTCTTTTGTCTTGGAGTAGATAAGAATGTCATCAATGAACACAATGAGAAATTGATCCAAGTAGGGCGAACACACCCGGTTCATCAAGTCCATGAACACCGCCGGTGCATTTGTCAACCCGAAAGGCATAACCGTGAATTCAAAGTGCCCATAACGTGTACGAAAGGCCGTCTTGGGAATATCATCTTCATGGACACGTAGTTGGTGGTAACCCGACCGCAAATCAATCTTAGAAAAGAAACGGGCACCTTGGAGTTGGTCAAATAAATCATCAATCCTTGGAAGAGGATAACGATTCTTCACCGTGAGTTTGTTTAGTTCTCGATAGTCGATGCACATACGAAAGGAACCGTCTTTATTTTTGACAAATAAGACCGGTGCACCCCACGGTGAATGACTACGGCAGATAAAACCCTTTTCTTGGAGTTCTTTGAGTTGGGCGGCCAACTCTTGCATTTCGGTTATGGCCAAGCGATAGGGTGCCTTAGCCACGGGAGAGGCATTTGGGACAAGATTAATACGAAAATTGAGTTCACGGGATGGAGGAAAACCCGGTAGGTCATCCAGGAATACATCCATGAATCTATTAACCATGGGCACTGCTTTTAATTCGATTTTTGTGACGTTGACATTATAAATTTTTCCTTCCCACGGCTCGGTCGTCTCACCTTGAACCACTAACTCTTTCCCGTCTTCTAAAGGAATCCTCACTACTCGGCTACCACAATCTATTACCGTGTTCATTGCCGACATCCAATCCATACCCACAATCACATCAAAGCTACCGATATCAAAAGGAATCAAGTCTATCAAGAACGGATGGTCACATAACTCTAAGGTGCAATCACGAACAACTTGATCAATTTTAGTTAACCCACCGTTTACCATTTCAAGTTCAAAATAATACGACAAAGGACTAAGGCTAGCATCAATCAACGGAATGAAGTCATTGGAAACAAGACTAAAATCGACACCCGAATCAAATAATACGGTGGCATATTGATTGTTGAGAAGAAAAGTACCTGCCACGACGTTTGGGTCAACACGAGCCTCGGCCGCATTCACGGCAAAAGCTCTACCACGGGGAGCAAGTTATTGTTGTTGTGGAGCTTGATGTTGTGGGCCTTGGTTTCCCCGGTTTGATTGGGACCGGCAATTTGAAGTTGATTAGGATGCATGGTCACTTGAACTTGTTGGCCAATGAGATTTGGGCACCGGTTACGATAGTGGTCTTGGCTACCACACTTCATAACAAGTACCCGGGGCCATCGGGGGACGCCTCACATTAAGAGGAGCAACGTTCAATGGTGCATTTCGGCGGTTATTAGGACAAAACTTGGTGGTGTGACCCGGTTGGTTACATAGAAAGCAAACATCACATCTCACATGAGTCCAATGGTGACGGTTACACCTAGGGCATAAAGGACTAGCCCCGGCATAGCCACCCTTAGGAGGACCCACCGCCGGCACAACCGCCGCAAAAACCTTTCCACCACGACTAGGGCGCTTATTATCACGCCTATCATCTTTCTTGGTGCCACTCGACTCGGCCACCTCTTTTCTCTTTCCATCACCTTTACTCAACTTACCACCCCTTATAAGTTCCAATGTCACACTAGCGGTGCGGGTGGTTGCCTCTTTGTATGTCAATGGCATGGTGGGGTGAGAAACAAGCATTCTCACTTCATGAGGCAATCCCGCAACATACTTCTCGATCTTCACACTTGGGGGGCTCACATAGTGGGGAATGAGCCTAGAGAGTTGGCCAAATCGGCGAGTGTAACCCTCATAGTCTCCTCCCTTCATGGCAAGTTTAGAGAATTTCACTTGCAAGTTTCTCATTTCATGTGCCGGGCAATACTTAGCAATTATCATGTCCTTGAACTCTCCCCAAAGTAGGTTGTTAGCCGCATCAATTACCAACTCATCAACCTCCTCATTCCACCATTCAAGAGCATCACCTTTCAACATACCGGTGGCATAAGTAATTCGTTGGTGGTAAGCACAACCACTCTGGGCAATGATTGATTCAATTGTCTCCAACCATTCCAAACAACCCGTAGCACCACTATCCCCATTAAACTCCGGAGCTTCATAAAGTTTGAAATTGTGAGTCCCTCGATAGCTGCAGATCGCTCTCGAGATCGTTTATTGTTATGTCGTGAGTGCGGAATCCTCACGAGATAACTAGTTTGATTAGTTATCGAATATATTGCTAATTATATGTATATAATCAGCCGTATGTGGTCTATCTTCGTTTTCTATATACTAGAAACGAACTTAGTCGCCTTAGGTGTGTGTAAACTGAACGGGGATCCTCAATTTAGGGTTTCCATTCGTTTATATATGTTTCTTATCGATATTGGGCCTGCTGGGCTTTGTTCTTATGAACTTAGTAGCCCAACCCATATAACGAAGATTATCTTCGTTTGTTCCTAACGAAGATTATCTTCGTTAGTACTAATTACCATCAACATCTATGCCTAGTTATTTTCCAAGTACTTCATGTACAAGGAACCTAACATATATTATGTTTGTACTTGTATAACACACATAACAAACATCATATATAAACATATATATAACACCAAAACATGTAATCGATCATTACCAAAACATAAAGTCCATAATCTATCAATTACACATATATAAATAAGACATAAAATAACATAATGTCTTAATCTAAAAGACTAATCAAATCTAAGTTGCTGTTGTCACATCAACATGCATCAACAAACTCCCCCTTGACAGCAGCATCTTCGATTTCTTCAGTCTTCAAAAAGTCTTCATCATCCATCAAATAACAATCGTTTGCTATTTGCATGAATATTTTCATGTAAGCAGACTTGGAGAATCTTACGATATCGACCTTCTTCATTCCTCCAAAATGGTAAAAATGAACATTCAGTATCGTATAATTTCCTCTGATCATTTCTTGAGAAGTTAACCAAGTGCATTGGATCATACATCCTTCTCAACAACATCTTCTTCTTTGAGTCTGCATACATCTTGGCTTCACCAGAATTCCGATCAATCTCCCAATTGTCCATCTTATCCAAGACATCTTGTGCCCACTTCTTGGCAGGGACTTTGATCATACACTTAATATCATGTTGAATATACTCAACGCTTTTATCTGGCTTAACCACCTTCTTCTTCCGTCTTGGTTCAATATGAAACTTTGGTTTCTCAGAGTCTTACATATTCGATCTCAACTTGAAATCTTTATGAAGATTCTTACAAACCACATCAGCAAGACCATAACCACTTGGATTGATAATCCAGTTGTTTCCGAGTTCGTGTAAATCTTCTTCACACAAACTTCTGAAGTGTCTCTCACGCCATGCCAAATACTGACAACCTTCTGGTCTTTTAAGAACGAACAGCTTCAATTCTTCATCATAAAACCAACTCCAGATTATTGTCTTATATTTTGCAGCATCATTATCTGAGATATGAGTCCAATACATGATGGGTTTCATAGTATCCCATGTGACTATATATTCATTTATTCTTTGTCCAGGCACAAGTCGATCAATCTCATGTAGTGGATCATCTTCTCTGAGAGGAACTGGATAATCATTTGGATCAAACGGTCTTGTCAAGTTAATTTCCCAGTGGAAAGGAATCAATGCATCATCAATCTTAGCATATACTACAAAGTTTAAAACTTTAGCTGAGCTACTAATTGAAGCTTGAAGCATTCTTTCCTTAACTTCTTTTCTCTTAATCTCTAACTCTTTTCTTTCTTCCAAAGACGGATCTTCAGGAGTTGAGTCCCAAACATCATCAAACCCATAAGGTTTCTTGAATATGTTTAAATCCGGTTCAGGAACAAACTCACCCTCCTCAAGTTCATCACCATCAAAAAACAATTCTGCATCATCTGTATCATCTATTAAGATTACACAAAATAAACACCAAAATACAATGAATAATCATGATAATAATAATAAAGATAAAATATAATTGCATTGAAATAAGATAGATTACATTTACATGTCGTAAACTTATTACATGCAACCTAATATACACTTTATCTAATCTTTATCATAATCATAAGTTGAATCAGAATCAGAATCAGATTCCAAGGCTGTTTGCCTTTGAATCTGTAATTCTTTTTCTCTTTCAGTTTCTGCTTCTTGCTGTTTATCTAATAAGTTATCAAATACAGAATGAAAGCATTTTCTTCGGTATTACAGTCATGTCCAAATTTTGCCTTAACTTCACGTTTTAATCGTTCAGTTTCAGCTTCAACTTGATCATCACTTAAATAATCAACCGATTTTGAAGAATTACCTGAGTCAAGTGCTTCAATAACTTCAGCATCACGAGGAGCACTTGATCCACCCGCACCAGATGCACCAACCTAGGTAGTATCTCTTCCTGTCTCCCCCTGAGTCTCAACACCTTTTCCTTTGTCAGAAACTGGGCGAGAATCACTCTTATTACCAGCATTATCAGCATCATCATCATCATTCTGACGTCTTGGCTGTACTACTGACAATCTGCAAACTTCTTCAGGAACATCTCCCCCTTGATTCTTGACCCAGTTTATTAAAAAGGTCAAAGCACCTCGAACATTCATAAGATCAGACTCTAATGTATCAACACGAGTCTGAAGAACATCGATACGCCTAACTAGGGAGTAATCTGAAGGAATAGGAGGAAAAGTAGGCAATCTGGGCAATATTGGTATAGCAGGAGGCAACAGTGGACACAACGTTACACTACCGGCAACAGTAGCAACCGGTGCTGTAGAGACAGCAGGAATAGCAGCAGCAGCTGTAGATACTGAAGTAGCCTCAGAAATTCGTGCACGCTTAGCTCTGTGATAAGTAAAAGGAGTATCCAGTGTCCTCTTAGGTCCAATAGTACTTGTACCTTCATGAATTGGACTTGGTGCCATATCTATATGTAACATCCTAAATCTTTATTTCGTTTATTTGTTGACTTTGATTGACTAGTCAACCGTGCTTTGACTTGTCTAGGTTCCACTCGACTTTACAAATCAATTTAAAATATGATTTAATATATATTTATGTGTAAGAATTATGTGTAAATATAATTAATCATATGTATATATGGGTATACATTTTGGTTAGTTATCATATATGTATTATTTGTGCTTATATGTTTATATGCAATTATGTACCTAAATTAGCTACTAATCAATATATATATACTTGTAATTGAATTATAACTAAATGAATAAAAGTAAACAAACTTACATTAACTAGTTACAACACATAATTACACAAATAATAATCAAGAATCAAAGTCTAGAGTCAACCAAAGTCAATTAGTCAAGTCAAGTTTGTGTTCTTGACATAAACCCCACACAAACTAACCAAGACTTGGATTATAGCTTGTAATCATGTAATGAACATGTTTTAGTTTGTCTTAAGGCCAAAGTTTCAGCCATTACACTCAAGGATGAGTTGTAAACACATGGGTTAGATTTAAATACACCTAATGGTCAAGACTAGTAGTCTTGACTTCTTAACACTTAGTTGCCACTTAGGGGCTATATAAACAAGCCTTTGATGATCAATTCTATCATCCCTCTCTGCTCTTTCCTCTCTCTCACACATTCATAACACAAAACAATCAAGTTCATAAAGTCTTGGGTTCATCACTTGAAGTTTCAAGTTGAATTTAAGGACTCTATAGGACTGAAATTTTCAGTCATCTTGCAAACATCATAGAAGATTCATCTGAACGAAATAGAAGTCGAATCTTATATTTTTGGAAAGGTCCAAGTGTCAGTGAAATTTCATAAGAATGAAGTTTCTTCTGGTTTTGCTCATAAGAGTGCTTAAAACGACGATCTTCAGAACTGGTCGGATTTCTGACGAGGCTACAGGTTTGTTTTTGTAAAAATCATATCTCTTTCATTAAAGCTCTTCAAGAGCCAAACCTTACATTTTTGAAAAGGCCTTTGAGTGCCCAACAAATGTCTAGAACTGAGTTTTGTTGTATCTGGTCTTTTTGACCTCCCAAAGTCGTTGCCAAGTAGATGGCGCAAAGCTGGGAACATGATGAAATTTCCCTATTTTGCACTTAGGCTTTGTGGTAGTTTATAAGTTGATCTTATATCATATGTATAGGTTACGGGAACACCTAGCAAGCTTGAAGAACTTGTTTAAGTGCCATTATACACGTGCTAAGGTAAGATATTGGTTATCCCTGCGAACACAATCAAAATGTCCTTTTTAAAGTGTCAAACATAGTTTAAACAAACTTTCATGTCCTATATGATGGATTGGGCATTGGGGGAAGGGTTTAATCTATATTGGGTGACTTTGGGACTATAATTTATGTATGCATGTGGGTGGGATTGTTGTTTAACCCTTATGATTACTAATGACTCAACCATAGCTTAATTATGTTAGTTAATCTATTGCGGGTTGAAATAAATGATTATTGGTCCTTGGATTTGTTGACACCCTATGGTTATATGATTGAACCATGTTGGGAGGGTGATTATGGGCTATTGTAATGTTTGTATCAATAGTAGAATGATACGGTTATTATGCTACATATACTTGACTTGTTGTTAAGATTGGTTGCATGATTATATGATCTAGCTCTTATGTTGATGAGTTGAATGATAGTGACACTAGTAATCATAGGATGGTATGATCACTTGTGCACATTACTAAGGGCCTTGTTATGTTGAACATAGATAGCTTATGAGGTAGCTTGCCTTTAGAAAATGAACTCGAGTATAAAATACGATAAATAGATAAGCTTATCCCATAGTGTATTCGGAGTTGACACTATGAACCTACGAGTTCCACGGGTATTCTAGACATAACCCAAAGTGGAATATGATTGATTGAATGTGTGTATAGGTTAGCTCCCTATTCGTTGCATAGCACATATTTCGGGATTTGGTTATGCATTTCCTTAACGACACCGATGTACCGCATTTATATGTTTACACGTCACGTCGGATAGTAGGCCACCCTTTGGTCCTTAGACCAACCTACTTATTTTGATATTGTTGGCATAACTATTAAGACGAGAATTACGTTGTATAGTCCATAATGATTGATGGATGATTCTCGCAAATTGAGATAGGATTCCTTATTGTTTTTAGGAACCCTATATGAGATAGGCACATTTAAGGATTTCGTGCTAATCCTATTGTTGTGTTTATATGGATATGTTGATATTATATATGCAGGTTTATATGATCGTGATCAACATAATTGGTAAATATATATGTAATTGTTTTAATAAACAATTTTGATTTAACATGTATATTTTTGGATAATCTTATCTTACTCGGCTTTATAAGCTGACACTTGTCTACTTTGTCGATTGTGTCTCGCAGAGTAACAAGGAAGAAGGATCGCGCGGTGAGGAATGGGTAGACTATTAGACATTAGATCTGAAGATTGCCCTTAGCCGCCATTTGCTTATTATATTGTTAAATCCTAGTTCAGGTTTGTGTAGGCCTGCAGGATACCTATATCGGATTTCTTGTAAAATAAGTGCTACGATAGTAACACCTTTGGATAATTTAACATCAACCTTATGTGACAAATAGGTTGACATTTGTTTAAATTGAAATAGACCTTTTCCGCCATTGTGGTCTTAACGAATGTTTAAAATTTTTTGGAAACCGGTATTTTTAAGGTTTGGGTGTTACACTATATGTTCCACGGCTTCTTGATAATGAAGTACAACTTCTTGTTCAGCACCATCTTCATGTTCATCATGAACGGATTGAGCCGTATCAGAAGGAACAGGAGAAGAATGACATGCCTTACTCCGACGCTCTCGGCGTAAAGCACCAGGTACATCTTCTCGAGAAAAGTGATATGAATGATCACTTCCTGAAGCAGCAGGGACATCATGAGCCATCTTAGTTCGATGCTCATTACTAGAATCAGCAGCGACACTATCATAGGCATCTGTGTCTGTTACCACTATCATTCCCATGATCAGAGTCATCAGAATCAGAATCACCATCAGAACCATCATCTGAACTCTCTTCATCCTCATGATCAGAATCGTCTTCATCATCCACTAACATATCATCCTCAAAACGGGATCGATAGTTTGGATTAATCAAATGACCAAACAGTGGTGGATCATTAAGACCAGCCACATTCCTAGTGTTGGCTTCTAAATCAGCAAATAGACGTAAAGGCCAAGCATGTGGTGCATAGCGAGGACCTTGATCAAATACCAAATTCGGACAAAAATGTCTAACGATTGCCATAACAAAGCGAGGATATAAGAGAAACCTATTTTTCACTTTGGCATTGATTTGACCAATAAACTCGTGATAGAAGTATGCCGAGAAAGGATAAGGTCGATTATAGACCAAGGCAACCATTTGCGAAGAAATCTGAGAAGAGAGCTGATCAAATCCAGCCTTACGATTACTCAAACTTACTAACAAAACATAAGCAAGATATCTCCAACGTCCTTGAAATCCACTTTTGTCAAAAGGAAGCTTTATTTGACCAACATATCCCATTCTTTGAAAACATCTACGAATAAGGTCAAAGTCATAAGCCAATTCCACCGCTTCATCTGGTTCTTCACCCAAATGCAGAATATCACGAAGCATCGCAGCATTGAAATCAAATGTGATTCCTTCGACAGTTGCACGAACAAAGCTACGACCATTAACCATGACCTGATGAGCAGTCCTCCAGAAGGCATCAATATACTGCCTAATCAGTCTAGGTGAATCACAGAATGCAAAAGAAAGCCTGGAGCGAGCAATAAAATCAAACATCTCATGATAACGTTCACAATTATGCTGATCTGGATCAAGATTTAAAGCAAGATTATGCTTCTTAATAAACTGACGCGGAGCAAGAGCCATGTTTAGAAAATTTTTCAGATTCTTCATCACGAAAGTTTCCACGATGCGACCCTTTGACCTAATCCTGTACATAGCAAAAACGCGTTAAAAGCAACTTGTTCATGCCTTGTACCAAGAAGTACCATCATCAAAAATCATCATCATAATGTAAGTATTTGACAAACATTATAATCTTGAATAAATATAAAACCCCAAGGTCTAAAACCAACCATCAACAAACCTGAAAATAATCAATTGACATATAAACAGCGTTACCAACCACGACCATGATACGGAGAGCATTTTTCTAATCATTGAGATGCTTGACGGCAAACTATCTTGAAACACTTAAGTCCCATATTAGATGCCTTCTACAAAACAAACAACCAATGAATAATCCAAAAATCCAATGAAGAACTTTGTAAGGATTCCGAAATCATGTCATTAGTCAAGGTACGAGAATCTAAAGAAACAAACATCAAATCTGATTATTTTCACTAAATACATGAAATGAAAAGCAGATAAATACTCCAAAGATAGATTCATGTATTCTTCCTTCACGTGCGCATATCTGCATCACAATATTGTCACTTCACACCAAAAATCTTATCTCCACGATATCATCAGTATGAATAACACTGTATTGCAACAAAGATCAGCACCCCAACTTTATCTTCTTAACCTGAACACTTCACACTTACCAAAAACTCATTAACGCATTAAGAGCAAAGGCATAATAATGCAGAAAATTTAAGCTAAAACACACAAAATTAGGATTAACAATTATGAAATACTCAAGATTCTAACATAAGATCAAGGGAGGTCATTCCATTGTCAACCCTAAAATGTCACCAAGTTATTAATTAAATTCGTAACTTGAAACAACTTAACCTTGTGAAATTTCAAATAACTTTGACTTTTCACATAACACTTAAAAGATCATTTTCTAAACTTAAATAAATTAATGTCCATATCAGAAAATCTTCTTTTGTACAAATCACATAACCTCATCAAGAATTCAAATAAATGAATTCAGCAAAACATATACTCAACAGAATTTTAAGTAGGATCTCTCGTGCAATAAGAACTTATGAAAATACTATTTTGACGCAATAAAATGAAAAATAAAACAGAATAAAAATTACAGAATAATAAACTTATCTAAACACTATTTAGCTTAATTTATTCATTATGCACTTGTAACTTGGTTACTACTGATTAGATCAGATTAGCATTTACATAAGCCTACTAGCGAGAAATAATTCTCTTATTATTAGTTATGAATAGTGATCCAAAAACGATTACCAATATGTTTGTCCTCTTAAACACTCGGTACTTCCAGTCTCCTTTTTGGTTTGTGGCACTTTCGTATTACTTGAGCCAAGGACAGTCACCATGTAACCTAGTAAGTTACTCATGCCACACTTTTAGTTTGCGAACTTATGTGCCCCATATTCAGATACACTCTCACAATCAAAACAAGCACTAAGATTAAGACATTTGGTGAGTATAGTGAGAAAGTCTTTAAGAATCAAGTCAGCGGTGACAGGTCGATGATTCCTCACACGCAAAGCGACTTAACTTGACTCACGTACGGAAATATACTTAACATTGCATAATGCCAAGTACTTGCATATTTGTGACATTATTTTTAAAGCACTTATGAATACCCGTGACTTTCTATGAGACCCGTGTAGCGAACTTTCTGACAACCTATCCCAAGTTGAAAACTTTAGGTAGGCTAGGTATACAAAGACACCCCAAGGACTTACTTGTTCGAATCTCAAAGGCCACATTAGCTTCATATTTTCAACAGATTTAATTGGTATTTGAGTATCTTGTCACAAATATACATCCGAAAAAGCAATACATACACTTATATGTATCCGAGACATTCTATATAAAGACCAGATGTACATAATTATAATGCAAGATCTTTCATAAGATTTAAAGGACTTGTCTATTTTAAGAACAAGCATTCTCAGCCATATATCTGAATACGTTTCCCATAAGAACATTGTATACATTTAAGTTCAGATTAAAAGGAAACCTTGGTACTTTGTGCCTATCGATACATCATATAATGGTATCACTGAACTGATCATTTTTAAAGTACAATTAAGTAGGCTTAAAAGCTAAAGTATCGTCACGTCTAATCTTATAGTGCAGTAACCTTAGTTAAATTTTATTTTATTTATTTATTTATTTATTTTTATTTTTTTTATTATATGACACTATCTATATACGACTTAAACTACTGAGACTCGAAAAGAAAATTTAAGTTCTTTGAGAGAAACTACTCGGCATTCTTCATACCATTGAGTTGATATAACAACTCATGACGAGGTCTATCAAAAGCTTTTGTGTATAGATCTGCAAGGTTATCATCAGTAATAACCTTTTCTAAGTGAATAAGCTTTTTCTCAAAACAGTCACGTAAAAAATGATGCTTTATATCTATGTGCTTGGTGACTTCAAAGTTTTTCGGATTTTTAGTAATATCTATGGCAGACTTATTATCAATACAAATAGGAGAGTCTGAGATATCCATACCATAGTCACGCAATTGTTGCTGTATCCAAAGTACCTGAGAACAGCATTGACCAGCAGCTATGTACTCTGCTTCACAGGTAGACTGTGCAACAGATGTCTGCTTCTTGCACTGCCATGATATAATTCTCCCCCCTAAAAGCTGACATCCACCTGACGTTGATTTCCTATCCGAACTGCAGCCACCATAATCCGAATCAGTATAAGCTTTGAATTCAAAGGAACCATGCATGGGATACCAAAGCCCTAGTCGAGGCTTGGCCTTCACATAACGAAGAATCCTTTTCGCAGCTTTCAAATGTGACTCTTTCGGATTAGCCTGATATCTAGCACACATACAAACAGCAAAGGTAATGTCTGGACGTGAAGCCGTCAGATACATCAAGGAACCAATGATAGCCCGATATTGAGTTGCATCGACGTCTGGATCATTAGTCTTATCAGGACATAGCCCATGATTAGTCTGAATGGGAGTAATAGCATCTTTAGCATCGGTCATTCGAAACCTAGTAAGAAGATCTTGAACATACTTGGTCTGATGAATAAAGAACCCATCCTTCAGTTGATCCACTTGTAGTCCAAGGAAGAAAGTTAATTCCCCCATAGCACTCATTTCGAACTTAGCCTTCATGCTATGCTCAAATTCCTTGCACATATTCTCATCAGATGAACCAAAAATAATATCATCGACGTAAACCTGTACAAGCAAATAGTCCTTCCCTTTCCATTTGATAAACAACGTGCTGTCAATAGAACCTCTAGAAAAACCATTTTCATGCAGATGAGTAGACAGTTTTTCATACCATGATCGAGGAGCCTGATGTAAACCATATAGAGCCTTATCAAGACGATATACTCTATTAGGGAAGTCTGGATCCTCAAACCCGTGAGGTTGATCTACATACACTTCTTCTCGTATTTCCCCATACAAAAAGGCACTTTTTACATCAAGTTGATACACCTTTATACCTTTATAACTAGCATATGCCAGAAATAATCGAATAGCTTCAAGTCTAGCTACTGGTGCAAATGTCTCATCGTAATGGAAGCCTTCTTGTTGCTCAAAACCTCTAACCACCAACCGAGCCTTATTGCGAGTAACTACACCTTTGTCATCCTTTTTACAACGAAAAACCCATCGCGTTGATAAAGGAGATTCACCCGGAGGTAAGTCAACTAACTTCCAAACATCAAGCTTCCTAAACTGAGCCAATTCTTCTTGCATCGCCTCAACCCATGACGGATCTTTAAGAGCCATTCCAACATTTTTAGGCTCAACCTGAGAGATGAAACAAAAGTACAAGTACCAAGTAATTGCCCCAGTATCCTTAATTTCAGCAAACATACTTGACAAATTTTTCCTATTCTGATTTCTCGTGCGAACAGAGGCAGAAGCATCACCAATTATTTGCTCTACTGGATGATCCTTGTTGACTCTTGTTTGAGGAACCGTATCGACTGTAAGATCATTTCCCAAGTTAGTCTGCACATGTTGCTCTGGAGTTTTAGGCTCCTCCTGATTTTCACCTTCCGTGTCGTCAGTGTCATAGAAGGGAGTATCAGGTAGAGGTATATGTAAAGGATCAGTAGGATCTTTAGGAGCAGTCTCTAAGGTAGAATCTGGTTCCTTGGTCCCACTTGATTCTCCAGATTTTGAAGCAGGCTTAACGAATGGTGAGGAAACCGGAGAAGAAACAGAAACCGGTCCACCATCAAGTGGATCATGAAGAGTAACTACATCCTCTACAGTCGAAACACCTGTAAAAGAAACAGGACCACGAAAAGAGGTGAAGACACCATCATAATTGAAGTCATTATCAGGACCAATGTGTATAGCAGGTTTATAACTGACAATTACAACATTTGTACCAAAATTAACTTTGCCAGTTTTCTGATTGTACACACGCCGAATTGGTGTACTAGGTATATAACCTAAAAAGAAACCCTCCTCAGCTTTAGGATCAAATTTGCCTTGAGGAAGAACTTTAAGAAAAGTCCAAGGGACAACAAACGGCTCAATATTTTGCAAATTGGGCTTTGTGTTGTGCAAAAGTTCATAACAAGTTTTCTTAAACCGTTTAACAGTTAAAACCCGATTTAAAATGTGACATGTTGTATTCACTGCCTCCCCCCAGAAAGTAACAGGAAGCCCTGAATCAGCAAGCATCGTCCTAGCTGTTTCTATCAAAGTCCTGTTTTTCCTTTCAGCTACTCCATTCTGCTGTGGCTCATGCGGTGCACTGAATTGATGTTGAATACCCTTGGTCAAACAGAAGACAGTAAAAGTATTATTCTTGAACTCAGTGCCATTGTCACTCCTGATTCTCTTAACTTTAACTTCATGGACATTCTCAACTTGTCTAACAAAATCCATAAACCGGTTTGCGGTCTCGTCCTTTGTCTTCAAGAAAAATACCCATGAGTACCTTGAGTAATCATCAGTGATCACAAAACAGTAGGACATCCCTCCAATGCTTCTTACGTTCACAGGACCAAAGAGATCCATATGAAGTAATTCGAATGGTTTGGATATAGAGTTGTGCACCTTTGGTTTGTGAGGATTCTTATGTTTCTTTCCTTTCAAACACGTTACACATTTATCTTCCATCCCAAACTTCTTAACTGGAACACTTTCAACTAATCCAAGACTAACAAGTTCATTCATCTTACAAAAATTGATATGTCCCATTCTACGATGCCAGAGAAGAGATTCAGATTCATTTGCTTTGCTCAATAAACAGAGGGGCTCCGTTGGATTATCAACACCTAAAACTAAACCATAGAGGTCTCTCTTCCTAGGAGCTCTGAGCATTATCCATTCCGGTGGAATAACGAAACCCGGCTTCAAGATGAATGCCTCCTTTTCTGTGAAATAAACATTGTTGCCCTTGTCACAGATCTGTGAGACACTCATTAGATTATGAGTAAGTTGTTCCACATAATTTACTCTTTCTAGAGTAAGTTGTCCATTGACGACATCTCCTTGACCTGTGATGTTGCCGCCCTTGGATCCAGCAAAACTAACGTACGACCCATTTATACCAGTATAATTGGACAAGAGTTTCCTGTCCCCTGTCATGTGCCTGGAGCATCCACTGTCAAGGTACCATAAATGAATTGGTTTCCTAGGAACTCCTTGCACATAAAATGAGAAAAATTAGTTTTCATTGGGGACCCAAACCTTCTTAGGTTTGGGTCGACCTTCTCATCCCTGAGAATCAGTTCAGTCCAATATCCATTGCTCGAAGCCGTGGGTAGGACATGATTCTCGTCTCGTCGTCTTACCGGAGAAGACTTTTTAACTCTCAACGGAGAAGTTCTAGGAGAATGAGGGCCATAAGAAGGTCGAACACTTGAATGAATTTGGTCATAAAATGAAGTCTGATTTCTAGGAGCAGAACGAGCAGGTCGAGGAGGTGTTTGAAAACGATTAGAATTAGCATGAACATTTCCTGATGAACCTTTCAGTGGAGATTCACGTCGTTGAGGTATAGTAAACGGTTTTGGAGAAGATTGAACTTTAGCCTCATCAACCTGTTTATCATTACCCAACCCCCTTTTTCCTTCCGAGGTGTAAACCTTTGAAGGAGAACCTGATCGTCGAGGTCTATTTGGACATACACTATAAACATGACCCTTTTCATGACAAGCAAAGCAGGAGAGGACCTTGAACCTTTTGTTTGTATCTACCTTTTTATCGGTACCTACAGATTCATTGTTAGCACTAGTGTCACTGACTTACTTATTTTTCTTTGATCTTCTTTTTCAGGGTCTCGTTTAATTGGTGATATCCTAGACTTTCTAGCACCATCTTTCTCATGTTTACCTTTACTTGGAGATTTCTTAAGTGCAGGCATTAAGATGTGCTTTAAAACCTTAGTTGCTTCTTCATTAACGACTAAGTTATCTTCAGTTTTTCTAATCCTAGATTGCTTAGGTAATGGAGTGAGACGCTGCTGACTTAATTTCTTCATATCCTCAATAGCAACATCCCAGACTTTATCAATCCTCTTAGGGTCAATAGATTCTAATGGAAATTCTAACTCAGTATAGACCCTATTACTCTTGTGGAGTGTAAAGTGTACAATATTGTCTTTCTGACCATTAAGAATAGAGTGATTTAGGACAACACCTTTCAATTTCTCTTCCTTGTTAGGTTGAGAAGAACCTTCTTTAGACACTTTTGATCCCTCAGGCATCTTTGTCTCAGGAATTGAGTCTTTTGGATTACCATCTACAACACTAGGTTGAAGTAGGATATCAGGAATATTAGGCTCAACAGAAGTATAGTTATTATTGAAAGGAGGAGGCACATCTTTATAAGAGATCTTAGCAGTGTCAAGACTCTTAGAGGAAGAATTCTCAAACTTTGTCATATGCATCAAAAGCTCAGCATGTCTAGCAGAATCAGATTTAGCATTTAATTCCAAGATTTCTATCCTAGCATCAGCAAGTTCCTTTTCAATGGTAGCACACTTTTTAGCTAACAAGGAGTAAGCTTCACTACCTACTCTTTCTACAGCCACAGACTGATTGACTTTATCTTTCATAGCTCTAATGTCAGACTCTAAAGATCTAATCTTTTCCTTGAAGAATTTTTCTTTATCATTTACAGTTAGACCCTTTTTAATTAACTTATCTCTTTCATCATGAGCAGCATTGACAGCAGATTCTAATTTCTTAATTTGTTCATTCTTTTGTTCAATTTCATCAAACATTCGATTAACAATTTTGCAAACATGAACAATAGTATGTAAAGAATAAGATACATGTTGGTCTGCCTCTTTGCAATCTGCCATGTAAGCAACAAAGTCATCCACAGTCATGCCAGCCGGAATCTCAAACTCTTGCAATCTGCCATGTAAGCAACAAAGTCATCCACAGTCATGCCAGCCGGAATCTCAAACTCTTGCAATCTGCCATGTAAGCAACAAAGTCATCCACAGTCATGCCAGCCGGAATCTCAAACTCTTGCATCTGCTCTTCAATTGTCTTTTCAACCTTTTCTGTAGCAGAATCTTCTTCATCCTCAGCAGCCTTTACCTCTTTAGTAGCTTTCACTTCATCAAGGTTCTCAACATTTGCTAACTCATCATCAGATTCGGAATCAGTATCATATACACCAGCAGCAACAGTATCCAATTTCGAACTTTCAGTGTTTTCATACAAATGCTATTCACTGTGGTAAACTGTTGTGTCCAAGAAGTCATCAGGAGAATCAACTATTTGAGCCATATCATCAAGGATTTCAGCCAATACGCGTTATTGGTCTCATCATGTGGAAGATTCCAAACATAAGAACCATCGGCTTGAACAGCTACTATAGCCTTGTCATTGCCGTTGACATTTGCAGTAGAATCATCAGTCAACAAAAGAGCTCTAGTTGAATTCTGATTGAACGGACGATTACCACCTCTATCTTGACGTGTAGGAGTAACATTTGCCTCTCTCTTAGGCCGTTGACATTCTCAGGCAAAATGTCCAAAACCTTCGCAGTTATAACACTTCACCTTTGACTTATCAAATCCCTGAGTACCTCCAGTAAGCTGTCTGCCTGTTCTATTCATAAACTTTTGCACTCTCCTGGTGATCATAGCCAATTGCCATTTCAGATCCATTTCTTCAACATCATCTGGATCTATATGGTCGTAATCTTCATCAATAAGTGCTGGATCTGTGATTCTTCCAGCAACAAAAGCTTCATGTGCAGCACACATGGCAGCAAATACATTCATCCTACCCTCAGCTGATTTCATATTCATAGGCATGGACTTGTAACCATCAGAAGAAGATGTAATGTTTCCAAACTTCATATTTCCAGTCTTTGCACCTTCATTAGCCCTTTTACCCCTGTTACCAGCATCAGTAGCCATGAATCCGGAAGAATCATCTCCATCCATCAGTGTACCACAATTATCTGTCTCACCAGTATTACCAACTCCAAAAAAGAAAGCATTAACATCAGCAGTTGGATTTTTCATAGTGGCATGATAGAGAGATGGATCTTGTGTGAAATTGTCTTGAAGATCCTTTGCCTTATCCTTCATTTCTCTGTTTCTTAGAGTGGATATAACTCCGTCAATACGAAGGGATGCATAATCAGTTCTTTCTTGCAATCCATGACGAAACTCTTTATAAGCTTTCGGCAAACCATCCAGGAATTTATCCACTATCTCAGTAGGAGTGTATTTAAGATCAAAATAAGCTAATTCAGCAAGAAGATGTTGATATCTCAGAATAAGATCCTCAACTTGTTCATTCTTTGTAGCATTGAAGCAGTCAAATTGTTTCTTAAGCATTTTAATTCTATTTTGCTTCAATAGTGGATCACCTTCACAATGAGCTTCAATAGCATCGAACAGTTGCTTTGAAGTCTTGTATTCCTGTTTAGGAAACAGGTGCACCAACTCTTGAGGAATGCACATACGAAGAGTAGAAAGAGTCTTTACTTCAATGGCATAGTTAGCCTTTTCTTCACCTGTTAACTCTCCCACCTTGTATGTAGAAGTAACTCCATTCACAGTAAGAGTGGGCCATTCATAACCTTCAGTGATCATGAGCCACATGTTCAAGTCTTCTCGTTGAATAAAATCTTCAAATCTACCTCTCCACGCCCAGAAGTCAGCTAAAGAAACTAACTTTGGTGGAGAATTAGTACGTCCTACAAGATGATCATGATAAACCAGAGAATTGAGGTATTGGGCAACAGCATTGTTGGTTGAAGATGAGGAAGCCATAAGTGAAAAATATTGTTCAAACGAAGATAAGATATGGAACGAAAATAGGTTAAATTCGTAAGAACAAGGTCTGAACGAAGATAACTTAAGTTCGTAGACTAACTTCGTTTGATGAAAATTCAAAACGAAAATGAAGATAAATTCGTTTTCTATCTTCGTTGAAGATCTTTAGAACGAATTTAAGTTAAGTTCGTTTTCTATCTTCGTTTGATGATCTTTAGAACGAATTTAAATTAAGTTCGTTTTCTATCTTCGTTTGATGAACTTCGTTTTGCTAAGTTCGTAAGGCAAACGAACTTAACGACAGAAAGGGTGTTCGGGAGGTTTTTAAGAAAATAACAATCAAACAAACGATCTCAACCCTTCGATAAGATATCGAATGGCTCTGATACCACTTGTGAGTCCCTCGATAGCTGCAGATCGCTCTCGAGATCGTCTATTGTTATGTCGTGAGTGCGGAATCCTCACGAGATAACTAGTTTGATTAGTTATCGAATATTGTTAGAAATATAAAATAGTGCTTAGTTGTATTTCTAAACATTGTATTTTGTGTAAATATTGTAAGGTTGAGGGGGAGCTTTTGTAATATACTTAGAGTATAAATACCCCTCTAACCTTCAATCTTTGTAACCTTTTCCCACTTCTGATTATCAATCAAACCAGACTTTCCACACACATTCTTTTCTCTCTCAAGAACACACACTAAAACTCACACTTTCCACCATTGTTGAATACTTAACTTCCGCATCATAACACGAATTATTAAGTTTTAACAAGTGGTATCAGAGAAAAACAACAATCTGTTGACGATCCAGAACAAATTTCATGCAGATTGATGCTAATTTTGTTCAAAATTGAATTCGTGTTCTTCACCATAACCGTTTAGTAACTGTCACTGTTCTTCATCAATTCACAATCAATTTTCACTCAATTTTCCTGTTTTTGTTCACAGATACATTCTAAATCACCTCTAAAAACATCCTGTCAAGTTTCAGAATCCAATTCACAGTATTGATCAAAATCCAAAATTTTTGGAAAGTTGATGAGATTTTGAATTTTCAATTTAAGTTGATTTAATCCATGGAATTGTTTCTAGGGTTGTGCGCGATCGTATTCTGAGCATTTCTGGATTTGAATCGAGTTATAACACTCAAAATTGAGTGAAATACAAGCAAATTAGTGAAATAATCGACTATTTTGTCTTTTTCTGGTGTTCTTGCAGTTTTTCCTCAAGACGATCTTCATGACTCTTAGACGATCTTCTTCAAGATCGTCCTAGTTTTTACCTTGTTTTGATATTAAGACGATCTTCCCAAGATCGTCCTAATATTTTTGGTTCTGTGTGAACTGTGTGTTGTGGATTTAAAACTTGAAGTTGTTGTGATTGGGAATCACACACTTCCTTGGGTAACTAATCTCTTTGAGATTGGTTTTGCTCAACAATTCTAAAATCATAAGACGATCTGACCAAATTTCAATAATTTTTCTATACTTAGAAAATTTTTCACTCAACCAATTTTTAAGACGATCTTCAACCAAGACCGTCTTACCTTTTCTTGACTAATTCATAAGACGATCTTCATTTAAGACCGTTTTACTTTTCTACATAAAATTTTCTTAAGACGATCTTATATCAAGATCGTCCTACCAACTCTTAAGACGATCTTATATCAAGATCGTCCTAACCAAAACTTAAGACGATCTTCTTCAAGATCGTTTTAATTCCAAAGTTTTTTTTCAACAAAATAATTACAAATCTTTGTTCATTCATTTCAGGGACAACAATGAAGAATTCAGAGCTTGAGATTAGAAAGAATTTCTTAGCCAAACAACAAAAAATGAAACCATGGCTATTCGGAGATATTGATGCTGATTCTGAAGATCTCACATGCTTAATGACATCTGTCACTTCAACACCCAATCATACACAAACTACTTCACAAACAACAACAAGTGAGGTACAATCCATTTCCAATGATGATTACTTGTCTGTCCAAACAACTGCTGATACTTTGACAAAGCAAAATCTTACTTTGAAAAACAATTTGAAAATGCTAAACAAGAGTTTGATAAAATTAATGAAGATTTTTCAGAACTCTCAATAGCTCATGAAGCTCTCAAAGTGAACTATGATTCTTTAAAAGAAATGCATTTGTCAAGTAACAGTTCTCAAGTTGTTTCACCCAATGCTCAATTGACCAACAAATGTCAAGACCTTGAAAAGACTGTCCATTCACTCAAGCAAACCATTGAGACTTTAAAGCTTGAGAAAACCAATGAATGGTTAAGAGCAAATGCAAGACAGACTGATGTTGAGTTTCTCACAAATAAAATGAAAGATTTTAGACCAAATTGTGAAAAACATGAAAGACAGATTTCTGATCTAAACAGTACTTGTTTTCTCAAAGGAGTTGAAATTGAAACTCTTCAAAAACAAGTTGAGGATTTGAAAACAAACATTTTGTTTTATCAAGAAAAAATCTATAAATTGAACAAAATCCTCTTCTGAATTTCACTGCTTATTACAATAAGTCAAATATTGATAGATCAGAACTTCTTCTTGGGTTGGGTTATGAAAATCCAACACATTTAGAAAAAATTCAAAAATAAGACCTTGGTCCACTTTATAATGAAAAATGTCTCAGACTTGGCATAATTCAAGAGTTCATCAGACCATCTGAGGATGACTTTGAGTCAGATGATGTTGAAAGACAAAAACCAAACAGTTTTCAGATTGATTATGTTGCTATTAATGACACATACAAGAAAACTCATAAAAGATCCATCTATGAGTTAGAAGAAATAGACAACATTTCAATTCCTGAAAATGAGTCTCAAAAAGATTGTTCAAAACAAATTTCAGAAAGATTTTACATTCCAACTACCATATTGGAAAAAGAAATTGAAAGTTTAAAACAAAAGATTGAGTCTCAACAACAAGTCATTGAACATCTGAAAACTCAAAATCATTCTCCAAAGGTAAGTGAGACCACCAAGATTCAAATGATGCATGATATAACTTCTGTTGATTGCTCCACTCCATTCAATGGGAGTGAGAATTCTAAAGATATGCAGGGTGATAACATCTCTCCTCAAGAGATTCATGATATGTCCACTTCCATGCTATCATCATTCTTCCAAGTTGAAGAGAAAGTTCAAGCTTTAAAAGCTAAACATCGTGCTTCTGTCAAGAAAATACTTTCTTTTGATACTCCTGTGATCACCCCTGTTGACCAAAATAAAGTGAACTTAGAGCAAAAGATTGAGATCCCTACTGATCTTAAGGCTAAAGCAAAAGCATTAATTGAAAAATTGACAAACAAAAATGTTTTCAAACCAGAAGTTCAAACCAAAGGTTTACAATTTACTTATCCAGATTTTTCTGTTGAAGAATTTGATAAGTTCTTGAAAACTGAACATGTTTTTGCACCAGAAGTTGAAAAAGAGCTTGAAAAACTCTCACCCAAAAAGCCTAAACCAAAGAAGGAATCTAAATCTAAGTTTGCTCCAACTTCATTTTATTCACCCAAAGGTCAGCATGCCCCAGCTGTCAAAGGTAAGAATTCCATTTCTGATAAATCAAAGCTTAAAGTTGATACTTCATCTGTTTCTAGAACCTCTGCTTCTAAGGCTATCTCTCAATCTAGTCATTTACCTAAGATGTCTAAAACTAGCCAAGATTTGCTAATAAAAGATACATCTAATGGTATAACTAGTTATAAAGATCAATATGGTTGGTTCACTGTTACAAATCAAAAGAAACAGAATAACAAATCTTCCACCAAGAAAACCAAAAATCAGAATGTGTTTTTATCTCCTCGAACTAATTCCAAGAATTTATCTGATACAGGTGAAAAGACATTAGCCAGTACCCATAAGTGGATTTCTAAATCATCAGTTAGAAGAAATTGGATAGCTAATGATTACAAGAAGAAAGTTCCTGATAGGAAAATTGATTCAAATTGAGTAATCTAGCTAAACCATGGTCAGTAAGAAATTCTAAACCTTCTACTGTGATTTCTAAACCTTTGATTGTTGATTCTAATGGGATTGTGAATCTTAGAATAAACCTCTTGTTCGAAAACCTCATTTGTATACTTTGAATGATTCCACTAACCCAAAAGGACCCATTCAAAGGTACCTAGAAAAACTTGATTTTGTTTTGCAGGTAAAAAAGGTCTGTGTTTAGTATTCAAATCTCGGATACTGTTTAACACATGATCCTGGAATGAGTTTCTTTTCAAGAAACAATCTCAAATAAGTGCTCATTACTAATACACTTACTTGCCTCTGCATATTTTGTACAAATCCTTCATCTCTTTCTGTTTCATTCATTATTTGTCAAACATTGATGCTATACTTATGTGCAATGTGCTTAAATATCATGCAATGTTTGAGGGGGAGAAAAAGGATAATTCATGAATCTAGGGGGAGTTTTGTGTATTTGCACTATTTGAAAAACTCATTGTTTATATTAGAAAAACCAAATATAAAAATAAAATTTAAAAAAAATTAATAAAAATAAAAAAATTTTTACTCATTTTCAATTGTTTTGATTTTTCTTGTTTAAATAGAAGTTTTTTTTTCATAATTTGTTGGTATGATAAAAAAAAAAAAAAAAAAAAAAAAAAAAAAAAAAACTTAAGCCCAGTTTCTTTTAAAAGCCCAATTTCAATTAGGCCCATGATTTTCAAATCGGGTCAAAACCTGACAGTCCAGGATTTGCACACTTATATTAATTTTAATACGACAAGAAAGTTAAGAACAGAAAGTAAAGAACAAGAACAAGTTCAAGTGTAGATGTCTAAGCAAGTCTAGTCATATGTCTCATTGATTAAACGATGAATACATGGTCGATATTACAACTTGTCTTACAAGACTACAAATGAACTATGTAATTGCTAAGTCTGGAAAAGAAAGAGAAACTTAAACAATTACAAAAATTGGTTAACAAGAACACTTTGAATGGTGCGGCTGTGTTGCCTTATATAGGGGATGAATTAGGGCAACACAGCCTTACAATGATAGTGATGTTATGGTGGTTGTCGACATTCCATTGGCTCTAAGTACTTGGATCCAGGAGCCTTTGTCTTTTTTACCAAAACGGGTATGAAAGAGAGAAACCCTTGTTCTGGTCCCAACTGTACCTTTGCCATATAAGGTAACATTCAGTTGGTAGAACCACCATGTGACTTCTTGTCTTCTAGTTGGTTTGAAATCTTCCCGCCTTGACACACAGCTTGGGAAGTAAACCACCCGCTGACGAGAGTCAATGACTCGCTGGTGACTTGCTGACGACCCACGTCAGCGACCAAGTCTGGTCAGCGAATCCTTGACTCAACAATCTCCCCCTATTCGCTGAGAAGACTTGCTGAGTAGTATGGACTTGATAAGAATGAAAGATTTGGAGGAAAGATGTCTTTTTATATATACTTTCAAATATTACAAGCTGATTCATTTAGCATTAACAATTGAGACATCTACATATTTTCAGTTTCAAACTCCCAGGCTTGTTCTTGCTTGGCAGTTTGAACTGCTGGGTCACTATATCTATGAGGCTTAACAAGCTCCTCATCCAGCTTGCTGATGAACCCTCGATTATTGGTCGTTTCAGCACATCTTCTTCTTATGTCCAGTATGAACCCAGTTGATGCCTTCTCTAGTTCAGATAGACGAAAGAACAGCTGAGTATTTTGAAAGTTTGTGAAGAAAATACCAGCTGGATTCTCTATCACTCTCCCTTCCTCAAAGACACTTCTTGGGGGAAGTCTGGTGTTCAAAGCAGCATCACCAGAGATAGGTGGAAGATCAAGTCTAAGAGTTCGGTGCTCTTCCTTTCTCTTTCTTTGAACCCTCTGACCTGCTGAGGAAATAGCAGCAGGAGCACCAAACACTTGCCTCAGCATAGGCAGATCTGTTTTAAACTTAGTTTCATACTCCAGTGCTTTTTCGAAATAATCTTTCAGCATGTTTTGGAGTTGCTGGTAGCTGGCTGCCTTTTTATCTCTCACCAGCATGTATACTTCAGCCCACTCTGAGGCACCCAAGTTGGTTGGTTTGACCCCTTCCAGCTTGGTTGGCTTGTCAGCGCCTTCTCTTAAGATCTTTAGATTAGTCTTTAGGCCCATTTCAGCTTTGAATGCCTCAGCAGCTATGATCCTTTGAGGCCTCTTTCTATCCTCCATCAACTTCAGCCATTTAGCCTTCTCCCCCTCAAACTTGGCTCTTTTCTCTTTAAGCTGCTTCTCAACTTCCTTGTGTTTTTCCCTGTACAGGGCTTCAGCACCACCTGATTTCAGCAGCATCCTTTGCTCACCATCAAGCTGATCCTTTTCAAGCAGAGGCAGCTGCTTGATAAACTCAAGGTTTTTCCTTTCATTTTCTTCATTTTGTTTGATCCTGTCCAGCTCCTTGACAGCATCTTCTTGAGTTTTACCATCAGCAGTTAGTGCCAATACATCAATCAATTGATGCTGATGGCCTGCTGAGGATTGAACGGAAAGTTGAGCAGCAGTGGGAGGTTTGAAGAAACCAGAATCAGTTAGCTGTTTTCGACGAGCTTTGGATAGAGGAGTAATTTCAGCATTTCCCATGAAGCGATTGTGAAAAATGGGGAGCATTTCCATGGATCTATCCGTAGCCATTTCAGCATCAAATCCAGCCTTCCATGCTGTTTCAAGCTCTTTCGGGTCAAATTCTTCCCTATTAGCAGCAGGAGGTGCATTATATACAATCATTTGTTGCTGTACTGCAGGGGCTTCATAAACTTTATCCTTTTCAATCTCCCCCTCAACAATAGCGAGGGGAACTTCCATACTTGTATCCTTTTCAGTCTCCCCCTCAGCACCAGCAGGGGGAACTTCATCAGCATCATCTTTTTCAGTTAAGACTTCTTCAGCAGCAGCGTCAAACAAATTTTCAGTTGCCTTGTTTACTGCTTCAGTAACTGCTGCTAAGATATCAGCATCGATTTTCTCCCCCTTGGAAGTTGTATCATTAATAACAACTTCCACTGTTGCTACCGGTGCTGATTGCTGTTTCACAAGCTGTGTCAGTAAGAGCTTGATTTCAGCCACCTCTTTCTCCAAATTCATGTGCCTCTGGCGATCTTCCTCAGTGAAAGATGCTGAGGGAACTGGAAGATCAGCTACTTGTTTTTCCAAGGCTTGAATAGCCTTGGTGTTGCTTTCAACTTGAGTGGCCAGGGGAGAGATGAGATCGCTCAACTTCTTCACTTCAGCAGCAGCAGATTGACTGGAGGATGCTGCCTTCTTTGCTGAGTAGCAGGAGGAGTTTGCACATTTGCACAGCGATCGAGTAGAACTTTTAATGGCCTGCTGATCCCTTTTGATGTTATTTGTGGAAGTGCGAAGGTTTTCTTGATCAGCAGCCATAGAGACACATTTCTCTTTGATTTCTTCGATGCTTGCATTGTTCTCAGATTGCTTATCATACCAGCTCTTTAAAGTTGTCACCAGTCGATCTTCCTTTTTATCTTTGAGATCTACCAAGAGTGTGGCAGCCTGGGTAAGATCATTCAATTGATCTTCTACTCTTGCCAACCTATCAGCAGAGTTGGTGGAGTAAGCAATGCCCAAATCCTTAGCAGTTTGGGGTTCGATTTCAGAGGGAATCGAGGATGAGCAGCCAGGAACACTTGAGAAGGAAGAAGGCATGCCAAGAGAGAGCATGGTGTTCACTGATTGCATTGGAGGAGTCTTGGGTCTTACAGTATATTCATCGGTCACTGCAGCAGTATTTTCTTCCATTTCCATGTCACTTGCATCAATTTCTTCAGTATGACAATCAGGATCAAGTTGAAATCCTCAGTGACAAAGTCCCCTAACTCATAGTCACTTTCATCATCAGTAACCATCTCAACACCAACAACCTCTTCTTCAGCAACAACATCATCAATTTTTTCATCACCAGCACCAGCATCTTCAGCCTCAGCCAACTCGATACTTGGTTCTACCATTTCTCTAACATCAATGCTGGCATCCACCTCAGCATTCTTACTCCAACCAGCCTTTTCAATTTCACCAACTTGCTCCTGACTTTCCAAAGAAAAATTTAAAGGGTTTGGAGAAGTTGGTGTCTCTGCTTCAGTTTGTTGCTGCTCTACATTTTCAACAGCAGCATGGGTTTCCTCATCAATAAGAGAGAGTTGAGAGGATTCCACTTTTCTTAATACTTTCTTCTTTTTGGGAAGAACTGGACCTTTCTTGCCCACTTTGGGAGCTTTGGAGGATGCTGGAGGGGTTATAAGCATACCAGTTCCAGCAGGATTTTGCTTATATATATCAGGATACATGGTGAAAAGTACCTGCTTCATTGCTGGAGTAAGCGCAGTGTACTTTGAATCAAAGTGCTCAGGGTCACAAGCAGGAACTTTATAGACAGAGCTTGCAACCCTGGGAGAGAGAATGAATTGAGCGCCCTCTGGCATGTATTTTTCTTTCAGCACATGCCTGAAAACCAAAGAAAGAAAGCGTGAAAAGGGCACTGAGCTCGAGCGATTTCTGATAGTGACCTTGGACTTTAAGTCTTCAAATATAACATTGGCAAAGTCAATATATCGACCATTTGCCAGTGCATATATCATTTGCATTTGGGCAGCAGTGGCTTGATCAAAGGATCCACTGTTCCCACCAAGGCACTGAATAACATGTGTGAACAGCAACCTCCATACACCAGGAATATACTTCTTCTGAGGATTACTGTGCACAGGTAGTGCTGGTACCATGTTTGTCCCATACCCAATGGTTAGCAACCATTCTTTCCAAACTGAGGTAGGGACCAAATCAACAAAGGGCCTATCAATGGATTGTTTAGGCAACCTGAGTACATCTCTTAATAGATCTGCAGAGATGGTGATGGTGTGATTGCCTTTCATGACAGTGCCTTTGATGGTGCAACTGGACACATCATAGTCACAAGTCCACCAGAATTCCCTCAGGAGATGAAGACACATCTCATTGGGATTTTTGTAGATTGCCCTCCTTACTGGACATCCTTTGATGAAGTCCAGCATAGAATAATATCCTTTTACCTTGGAAGGGATTTCTTCAGATCCCAAGTAGTTATTTGCTTTAATCACAAGTTTCTGGGCTTGAAAAGAAACTTGTTTAGAAGGGAGAATGCCTTCATTATCGAAGACTTCAGAAGTAAGATAAGAGGGAATGTTTTCAGGGTTTTCTTGAGTTTGATGTGATGATTGGGAAGCCATTTTATATCAAGATGATAAGGAAGAAGATGAGAAGTTTGAAAGAAAATGGAAAAGATTGAAGGAATATGAATGGTTTGAAAGTGTTGAGAGATTTAGAAGTGAATGAGAAAAGAAATGAACGTGAAGGATGATATGGGAGTGGGCTTGCATATATATGGTATGGATATGGGACCCATAACTATTCATACGAATCGTCATGGACTCTCTTTCATACGTAATATATAAAGAAAATTATTTTGTACTAAAGAGAGTACAAGAAAAATAATTATAAAAAGAAAATACGTTTAATTATACGTATGTGAGTAACGTATAAAAAAGTTTTGATGTGACAACTTGTACCACAATTTCAAATGTACTCAAGTAGTTACGGCGCGTACAGTGTACAAGTTGTCTATTTGTGAGAAAATCGAGGTAACCGTTTTTAGATCTCAATAAAATATTGTTATAGTTGTTTTAGTGGATATGCTCAAAACAAAAAAAAGGTAGAGATCTAAGCATGTCCACTGACAAGGTTTTAGGAAAGTTTGGTTACCTTTTAAGACAGTGAATTTCAGTCAGCGACTTTTTAACTACGTTGGTCGCTGATGAGAAAAGGAGTACAATTTTCAGCAAATTGTCAGCTATCAACGGATTTGAGTAGTCTTTACCAGCAGCCGTTTGCTGCTGGACTAGATAGAGGCTTTTAGCCCTCTATTGCTTTTGTTTGCTTTTTCCCAAAGCAGCAGGGAGTAACGGATTTGAGTAGTCTTTACCAGCAGCCGTTTGCTGCTGGACTAGATAGAGGCTTTTAGCCCTCTATTGCTTTTGTTTGCTTTTTCCCAAAGCAGCAGGGAGTAACGGATTTGAGTAGTCTTTACCAGCAGCCGTTTGCTGCTGGACTAGATAGAGGCTTTTAGCCCTCTATTGCTTTTGTTTGCTTTTTCCCAAAGCAGCAGGGAGTAACGGATTTGAGTAGTCTTTACCAGCAGCCGTTTGCTGCTGGACTAGATAGAGGCTTTTAGCCCTCTATTGCTTTTGTTTGCTTTTTCCCAAAGCAGCAGGGAGTAACGGATTTGAGTAGTCTTTACCAGCAGCCGTTTGCTGCTGGACTAGATAGAGGCTTTTAGCTCTCTATTGCTTTTGTTTGCTTTTTCCCAAAGCAACAGGGATTAACGGATTTGAGTAGTCTTTACCAGCAGCCGTTTGCTGCTGGACTAGATAGAGGCTTTTAGCCCTCTATTGCTTTTGTTTGCTTTTTCCCAAAGCAGCAGGGAGTAACGGATTTGAGTAGTCTTTACCAGCAGCCGTTTGCTGCTGGACTAGATAGAGGCTTTTAGCCCTCTATTGCTTTTGTTTGCTTTTTCCCAAAGCAGCAGGGAGTAACGGATTTGAGTAGTCTTTACCAGCAGCCGTTTGCTGCTGGACTAGATAGAGGCTTTTAGCCCTCTATTGCTTTTGTTTGCTTTTTCCCAAAGCAGCAGGGAGTAACGGATTTGAGTAGTCTTTACCAGCAGCCGTTTGCTGCTGGACTAGATAGAGACTTTTAGCTCTCTATTACTTTTTATGTTCAGCGAGTAAGACATTCTTGAACTCGCTGAAAGATAACTTTTGACCATAAGGTCACTTCAGCATATGATATATATGTTGAAGCATCAGTAGACACGACTAGTCATGTCGCAGATTCACCATTTAGCATTCCCAACTTGCTGATGAGATATTTAAATCTTGTTTGATCTAAAGGTTTAGTAAAGATATCAGCAAGTTGGTCATCAGTGGGTATGAAATAGATTTCCACATCCCCTTTCATGACATGGTCACGAATGAAGTGGTACCTAATATCAATGTGTTTGGTCTTAGAATGCTGAACAGGGTTATGTGTGATAGCAATAGCACTCGTATTGTCACACATAATGGGGATCTTAGAGAATTCTAAGTCATAGTCAGCGAGTTGGTTTTTCATCCAGAGGACTTGTGCACAACAACTCGCTGCTGATACATATTCTGCTTCAGCAGTGGAGATGGACACTGTATGCTGTTTCTTACTAGACCAACTAGTCAGCTTCCCCCCCAACAGTTGACATCCACCACTGGTGCTTTTCCTATCTAACATGCATCCAGCATAGTCAGAGTCAGAATATGCAATAAGGTCAAAGCTGGAGTCTTTGGGATACCAGAGACCCAGTGTGGGGTACCTTTTAGGTATTTGAAGATTCGCTTGACAGCGAGAAGATGAGATTCCCTTGGAGAGGCTTGATATCTTGCACATAAGCAAGTAGCAAACATGATATCAGGACGACTCGCTGTGAGATACATCAGCGAGCCGATCATTCCTCTATAGAGAGTAGGATTCACGTGCTTACCATCAGGGTCGGCATGGAGATTATTAGGAGGAGACATGGGAGTGGCTTTGGTGGTCACATTTGATAAGTCGAATTTAGCCAGCATGTCTCGAATGTATTTCTCTTGGTTAATGAAAATCCCATTAGGGAGTTGGCGAATTTGTAAACCAAGAAAGAAGGTCAGCTCACCCATCATGCTCATCTCAAAATGAGAGGACATCAGAGAGCTGAACTTGGAGCAAAGTTTCTTGCTGGAGGACCCAAAGATGATGTCATCTACATATATCTGAACATATAGGATATCAGCACCCTTTCTATAGATGAAGAGGGTGCTATCAATGGATCCTCGCTGAAACTTATTGGAGAGAAGAAATTCAGAGAGTGTGTCGTACCAAGCTCTGGGAGCTTGTTTGAGACCATACAGCGCCTTATAGAGACGATAGACGTGGTGAGGCTTGGCTGGATCTTCAAAACCAGGTGGCTGCTCAACATACACTTCTTCATCGAGTTTTCCATTAAGGAAGGCACTCTTTACATCCATTTGATATACAGTGAAGTTTTTGTAAGCAGCATGTGCCAAGAATAAGCGTATAGCTTCCAATCTGGCCACTGGTGCAAAGGTTTCATCATAGTCAACACCTTCTTCTTGAAGGTAACCTTGTGCAACCAGCCTAGCCTTGTTACGTGTAACAACACCATCCTCGTCCATTATATTGCGATAAACCCATTTTGTTCCAATTGGTTCTTTTCCAGGAGGTAAAGGAACCAGGAACCAAACATGCTGTCTTTGGAACTGGGTAAGTTCTTCTTGCATGGCAGCGACCCATGAAGGATCAACCATAGCTTCTCCTATGTTTTTGGGAGTGATCATAGACAAGAAGTTTACATATAGACATGTATTTCTAGTCGCTGATCGAGTGATAATGCCCTGCTGAGGATTACCAATGATTTGGTGAGCTGGATGACTAGATGTCCATTTAAGTGCTGGAGCGCTTGAGACACCAAGTTGAGTGACAGCGGAAGTCTGGGTGATGGGATCAGCAGGAGCATTGTAAGAAGAGAGATCAATGGTAAGAGTGGGTTCATGAGAATGTTCAGCAGAGCCATTCGACTGATTTGAGTTATCATTGATGGCGGAGTCTTCAGCAGACTCCATTTCTTCAGCATTTGCTGAAGCATCATGAAACTCTTCCTCAGTAAGGTCATCAGCATGCACGTCATCAGCCAGTGATCTAGGTTTGGCTGATGCTGCATGGATTGACCTTAAAATTGGCTCAACTGGCTCAATCGAGTAGATATGAGCAGCAACTTGCTCTAGTTCAGCATCAGCTGAACCATCCTTTTGATGTGCTGAATAATATCAGGCAGCGAGCAAGAAGCATCAACAAATGAGTCAGCTTCCTCAGTGAGAGGGTCAGCAGTCAAATTAAAAATGACCTCAGAAGAGTTGGATTGAATGTCCTTTAAGGCAGATGAACTTTCATCAAAAGTAACATGAATGGATTCATCAACTTTTTGAAGGCGAGCATTGAATACTCTGAATGCCTTGCTGATGGATGAATATCCAAGAAAGTATCCATCATCAGCTTTAGGATCAAATTTTCCTAGGTGATCCTTGTTGTTTAGGATGAAAACAGGACATCCAAATACATGGAAGTATTTGATTTGAGGTATCTTTCCTTTCAATACCTCATACGCTGTCTTGTCATGTCTTTTGACAATGAGACAACGATTTTGAGTGTGACAAGCTGTATTGACAGCTTCTGCCCAGAACTTGCTGGGTAGGGAGGACTCACTGAGCATGGTGCGAGCTGCTTCGATGAGAGTTCTATTTCTCCTTTCAGCGACACCATTTTGCTCAGGGGTTCTAGTAGAAGAGAAATTTTGTGAGATCCCTTGATCAGCACAAAAGGCTTCAAGAGTGTGGTTTCTGAACTCAGTGCCATGATCGCTCCTGAGTTCTTTCACCTTTATGCTGTTGAGATTTTCCATTTTCTTAATGAAATTTATAATCTCTTCAGCAGCATTACTCTTGGAATTAAGAAAGATAGTCCAAGTGTATCGTGAGTATTCATCCACGATTACTAAAGTGTATTTGCTACCCTTTAGACATTGGACATTCACTGGACCAAAGAGGTCCATATGAAGAAGATGAAAGCAGCCAGAGATAGAATTGGCCTGCTTGGTTTTGAAGGTAGCTCTGTGGCTTTTACCTTTTTCACAAGCACCACAGAGTCTATCTTTTTCAAAAGAAAGATGAGGAAGGCCACGAACAAGATTCTTTTTGGCCAGATAGTTAATGGTTTTGAAATTCACATGCGACATACGCTTGTGCCATAACCAATTTAGTTCAGTTGCTGACTTAGCAAAGAAACACGTCTCACTATCAGTCTTGATAGGAGTGAAGTCAACCAGATATACATCTCGTTTTCTTGGAGCAACCAAGACTACTTCTTTGTTTACATTTACTACAGTGCCTTGATGCTTATCAAGAATCACTTTGTAGTCAGCATCACAAAGTTGACTTATGCTGATGAGATTATGTTTTAATCCATTGACATAAGCAACTTTGTTGAACTTAATGAGTCCATTAGAGAGAAGTCCATAACCTTCTGTTTGTCCAGTGGAATTATCACCAAACACTACAGTAGGGCCAGCAGCCTCTACGTAGTTATCCAGCAGGGTCTTTGAGCCAGTCATGTGTTTTGAACAGCCGCTGTCCAAGTACCACACACCTTTTCCCAGCGAGCCCTGCATGGATTTAACAGAAGGTTTTAGATAGGTTCACTGTTGAACTCACTGACGGACATGTCAGCAGGATTAAAGATGGGGGACAAAGAGGATTCTTCTCTACTGACTATGTCATTAGTGGAAGGAAGAGAAGAAATATGATTAGTACTCTCATCACTATGAGAGTCATCAACAGGATGATGAGCAGAAGGAGTGTCATGATCAATCACATAGGTGTGATATTGATCAGAAGAGGTAACAGTTGCTCCAGTATCAAGAACAGTCAAGTTGCTGACTTGATTGTCGTTCCCATACTCAACCAGAATGCTACCTCGACCAGTAGTAATGATCTCTTGAGATAGAGGAAAAGAAATTCGCTGAGCAGCAATGTAGCCAGCAATGTTCTCCTCAGAGAGATCGGTTGACTCTCTTCCATTATTTAAACGATCAGGAGAAGTAGAACTCTCGCTGACTATAGTGGAAGAGGAAGCAGCCGCTGAAGAAGAAGGATTAGGTTGAATATCAACTTCGGGAGCGTCCCTGGAGTTGTTACAGTAAGCGGCAACATGACCTCTGCTGCCACATATGTAGCATTTTTTATCAGAGGTTTTGCCTTGTTTATTTTGAAGGAAAAATTCCTTCAATTGAGAGGAAAGGTCATTAACTTGCTGAGCCAGCTCGTTAATTTTAGGGTCAATAGAAGATGCCTTTTTCTTTTGCTTAGACTTCTGCTTATGCTTAAGTGAAAGCTGAGGCATGTTAGGAGCAGGACCCAAAATGGATTTTCCTCTTGGATCCTCAGATTGAGATGTAGAGGGGATTTTTGATCCCTTGACTACACTCCAAGCTAGATTGACAGCAGGGTGAGTAGAAGAAGAAGGACCTTGCTGAGATGGATGCACTCTTTTAGGAGTGATCGATCTAGGTTGCTGGTTTGGAGTAACAGACCTATTTTTTCTATGAGGCAAATGTTGCCTATTTGGGGTAGTAGGTCTCACTTGCTGATGAGGCAAGTGTCCTCTTTGAGGAGTGATAGGCCTAACTTGCTGATGGGGCAAGTGTCCTCTTTGAGGAGTGAAAGGCCTATTTAGAGTGTGAGACATTCTCTCCTTTTGGGGAGTTTTATGCCTCAAGATAGGAGTAGGCCTAGGTTGAGGTGCCTGCTGATGAACATGTTTATCAGCAGATCGGACCTTAGAAGGTCCAACTTCATGATATCTAGCGTCACCAAACCTGACGCGTCTCTGCATAACATGTTCATCCTGAACAGTTTTACTGTCAGCATGGGCAGGAGCTTGCTGAGAGGATGGAACAGAAGAGGGTTGAGCAACGGGTTGAAGTTGCTGACTGACATGATTAGCTCGCTGAGGCGAGCTATAGTCGTAGGGGACAGCAACCTTGCTTTTTCTGAAGGGTTCAGAAGGTTTGAAGATGAGCTGCTGAGGAGCGATGGGCTTAAAGCCATCACTTCCAATATCACCTTCAAATGATTCCCCAGAAGAGTATTGAACTCTTCCTTCGTTTGGCATCATACCAAAAATGGGAAGATGAGGAAAGGGGTTGCTTGTGCTAGCTTGGGGGCTAGTACTATTTTCCTCAGCATTGGATGGGTTGCTGGTAGTAGAAGTGGTAGTACCAGCATCCATTTCATTTTGGTAATTGTTACCCCTAACAAAATACCACTTTTTCATCTCTTCAGGAGAGATGACGGCAGATGGAGGAATAGAATAATCAGGCTTAACCTCATCGCTGAACAAGTCAGAAATAGAGGCAGCAGCATTAAAGTCACCACCTATTACTGCCTGAACTTGAGCGGGGACTTGTTCATTTAGGCACTGATGGTGAAACCTAGAAGCTTTTGACCAGGAGGTCACAATCTTTTTAAGGTTGGCCACTTCAAGCTTGAGTTTTTCATTCTCAATTTGAACCTTTTGGGCCAACAACTCATGAGATTGGAGTTCAACATGAACATTTCTCAACTCATTGAGTCTTTCAGATTTTTCACTTAACTCCAAAGAAGTAGAGTCAAGCTTAGATTGGACATCAGCTCGTATAGTTTCAACAAACTGAAAGTCACAAAGAAGAGATTCGAAGATTTTTGGTTTATCTTCTTCAGAAGCAGAGGAGTGAGCACAAACCTTTTTAATGGTGACGTTCACCCACTGACTTGAGGAGACTTGATCTCTTGTCAAAGCATCTCCATCAGCGAGCGCCATAAGGCACATGGCGTCAACATATTCTTCACTGTCTGAATCATCTGATTCAGCCCAGTCGTGCTCTTCAGCAACCAGCCCTTTTGCTGGTGTTTTTGCCTCCTCCATTTCAGCAACCTTGGCCTTTAGCTGATAGTATTTATTCCTGTACTCATCAGCAGGTTTAGGAGGGTTAGTTTTAGGAGCTGCTGGAGTTGGTAGTGCAACTCTGCAGTCCTTTTGGTAGTGGCCTTTTCTGCCACATCTCCAGCACTCCTCTTGAGCTTTGTCAACAGGAGGCTTATATGGAGCAACTGACCTACGGTTGTTCCATTTTCGGGAGTACCTCTTGCCAGCGACTAAGGCAAAATCCATGAAATCGCTGAACATCTCTTGTTTCTCTTCAGCATCAAGATCATCAACAAGAGATTGAATAGGTTGTGGAAGAATAGAAGAGCTGGCACCAGTATTGAGATTACTGGGCTCAGCAGAGATAAGGGCCAAGGGGTCGAGGGCACAATGAGAAGAGGAACCAGATGAAGAGGGACCCGCACGATGCTGTGCATCAGCGGCAGCTCTTAGATTTTGAGCAAGAGCTCTTTCTTCGAACTGGAGCATGCCAAAGAGAGACTCAAGGTTAAGGCCATTGAGTCGCTCAGTGGTTCTGAGAATTTGTCTCAGTCCTTGCCACTTGATAGGTAAGCTATCAAGAAATTTGTGGCAGACCTCAAAGTCATCATGAGAAATACCAACGGTGGTCATATCGTTCAGCAACCCTTTAAATCGGGTATATGAACCATTTAGACCTTCGTTGGGGAGGGAAAAGAAATTTTCATAGGCTCTTTTCAAGTCTATCTTTTTAGTGGCGATGGTAGCAGCAGAGCCTTCATGCATGCTAACCAATCTATCCCAAACTTCTTTTGAAGAGGGATATCTAATCACCACTTTCATGAGGTCAGTGGGTAGAGTGCTGACAATCATGTTTTTGAGCCTTGCATCAAGATTAACAAGTCTCCTTTCATCGTCGGTCCATTGAACCTCTGGTTTGACGATGTCAATCACAATCTCAGGAGCATCAACAGTTGCTCCTGGTGTTCTTTGTACCAGAGTGGGGATATATGGACCGATGGTGAGAATAGACATAAGATAGGGTTCCACACCCACTATATGTAGTAACATCCTTTCCTTCCAAGACCCAAAGTCATCGGGCTCGAATCTTGGAGGGACAGATACGTAACCGAAGTCACGTGTGTTAACTAAGGTGGGAACAGCAGTCATGTTCTTGTCTTTAAAAGAAGATTTAGAAAAGAAAGATTAGAAAGAACCAGTATGCAAACGGATCAAGTTTCAATGATTTAGAAACGATGGCTCTGATACCAATTGACAGTCCAGGATTTGCACACTTATATTAATTTTAATACGACAAGAAAGTTAAGAACAGAAAGTAAAGAACAAGAACAAGAACAAGTTCAAGTGTAGATATCTAAGCAAGTCTAGTCATATGTCTCATTGATTAAACGATGAATACATGGTCGATATTACAACTTGTCTTACAAGACTACAAATGAACTATGTAATTGCTAAGTCTGGAAAAGAAAGAGAAACTTAAACAATTACAAAAATTGGTTAACAAGAACACTTTGAATGGTGCGGCTGTGTTGCCTTATATAGGGGATGAATTAGGGCAACACAGCCTTACAATGATAGTGACGTTATGGTGGTTGTCGACATTCCATTGGCTCTAAGTACTTGGATCCAGGAGCCTTTGTCTTTTTTACCAAAACGGGTATGAAAGAGAGAAACCCTTGTTCTGGTCCCAACTGTACCTTTGCCATATAAGGTAACATTCAGTTGGTAGAACCACCATGTGACTTCTTGTCTTCTAGTTGGTTTGAAATCTTCCCGCCTTGACACACAGCTTGGGAAGTAAACCACCCGCTGACGAGAGTCAATGACTCGCTGGTGACTTGCTGACGACCCACGTCAGCGACCAAGTCTGGTCAGCGAATCCTTGACTCAACAAAACCCACCCGACCCAACCGACTTGGTTTCTTCCTTATGGAGGAGGGAAACTAATTCTTTTTCTTTCTTCCCATTTCTTTATCATATCTCTGCTTTCAATAAACACTCTCAAATCACTTCAAATACAATTTTTGGCTGATCATTGAAACAAGATAAGGGTTTTGTTGGAGATTTCATTCTGAGCATTTCATTCCATAATAACATTGTCTTCTGATCACTCATTCAGGTAAGAATCCGAACTTAAATGAAGAACTTATTTTTGTTCATTTCTTGAATTATTGAGCTACTGGTAATGAATTTGTGATGTTGGAATGATTTAGAAGCATGTTTAGGTTATATGTGTATGTTTATTACATGGTTTTATGCTTAGTTTTGTGGTTTCGAAAATTCAAAAAAAAGAAAAAAAAGAAACTGCTACTCATTTTTGTTTTTGTGAAGAAGATGACCTAGAACGATCTTTGATTTGATCTAGGTTATTTATGATTGGTTTATATGATTTGAGTAGTGAAAGTTTAGTTGCTGTGAGTCATATAAATGTTTTGTTGTGCTTAGATGTAATAAATGAATCATATTGTGTTTTTGTGAAACCTGATGGAAATAAGACGACTTTGGCTGAAGTCTTCTTAGTTTCAAAGTTGTTTGGTTATAAGACGATCTTGTCAAGATCGTCTTGGTTCCAAAACTACTTGGAAATAAGACGATCTTGCCAAGACCGTCTTAGTTCCACTTTCATATTTGTTTTACCATGAAACCCTTGAGACCAAGACCAGGACGATCTTGTCAGGATCGTTCTAGGGTCTGTTCGCTGTGTAGTTGATGAATTTTTTTTGAAAAACAAATGAATGGGTAACTGAACTCGCAAGAGATCGGTTTGCTCAAAACTAATACTTATAAATATAAAGGGAAATCATTGAGATGATTTCACTTTATATTTCTAAGTGTTAGAAATGTTTCAAAAGGGAAATGAATTTTTGTTAACACTTGATTTCCAAAACGATCTTGCCAAGATCGTCTCATGTTCATTTCCTTCATTTCAAAAACTTTCAAAAGAATAATCACAAAACGATCTTGCCAAGATCGAACCATTTTTCCACCTTATTTCCAAGACGATCTTGAACAAGATCGTCCCATGTTCATAATTTTTCCATACTTAACATTTTTTTTCCAATAATTAAGGTTAAGACGATCTTGAACAAGATCGTCCCATTTTCTCAAAATTCAAGATCGTCTCATTCTTTTAATAGACATTTCTTAAGACGATCTTACCTGAGTCCAACCTCAGGACGATCTTGTCAAGATCGTCCTAGTTTATATACTTAGAAAATTTTTCAAAATTTAAAAAAAAAAAAAAAAATTTTTTTAAATTTTGTGTGGTGTGACAAAATGCTTTGTATTATCATATAATCACAATATATTTGAAATACGGGGAATCGAACGCCTTTGTGTACTTCCTTACTATTCTCAAATATCTTGTACTTATATGATTATATTTTTTTGTTATATACATATGAAATATATAAAATATAGAGAATTGATCGCCTTTGTGAACTTCTTTGTAAGTTTATATATGGAAATATGTATTTAACTTTTCTGTGTTTATTTTATCATTTCAAACATTATTTTATATGTGCGTTAAGTTTGTTTTATGTCTTGATAAACAGAAAAATAAAAAAATGGATCCTCAAGAAGTAATTGATCATGATGAAGAGATTGCTTTAAAGGAATCGATTGAAGAAATTCTCTTTGCCGGAAACACAAGAAACATGAGAAATAACAGAGCATTATTTGATCCATTCATTGCTCCCGGCTTTCAATTTGTTCCGAGAATTCTTCATAATCATCCTCTCACATATGTACTTACTGTTGAACAAGACTTAGCTGAAGTCTATCTTTTTGAAATGTGGAGATCCATTACTTTTGTTCAACCTCATGATCCAACAAATCCAAGAGCCAAAGCTAAATCAAAATCACCTGATCTTCGTCGTCAAGGCTACTTTAAATATCAGTTGAATTCAGGAGATACAACGTATGAGTTTGAATTCAATCTTGATGACTTCAGAAGGATTCTAAGACTTCCTGAAGCAAACTTCAATGGACATGCTGATTATGAAAATTTTGAGTCCAATGATGAGATGTTTGCTGCCTTGATTTCTATTGGATATGAAGGACCTTTATCCAAGACAAAAGATTTCAAGTTGAAAAATCTACCAAAGATTTGGTATTATGTGTATTCCATCCTAAGCAACTGCTTAACTCCATACACAAGAGGGATGGACAATCTGACTCAACCAATGCTGCACATTTTCTATAGTGTTGTCTTCAACAAACACTATGACATTGCTCAACTTCTGTGGGATCAATTGATCGTATTAGTAAATGGCAAAGTATCTGCTCCCAAGAAGTATATTCCATTCATTAGATTTCTAACAACAATCGTCTACAGTGCCGTCAGACAGGAAAGAAGCATTCCAAGGCTTTTAGACAGCAGCCAAGTGTCCATACATTTTTACAAGTATGTAAGAGATTCAGGAGCTGCTAATTATAATTTTTTGATTCCATCTTTCCTGTTAGACATGGTTTCAGATTCTGATGAAGATAAGATTGCTTATCTGGACTGGATTAGAACAGCACTGGAACCGGAAAGCCTCCCGGTTCCTACCCAAGCTGTACATAGGACACCTGGTGAGGGGTCAAGTAGAAAAAGAAAAGAGCGTGAGGGTGAATCCAGTTCCAGTAAGACCAAAAGAAAGAAACAAAAAGGGGAAATGTTTGTGTTAAGGTTAAGTAAACAGGTGCATCAAAAGAAGAAGAAAAAGAGTTCTTCAAAGAAACTCAAAAGCAAAGCACAAGCTGGATCTTCTTCACCAAAATCTTCTGAAGAGACAATATTTGTTTCTGGTTCTCCAAAACCAATCCGATCACCACCCCCCAGAACACAAACACCTCAACAACAATCATCTCCATCTTCATCTAAATTACCTCAATCACCTTTATCACCAATCCATCAATCTTCACACTTACCTTAAAGATGTATCTTTAAGTCTTGAACTTCTCAGAGTATGAGCATTGCGGAAACTTGATCTTGGCTCTTTAGATTTGAACATGAAAGCCTCTTCTTGACAATCTTAACTTTGTCACACTTCCCCTTAATTAATGAATCTTTCTCTTGAAGCATTTGGACAAACATCTTTTTCATCACAAACTTCCCCTCGATCAAACAATCATATTTGCGTACCACCAACGCTTATGTATAGGGTGTACCCTCGGCGTACCCACCACGTTGGCGATAACTATCTTCAAAGAATAATTTGGGGATCACTTTAGTCAACAATTTATCTTTCTTCCCCTTGGTGTTGAAATGTAATTCATGCACGATATCATCTATAAATACGAATTTGTTGATGAAGGTCTTCGAAGCTTTCTCATTGTCTTCAAGATCTTCCATCAAACTTGGCTTTACGTCTTTAATCTTCACACTTACCTTAAAGATGTATCTTTAAGTCTTGAACTTCTCAGAGTATGAGCATTGCGGAAACTTGATCTTGGCTCTTTAGATTTGAACATGAAAGCCTCTTCTTGACAATCTTAACTTTGTCACACTTCCCCTTAATTAATGAATCTTTCTCTTGAAGCATTTGGACAAACATCTTTTTCATCACAAACTTCCCCTCGATCAAACAATCATATTTGCGTACCACCAACGCTTATGTATAGGGTGTACCCTCGGCGTACCCACCACGTTGGCGATAACTATCTTCAAAGAATAATTTGGGGATCACTTTAGTCAACAATTTATCTTTCTTCCCCTCAACTGATGAATTCTTCTTTCTTCCATCAAACTTGGCTTTACGTCTTTAATCTTCACACTTACCTTAAAGATGTATCTTTAAGTCTTGAACTTCTCAGAGTATGAGCATTGCGGAAACTTGATCTTGGCTCTTTAGATTTGAACATGAAAGCCTCTTCTTGACAATCTTAACTTTGTCACACTTCCCCTTAATTAATGAATCTTTCTCTTGAAGCATTTGGACAAACATCTTTTTCATCACAAACTTCCCCTCGATCAAACAATCATATTTGCGTACCACCAACGCTTATGTATAGGGTGTACCCTCGGCGTACCCACCACGTTGGCGATAACTATCTTCAAAGAATAATTTGGGGATCACTTTAGTCAACAATTTATCTTTCTTCCCCTCAACTGATGAATTCTTCTTTCTTCCCATCAAACTTGGCTTTACGTCTTTAATCTTCACACTTACCTTAAAGATGTATCTTTAAGTCTTGAACTTCTCAGAGTATGAGCATTGCGGAAACTTGATCTTGGCTCTTTAGATTTGAACATGAAAGCCTCTTCTTGACAATCTTAACTTTGTCACACTTCCCCTTAATTAATGAATCTTTCTCTTGAAGCATTTGGACAAACATCTTTTTCATCACAAACTGATCCATCATCACTTTGAGTGTCACAAGATGTTGATTGTGTTTGCAATTCCATCTCAAGTTCAGAGATTCTCTTTTGTAGAGATGTTTCATTTGATTGAAATTGAAGTGAAAGAATTAAAATTGAAATTTGGAGATTTTGTACTTCAGGTTCAGGTTTCCCTCCAAATTTTTCCGCCGAAATATGTTCTCACGAAACTTAGAATTTCATGTAAACTTTGGATATCATCTTGGTATGGAAAGGAGTATTTATACACTTAACTAACATTCACTAATACTCCTTCCATTGTTAAAATAATTACATTTTAACACCATTTTTGGATTTCTAACATTCTTCCCCTTGGTGTTGAAATGTAATTCATGCACGATATCATCTATAAATACGAATTTGTTGATGAAGGTCTTCGAAGCTTTCTCATTGTCTTCAAGATCTTCCATCAAACTTGGCTTTACGTCTTTAATCTTCACACTTACCTTAAAGATGTATCTTTAAGTCTTGAACTTCTCAGAGTATGAGCATTGCGGAAACTTGATCTTGGCTCTTTAGATTTGAACATGAAAGCCTCTTCTTGACAATCTTAACTTTGTCACACTTCCCCTTAATTAATGAATCTTTCTCTTGAAGCATTTGGACAAACATCTTTTTCATCACAAACTTCCCCTCGATCAAACAATCATATTTGCGTACCACCAACGCTTATGTATAGGGTGTACCCGCGGCGTACCCACCACGTTGGCGATAACTATCTTCAAAGAATAATTTGGGGATCACTTTAGTCAACAATTTATCTTCTTTCTTCCCCTCAACTGATGAATTCTTCTTTCTCCCCATCAAAATTCAAGAAAGCAAACAAACTTGTTCGACTTCATTATCCTCTTTCTTCCCCTCATGATGAATGTGTGGCAACATGTTCATCATGTCTCTTTGAAGTCGAAACTGGGGAATCAACCATTATGAAGTAGTAGTCCAATAAACAACATCTTTAGCCCGGGTTATACACTGACATGTGTATAAGCCATCTTCATCGAATCACTTATGAACAACCTTTGGGACCCATTTTTGTGTAGGCCCAACGGTTTTTGTCTTGACATTCCAAATGTACGTGTCATCGATTCGACGAATAGAATCTGCAGTCCATGGTGGGTGAAAACTCGAGGTTGTTGAAAAGTTGAGTTTTTGTGGACGCAGTGGAGATGCAAAGACATTCACTTTTTGCACGGTAATTGGTTTTGGTGCAAGTTCATAGAGTTGCCAAAGTGAGTATTTGATTGTCTTTGACTCAGTTGACTTTGGTTTGTAGACAGGTTTCCATTTGATCTTGGTCAACTGAGCTTTTGCTTGAGAGATGAACTGAGAGTTGTCTTCAAATGATAAGAATGGAATGAGAGTCTGTGTTCCATCAATAGTAGGCTTCGAAGAATACTTTCTATCCTTGAATAAGGCATAGTTAGTAAATTGAGAAGCTTTACGTTCAGCAGGTGATGAAACTTTGATCTTTGAGTTCTTTGGGATGGACTCAGTGCAAACTTTCTTTGGAGCATCAAGTTTAGTTGGAAGTATTGGACTTGCATCATGATAAACTGATCCATCATCACTTTGAGTGTCACAAGATGTTGATTGTGTTTGCAATTCCATCTCAAGTTCAGAGATTCTCTTTTGTAGAGATGTTTCATTTGATTGAAATTGCAAACAATTCTCTTCAAGAATCTTGATTTTGTTGCAAACATCTTGTCTCTCCTTCTCAACTTTGTTCATCTCATCAACGAATTTTCCCTCCATGGTTAAGAAAATGGATGTCTCATTTTGCAACTGAATTTGAAGACTTGAAATCTTCTCTTGCAAAATAAGTTCTCTTGATTTGCTCTCCAAGATACTATCATTCAGCTTCTTGTTGGAAGTTTCCAATTCTTTTGACATTTTTGAAATCTTGGACTGCAAAAGATCATGTTCTTTTTGAACACTTTCCATGTTGGACAACTTTAGATCATTTGCATGTTTGAGCTCTTTGTTTTCTTCTTTGAGATGTTGAACTTCAAGTTGGAAATTGTGGTGTTGTTCCAAAATATTAAGAAGCTTTTTCAAATTAGCTTGTTTTCGTTCATATTCAGCCACAATACAATTCGTTGAACGATACTTGTCACCACATGAACAAGTTTGAGTACCATGATAATGTATCTCTTTCCAACTTGGTTCTAAGCCCGTTAAATCTTCTGTTAAGGAATGAATAAAATCTTTGGATATTTCAATTGACATTTTGTTAAGCAAAGGGTGAAATGAAATGAAAAGGTAGTTGTGATTGAAATTGAAGTGAAAGAATTAAAATTGATTGAAATTGAAGTGAAAGAATTAAAATTGAAATTTGGAGATTTTGTACTTCAGGTTTCCCTCCAAATTTTTCCGCCGAAATATGTTCTCACGAAACTTAGAATTTCATGTAAACTTTGGATATCATGATCATAGGAAAAATTTGATAATTTCTAAAAATTTTCGCCAAAACCGCGTCGATAACGGATGAAAATTGGCCTAAAATTTTTTTAACGCTATCAAATTTTAAATCTTCATGAATTATCCCTTTTTAAGATCCTGGGCAAAAATTATTTTTCCCGCCAAAAGACTTTTTTTTTTTTTTTTTTTTTTTTTTTTTTTTTTTTTTTTTTTTTTTTTTTTTTTTTTTTTTTTTTTTTTTTTTTTTTTTTTTTTTTTTTTTTTTTTTTTTTTTTTTTTTTTTTTTTTTTTTTTTTTTTTTTTTTTTTTTTTTTTTTTTTTTTTTTTTTTTTTTTTTTTTTTTTTTTTTTTTTTTTTTTTTTTTTTTTTTTTTTTTTTTTTTTTTTTTTTTTTTTTTTTTTTTTTTTTTTTTTTTTTTTTTTTTTTTTTTTTTTTTTTTTTTTTTTTTTTTTTTTTTTTTTTTTTTTTTTTTTTTTTTTTTTTTTTTTTTTTTTTTTTTTTTTTTTTTTTTTTTTTTTTTTTTTTTTTTTTTTTTTTTTTTTTTTTTTTTTTTTTTTTTTTTTTTTTTTTTTTTTTTTTTTTTTTTTTTTTTTTTTTTTTTTTTTTTTTTTTTTTTTTTTTTTTTTTTTTTTTTTTTTTTTTTTTTTTTTTTTTTTTTTTTTTTTTTTTTTTTTTTTTTTTTTTTTTTTTTTTTTTTTTTTTTTTTTTTTTTTTTTTTTTTTTTTTTTTTTTTTTTTTTTTTTTTTTTTTTTTTTTTTTTTTTTTTTTTTTTTTTTTTTTTTTTTTTTTTTTTTTTTTTTTTTTTTTTTTTTTTTTTTTTTTTTTTTTTTTTTTTTTTTTTTTTTTTTTTTTTTTTTTTTTTTTTTTTTTTTTTTTTTTTTTTTTTTTTTTTTTTTTTTTTTTTTTTTTTTTTTTTTTTTTTTTTTTTTTTTTTTTTTTTTTTTTTTTTTTTTTTTTTTTTTTTTTTTTTTTTTTTTTTTTTTTTTTTTTTTTTTTTTTTTTTTTTTTTTTTTTTTTTTTTTTTTTTTTTTTTTTTTTTTTTTTTTTTTTTTTTTTTTTTTTTTTTTTTTTTTTTTTTTTTTTTTTTTTTTTTTTTTTTTTTTTTTTTTTTTTTTTTTTTTTTTTTTTTTTTTTTTTTTTTTTTTTTTTTTTTTTTTTTTTTTTTTTTTTTTTTTTTTTTTTTTTTTTTTTTTTTTTTTTTTTTTTTTTTTTTTTTTTTTTTTTTTTTTTTTTTTTTTTTTTTTTTTTTTTTTTTTTTTTTTTTTTTTTTTTTTTTTTTTTTTTTTTTTTTTTTTTTTTTTTTTTTTTTTTTTTTTTTTTTTTTTTTTTTTTTTTTTTTTTTTTTTTTTTTTTTTTTTTTTTTTTTTTTTTTTTTTTTTTTTTTTTTTTTTTTTTTTTTTTTTTTTTTTTTTTTTTTTTTTTTTTTTTTTTTTTTTTTTTTTTTTTTTTTTTTTTTTTTTTTTTTTTTTTTTTTTTTTTTTTTTTTTTTTTTTTTTTTTTTTTTTTTTTTTTTTTTTTTTTTTGTGATTTTATGTGATTTGAGAGTGTGAATTTTGATGAACAGTGAAAACGATTTTGAAAAAAAATTCGAAAATTGAATGAAAATTGCAGCAAATCGAGCTATGGATCGTTCAGATTAACTGATTTTGCTCTGATACCAATTGTTAAACAGAAATTTGAGCTTGATTTGTGCAAAAATGGAGTTAGTGTGTGAAAAGGTGTAGTGTGTGTTTTGGAGGTTGAAGATGAAGATCAGAGAGAATTGAGGTTGAATTATTGTGATTAATTAAGGAAATGGGGGAAAAGCTTACAATTTTGGGTATGGAAAGGAGTATTTATACACTTGACTAACTTTCACTAATACTCCTTCCATTGTTAAAATAATTACATTTTAACACCATTTTTGGATTTCTAACATTCTTCCCCTTGGTGTTGAAAAGTTGAGTTTTTGTGGACGCAGTGGAGATGCAAAGACATTCACTTCTTGCACGGTAATTGGTTTTGGTGCAAGTTCATAGAGTTGCCAAAGTGAGTATTTGATTGTCTTTGACTCAGTTGACTTTGGTTTGTAGACAGGTTTCCATTTGATCTTGGTCAACTGAGCTTTTGCTTGAGAGATGAACTGAGAGTTGTCTTCAAATGATAGGAATGAATGAAAATTGCAGCAAATCGAGCTATGGATCGTTCAGATTAACTGATTTTGCTCTGATACCAATTGTTAAACAGAAATTTGAGCTTGATTTGTGCAAAAATGGAGTTAGTGTGTGAAAAGGTGTAGTGTGTGTTTTGGAGGTTGAAGATGAAGATCAGAGAGAATTGAGGTTGAATTATTGTGATTAATTAAGGAAATGGGGGAAAAGCTTACAATTTTGGGTATGGAAAGGAGTATTTATACACTTGACTAACTTTCACTAATACTCCTTCCATTGTTAAAATAATTACATTTTAACACCATTTTTGGATTTCTAACATTCTTCCCCTTGGTGTTGAAAGTTGAGTTTTTGTGGACGCAGTGGAGATGCAAAGACATTCACTTCTTGCACGGTAATTGGTTTTGGTGCAAGTTCATAGAGTTGCCAAAGTGAGTATTTGATTGTCTTTGACTCAGTTGACTTTGGTTTGTAGACAGGTTTCCATTTGATCTTGGTCAACTGAGCTTTTGCTTGAGAGATGAACTGAGAGTTGTCTTCAAATGATAAGAATGGAATGAGAGTCTGTGTTCCATCAATAGTAGGCTTCGAAGAATACTTTCTATCCTTGAATAAGGCATAGTTAGTAAATTGAGAAGCTTTACGTTCAGCAGGTGATGAAACTTTGATCTTTGAGTTCTTTGGGATGGACTCAGTGCAAACTTTCTTTGGAGCATCAAGTTTAGTTGGAAGTATTGGACTTGCATCATGATAAACTGATCCATCATCACTTTGAGTGTCACAAGATGTTGATTGTGTTTGCAATTCCATCTCAAGTTCAGAGATTCTCTTTTGTAGAGATGTTTCATTTGATTGAAATTGCAAACAATTCTCTTCAAGAATCTTGATTTTGTTGCAAACATCTTGTCTCTCCTTCTCAACTTTGTTCATCTCATCAACGAATTTTCCCTCCATGGTTAAGAAAATGGATGTCTCATTTTGCAACTGAATTTGAAGACTTGAAATCTTCTCTTGCAAAATAAGTTCTCTTGATTTGCTCTCCAAGATACTATCATTCAGCTTCTTGTTGGAAGTTTCCAATTCTTTTGACATTTTTGAAATCTTGGACTGCAAAAGATCATGTTCTTTTTGAACACTTTCCATGTTGGACAACTTTAGATCATTTGCATGTTTGAGCTCTTTGTTTTCTTCTTTGAGATGTTGAACTTCAAGTTGGAAATTGTGGTGTTGTTCCAAAATATTAAGAAGCTTTTCAAATTAGCTTGTTTTCGTTCATATTCAGCCACAATACAATTCGTTGAACGATACTTGTCACCACATGAACAAGTTTGAGTACCATGATAATGTATCTCTTTCCAACTTGGTTCTAAGCCCGTTAAATCTTCTGTTAAGGAATGAATAAAATCTTTGGATATTTCAATTGACATTTTGTTAAGCAAAGGGTGAAATGAAATGAAAAGGTAGTTGTGATTGAAATTGAAGTGAAAGAATTAAAATTGAAATTTGGAGATTTTGTACTTCAGGTTCAGGTTTCCCTCCAAATTTTTCCGCCGAAATATGTTCTCACGAAACTTAGAATTTCATGTAAACTTTGGATATCATGATCATAGGAAAAATTTGATAATTTCTAAAAATTTTCGCCAAAACCGCGTCGATAACGGATGAAAATTGGCCTAAAATTTTTTTTTTTTTTTTTTTTTTTTTTTTTTTTTTTTTTTTTTTTTTTTTTTTTTTTTTTTTTTTTTTTTTTTTTTTTTTTTTTTTTTTTTTTTTTTTTTTTTTTTTTTTTTTTTTTTTTTTTTTTTTTTTTTTTTTTTTTTTTTTTTTTTTTTTTTTTTTTTTTTTTTTTTTTTTTTTTTTTTTTTTTTTTTTTTTTTTTTTTTTTTTTTTTTTTTTTTTTTTTTTTTTTTTTTTTTTTTTTTTTTTTTTTTTTTTTTTTTTTTTTTTTTTTTTTTTTTTTTTTTTTTTTTTTTTTTTTTTTTTTTTTTTTTTTTTTTTTTTTTTTTTTTTTTTTTTTTTTTTTTTTTTTTTTTTTTTTTTTTTTTTTTTTTTTTTTTTTTTTTTTTTTTTTTTTTTTTTTTTTTTTTTTTTTTTTTTTTTTTTTTTTTTTTTTTTTTTTTTTTTTTTTTTTTTTTTTTTTTTTTTTTTTTTTTTTTTTTTTTTTTTTTTTTTTTTTTTTTTTTTTTTTTTTTTTTTTTTTTTTTTTTTTTTTTTTTTTTTTTTTTTTTTTTTTTTTTTTTTTTTTTTTTTTTTTTTTTTTTTTTTTTTTTTTTTTTTTTTTTTTTTTTTTTTTTTTTTTTTTTTTTTTTTTTTTTTTTTTTTTTTTTTTTTTTTTTTTTTTTTTTTTTTTTTTTTTTTTTTTTTTTTTTTTTTTTTTTTTTTTTTTTTTTTTTTTTTTTTTTTTTTTTTTTTTTTTTTTTTTTTTTTTTTTTTTTTTTTTTTTTTTTTTTTTTTTTTTTTTTTTTTTTTTTTTTTTTTTTTTTTTTTTTTTTTTTTTTTTTTTTTTTTTTTTTTTTTTTTTTTTTTTTTTTTTTTTTTTTTTTTTTTTTTTTTTTTTTTTTTTTTTTTTTTTTTTTTTTTTTTTTTTTTTTTTTTTTTTTTTTTTTTTTTTTTTTTTTTTTTTTTTTTTTTTTTTTTTTTTTTTTTTTTTTTTTTTTTTTTTTTTTTTTTTTTTTTTTTTTTTTTTTTTTTTTTTTTTTTTTTTTTTTTTTTTTTTTTTTTTTTTTTTTTTTTTTTTTTTTTTTTTTTTTTTTTTTTTTTTTTTTTTTTTTTTTTTTTTTTTTTTTTTTTTTTTTTTTTTTTTTTTTTTTTTTTTTTTTTTTTTTTTTTTTTTTTTTTTTTTTTTTTTTTTTTTTTTTTTTTTTTTTTTTTTTTTTTTTTTTTTTTTTTTTTTTTTTTTTTTTTTTTTTTTTTTTTTTTTTTTTTTTTTTTTTTTTTTTTTTTTTTTTTTTTTTTTTTTTTTTTTTTTTTTTTTTTTTTTTTTTTTTTTTTTTTTTTTTTTTTTTTTTTTTTTTTTTTTTTTTTTTTTTTTTTTTTTTTTTTTTTTTTTTTTTTTTTTTTTTTTTTTTTTTTTTTTTTTTTTTTTTTTTTTTTTTTTTTTTTTTTTTTTTTTTTTTTTTTTTTTTTTTTTTTTTTTTTTTTTTTTTTTTTTTTTTTTTTTTTTTTTTTTTTTTTTTTTTTTTTTTTTTTTTTTTTTTTTTTTTTTTTTTTTTTTTTTTTTTTTTTTTTTTTTTTTTTTTTTTTTTTTTTTTTTTTTTTTTTTTTTTTTTTTTTTTTTTTTTTTTTTTTTTTTTTTTTTTTTTTTTTTTTTTTTTTTTTTTTTTTTTTTTTTTTTTTTTTTTTTTTTTTTTTTTTTTTTTTTTTTTTTTTTTTTTTTTTTTTTTTTTTTTTTTTTTTTTTTTTTTTTTTTTTTTTTTTTTTTTTTTTTTTTTTTTTTTTTTTTTTTTTTTTTTTTTTTTTTTTTTTTTTTTTTTTTTTTTTTTTTTTTTTTTTTTTTTTTTTTTTTTTTTTTTTTTTTTTTTTTTTTTTTTTTTTTTTTTTTTTTTTTTTTTTTTTTTTTTTTTTTTTTTTTTTTTTTTTTTTTTTTTTTTTTTTTTTTTTTTTTTTTTTTTTTTTTTTTTTTTTTTTTTTTTTTTTTTTTTTTTTTTTTTTTTTTTTTTTTTTTTTTTTTTTTTTTTTTTTTTTTTTTTTTTTTTTTTTTTTTTTTTTTTTTTTTTTTTTTTTTTTTTTTTTTTTTTTTTTTTTTTTTTTTTTTTTTTTTTTTTTTTTTTTTTTTTTTTTTTTTTTTTTTTTTTTTTTTTTTTTTTTTTTTTTTTTTTTTTTTTTTTTTTTTTTTTTTTTTTTTTTTTTTTTTTTTTTTTTTTTTTTTTTTTTTTTTTTTTTTTTTTTTTTTTTTTTTTTTTTTTTTTTTTTTTTTTTTTTTTTTTTTTTTTTTTTTTTTTTTTTTTTTTTTTTTTTTTTTTTTTTTTTTTTTTTTA
>CM067169.1:35915915-36002267 GCA_034093135.1 Erigeron breviscapus | reverse complement strand
AAAAAACAAAATTAACTTTGCCAGTTTTCTGATTGTACACACGCCGAATTGGTGTACTAGGTATATAACCTAAAAAGAAACCCTCCTCAGCTTTAGGATCAAATTTGCCTTGAGGAAGAACTTTAAGAAAAGTACAAGGGACACCAAACGGCTCAACATTTTGCAAATTGGGCTTTGTGTTGTGCAAAAGTTCATAACAAGTTTTCTTAAACCGTTTAACAGTTAAAACCCGATTTAAAATGTGACATGTTGTATTCACTGCCTCCCCCCAGAAAGTAACAGGAAGCCCTGAATCAGCAAGCATCGTCCTAGCTGTTTCTATCAAAGTCCTGTTTTTCCTTTCAGCTACTCCATTCTGCTGTGGCTCATGCGGTGCACTGAATTGATGTTGAATACCCTTGGTCAAAAAACAGTAATAGTATTATTCTTGAACTCAGTGCCATTGTCACTCCTGATTCTCTTAACTTTAACTTCATGGACATTCTCAACTTGTCTAACAAAATCCATAAACCGGTTTGCGGTCTCGTCCTTATGTCTTCAAGAAAAATACCCATGAGTACCTTGAGTAATCATCAGTGATCACCAAACAGTAGAACATCCCTCCAATGCTTCTTACGTTCACGGGACCAAAGAGATCCATATGAAGTAGTTCGAATGGTTTGGATATAGAGTTGTGCACCTTTGGTTTGTGAGGATTCTTATGTTTCTTTCCTTTCAAACACGTTACACATTTATCTTCCATCCCAAACTTCTTAACTGGAACACTTTCAACTAATCCAAGACTAACAAGTTCATTCATCTTACAAAAATTGATATGTCCCATTCTACGATGCCAGAGAAGAGATTCAGATTCATTTGCTTTGCTCAATAAACAGAGGGGCTCCGTTGGATTATCAACACCTAAAACTAAACCATAGATGTCTCTCTTCCTAGGAGCTCTGAGCATTATCCATTCCGGTGGAATAACGAAACCCGGCTTCAAGATGAATGCCTCCTTTTCTGTGAAATAAACATTGTTGCCCTTGTCACAGATCTGTGAGACACTCATTAGATTATGAGTAAGTTGTTCCACATAATTTACTCTTTCTAGAGTAAGTTGTCCATTGACGACATCTCCTTGACTGTGATGTTGCCGCCCTTGGATCCAGCAAAACTAACGTACGACCCATTTATACCAGTATAATTGGACAAGAGTTTCCTGTCCCCTGTCATGTGCCTGTAGCATCCACTGTCAAGGTACCATAAATGAATTGGTTTCCTAGGAACTCCCTGCACATAAAATGAGAAAAATTAGTTTTCATGGGGGACCCAAACCTTCTTAGGTTTGGGTCGACCCTTCTCATCCCTGAGAATCAGTTCAGTCCAATATCCATTGCTCGAAGCCGTGGGTAGGACATGATTCTCGTCTCGTCGTCTTACCGGAGAAGACTTTTTAACTCTCAACGGAGAAGTTCTAGGAGAATGAGGGCCATAAGAAGGTCGAACACTTGAATGAATTTGGTCATAAAATGAAGTCTGATTTCTAGGAGCAGAACGAGCAGGTCGAGGAGGTGTTTGAAAACGATTAGAATTAGCATGAACATTTCCTGATGAACCTTTCAGTGGAGATTCACGTCGTTGAGGTATAGTAAACGGTTTTGGAGAAGATTGAACTTTAGCCTCATCAACCTGTTTATCATTACCCAACCCCCTTTTTCCTTCCAAGGTGGAAACCTTTGAAGGAGAACCTGATCTTCGAGGTCTATTTGGACATACACTATAAACATGACCCTTTTCATGACAAGCAAAGCAGGAGAGGACCTTGAACCTTTTGTTTGTATCTACCTTTTTATCGGTACCTACAGATTCATTGTTAGCACTAGTGTCCACTGACTTACTTGTTTTTCTTTGATCTTCTTTTTCAGGGTCTCGTTTAATTGGTGATATCCTAGACTTTCTAGCACCATCTTTCTCATGTTTACCTTTACTTGAAGATTTCTTAAGTGCAGGCATTAAGATGTGCTTTAAAACCTTAGTTTCTTCTTCATTAACGGCTAAGTTATCTTCAGATTTTCTAATCCTAGACTGCTTAGGTAATGGAGTGAGACGCTGCTGACTTAATTTCTTCATATCCTCAATAGCAACATCCCAGACTTTATCAATCCTCTTAGGGTCAATAGATTCTAAAAACCAAACAAAAAAACACAAAAAAATAGCAACATCCCAGACTTTATCAATCCTCTTAGGGTCAATAGATTCTAATGGAAATTCTAACTCAGTATAGACCCTATTACTCTTGTGGAGTGTAAAGTGTACAATATTGTCTTTCTGACCATTAAGAATAGAGTGATTTAGGACAACACCTTTCAATTTCTCTTCCTTGTTAGGTTGAGAAGAACCTTCTTTAGACACTTTTGATCCCTCAGGCATCTTTGTCTCAGGAATTGAGTCTTTTGGATTACCATCTACAACACTAGGTTGAAGTAGGATATCAGGAATATTAGGCTCAACAGAAGTATAGTTATTATTGAAAGGAGGAGGCACATCTTTATAAGAGATCTTAGCAGTGTCAAGACTCTTAGAGGAAGAATTCTCAAACTTTTGTCATATGCATTAAAAGCTCAGCATGTCTAGCAGAATCAAATTTAGCATTTAATTCCAAGATTTCTATCCTAGCATCAGCAAGTTCCTTTTCAATGGTAGCACACTTTTTAGCTAACAAGGAGTAAGCTTCACTACCTACTCTTTCTACAGCCACAGACTGATTGACTTTATCTTTCATAGCTCTAATGTCAGACTCTAAAGATCTAATCTTTTCCTTGAAGAATTTTTCTTTATCATTTACAGTTAGACCCTTTTTAATTAACTTATCTCTTTCATCATGAGCAGCATTGACAGCAGATTCTAATTTCTTAATTTGTTCATTCTTTTGTTCAAGTTCATCAAACATGCGATTAACAATTTTGCAACATGAACAATAGTATGTAAAGAATAAGATACATGTTGGTCTGCCTCTTTGCAATCTGCCATGTAAGCAACAAAGTCATCCACAGTCATGCCAGCCGGAATCTCAAACTCTTGCATCTGCTCTTCAATTGTCTTTTCAACCTTTTCTGTAGCAGAATCTTCTTCATCCTCAGCAGCCTTTACCTCTTCAGTAGCTTTCACTTCATCAAGGTTCTCAACATTTGCTAACTCATCATCAGATTCGGAATCAGTATCATATACACCAGCAGCAACAGTATCCAATTTCGAACTTTCAGTGTTTTCATACAAATGCTCTTCATTGTGGTAAACTGCTGTGTCCAAGAAGTCATCAGGAGAATCCACTATATGAGCCATATCATCAAGGATTTCAGCCAAATAAGCGTTATTGGTCTCATCATGTGGAAGATTCCAAACATAAGAACCATCAGGCTGAACAGCTACTATAGCCTTGTCATTGCCGTTGACATTTGCAGTAGGATCATCAGTCAACAAAAGAGCTCTAGTTGAATTTTGATTGAACGGACGATTACCACCTCTATCTTGACGTGTAGGAGTAACATTTGCCTCTCTCTTAGGCCGTTGACATTCTCAGGCAAAATGTCCAAAACCTTCGCAGTTATAACACTTCACCTTTGACTTATCAAATCCCTGAGTACCTCCAGTAAGCTGTCTGCCTGTTCTATTCATAAACTTTTGCACTCTCCTGGTGATCATTGCCAATTGCCATTTCAGATCCATTTCTTCAACATCATCTGGATCTATCTGGTCGTAATCTTCATCAATAAGTGCTGGATCTGTGATTCTTCCAGCAACAAAAGCTTCATGTGCAGCACACATGGCAGCAAATACATTCATCCTACCCTCAGTTGATTTCATATTCATAGGCATGGACTTGTAACCAGCAGAAGAAGATGTAATGTTTCCAAACTTCATATTTCCAGTCTTTGCACCTTCATTAGCCCTTTTACCCCTGTTACCAGCATCAGTAGCCATGAATCCGGAAGAATCATCTCCATCCATTAATGGACCACAATTGTCTGTCTCACCAGTATTACCAACTCCAGAAAAGAAAGCATTAACATCAGCTGTTGGATTTTTCATAGTGGCATGATAGAGAGATGGATCGTGTGTGAAGTTGTCTTGAAGATCTTTTGCCTTATCCTTCATTTCTCTGTTTCTTAGAGTGGATATAACTCCATCTATTCGAAGAGATGCATAATCAGCTCTTTCTTGCAATCCATGACGAAATTCTTTATAAGCTTTCGGCAAACCATCCAAGAATTTATCCACTATCTCAGTAGGAGTGTATTTAAGATCAAAATAAGCTAATTCAGCAAGAAGATGTTGATATCTCAGAATAAGATCCTCAACTTGTTCATTCTTTGTAGCATTGAAGCAGTCAAATTGTTTCTTAAGCATTTTAATTCTATTTTGCTTCAATAGAGGATCACCTTCACAATGAGCTTCAATAGCATCGAACAGTTGCTTTGAAGTCTTGTATTCCTGTTTAGGAAACAGGTGCACCAACTCTTGAGGAATGCACATACGAAGAGTAGAAAGAGTCTTTACTTCAATGGCATAGTTAGCCTTTTCTTCACCTGTTAATTCTCCCACCTTGTATGTAGAAGTAACTCCATTCACAGTAAGAGTGGGCCATTCATAACCTTCAGTGATCATGAGCCACATGTTCAAGTCTTCTCGTTGAATAAAATCTTCAAATCTACCTCTCCACGCCCAGAAGTCAGCTAAAGAAACTAACTTTGGTGGAGAATTAGTACGTCCTACAAGATGATCATGATAAACCAGAGAATTGAGGTATTGGGCAACAGCATTGTTGGTTGAAGATGAGGAAGCCATAAGTGAAAAATATTGTTCAAACGAAGATAAGATATGGAACGAAAATAGGTTAAATTCGTAAGAACAAGGTCTGAACGAAGATAACTTAAGTTCGTAGACTAACTTCGTTTGATGAAAATTCAAAACGAAAATGAAGATAAATTCGTTTTCTATCTTCGTTTGATGAACTTTAGAACGAATTTAAGTTAAGTTCGTTTTCTATCTTCGTTTGATGATCTTTAGAACGAATTTAAATTAAGTTCGTTTTCTATCTTCGTTTGATGAACTTCGTTTTGCTAAGTTCATAAGGCAAACGAACTTAGCGACAGAAAGGGTGTTTGGGAGGTTTTTAAGAAAATAACAATCAAACAAACGATCTCAACCCTTCGATAAGGTATCGAATGGCTCTGATACCACTTGTGAGTCCCTCGATAGCTGCAGATCGCTCTCGAGATCGTCTATTGTTATGTCGTGAGTGCGGAATCCTCACGAGATAACTAGTTTGATTAGTTATCGAATATATTGCTAATATAATCGGGATGGACAACCAAGCACTAAGGGGGAGAATGTTAGAAATATAAAATAGTGCTTAGTTGTATTTCTAAACATTGTATTTTGTGTAAATATTGTAAGGTTGAGGGGGAGCTTTTGTAATATACTTAGAGTATAAATACCCCTCTAACCTTCAATCTTTGTAACCTTTTCCCACTTCTGATTATCAATCAAACCAGACTTTCCACACACATTCTTTTCTCTCTCAAGAACACACACTAAAACTCACACTTTCCACCATTGTTGAATACTTAACTTCCGCATCATAACACGAATTATTAAGTTTTAACAAGTGGTATCAGAGAAAAACAACAATCTGTTGACGATCCAGAACAAATTTCATGCAGATTGATGCTAATTTTGTTCAAAATTGAATTCGTGTTCTTCACCATAACCGTTTAGTAACTGTCACTGTTCTTCATCAATTCACAATCAATTTTCACTCAATTTTCCTGTTTTTGTTCACAGATACATTCTAAATCACCTCTAAAAACATCCTGTCAAGTTTCAGAATCCAATTCACAGTATTGATCAAAATCCAAAATTTTTGGAAAGTTGATGAGATTTTGAATTTTCAATTTAAGTTGATTTAATCCATGGAATTGTTTCTAGGGTTGTGCGCGATCGTATTCTGAGCATTTCTGGATTTGAATCGAGTTATAACACTCAAAATTGAGTGAAATACAAGCAAATTAGTGAAATAATCGACTATTTTGTCTTTTTCTGGTGTTCTTGCAGTTTTTCCTCAAGACGATCTTCATGACTCTTAGACGATCTTCTTCAAGATCGTCCTAGTTTTTACCTTGTTTTGATATTAAGACGATCTTCCCAAGATCGTCCTAATATTTTTGGTTCTGTGTGAACTGTGTGTTGTGGATTTAAAACTTGAAGTTGTTGTGATTGGGAATCACACACTTCCTTGGGTAACTAATCTCTTTGAGATTGGTTTTGCTCAACAATTCTAAAATCATAAGACGATCTGACCAAATTTCAATAATTTTTCTATACTTAGAAAATTTTTCACTCAACCAATTTTTAAGACGATCTTCAACCAAGACCGTCTTACCTTTTCTTGACTAATTCATAAGACGATCTTCATTTAAGACCGTTTTACTTTTCTACATAAAATTTTCTTAAGACGATCTTATATCAAGATCGTCCTACCAACTCTTAAGACGATCTTATATCAAGATCGTCCTAACCAAAACTTAAGACGATCTTCTTCAAGATCGTTTTAATTCCAAAGTTTTTTTTCAACAAAATAATTACAAATCTTTGTTCATTCATTTCAGGGACAACAATGAAGAATTCAGAGCTTGAGATTAGAAAGAATTTCTTAGCCAAACAACAAAAATGAAACCATGGCTATTCGGAGATATTGATGCTGATTCTGAAGATCTCACATGCTTAATGACATCTGTCACTTCAACACCCAATCATACACAAACTACTTCACAAACAACAACAAGTGAGGTACAATCCATTTCCAATGATGATTACTTGTCTGTCCAAACAACTGCTGATACTTTGACAAAGCAAAATCTTACTTTGAAAAACAATTTGAAAATGGCTAAACAAGAGTTTGATAAAATTAATGAAGATTTTTCAGAACTCTCAATAGCTCATGAAGCTCTCAAAGTGAACTATGATTCTTTAAAAGAAATGCATTTGTCAAGTAACAGTTCTCAAGTTGTTTCACCCAATGCTCAATTGACCAACAAATGTCAAGACCTTGAAAAGACTGTCCATTCACTCAAGCAAACCATTGAGACTTTAAAGCTTGAGAAAACCAATGAATGGTTAAGAGCAAATGCAAGACAGACTGATGTTGAGTTTCTCACAAATAAAATGAAAGATTTTAGACCAAATTGTGAAAAACATGAAAGACAGATTTCTGATCTAAACAGTACTTGTTTTCTCAAAGGAGTTGAAATTGAAACTCTTCAAAAACAAGTTGAGGATTTGAAAACAAACATTTTGTTTTATCAAGAAAAAATCTATAAAATTGATCAAAATCCTCTTCTGAATTTCACTGCTTATTACAATAAGTCAAATATTGATAGATCAGAACTTCTTCTTGGGTTGGGTTATGAAAATCCAACACATTTAGAAAAAATTCAAAAATAAGACCTTGGTCCACTTTATAATGAAAAATGTCTCAGACTTGGCATAATTCAAGAGTTCATTAGACCATCTGAGGATGACTTTGAGTCAGATGATGTTGAAAGACAAAAACCAAACAGTTTTCAGATTGATTATGTTGCTATTAATGACACATACAAGAAAACTCATAAAAGATCCATCTATGAGTTAGAAGAAATAGACAACATTTCAATTCCTGAAAATGAGTCTCAAAAAGATTGTTCAAAACAAATTTCAGAAAGATTTTACATTCCAACTACCATATTGGAAAAAGAAATTGAAAGTTTAAAACAAAAGATTGAGTCTCAACAACAAGTCATTGAACATCTGAAAACTCAAAATCATTCTCCAAAGGTAAGTGAGACCACCAAGATTCAAATGATGCATGATCTAACTTCTGTTGATTGCTCCACTCCATTCAATGAGAGTGAGAATTCTAAAGATATGCAGGGTGATAACATCTCTCCTCAAGAGATTCATGATATGTCCACTTCCATGCTATCATCATTCTTCCAAGTTGAAGAGAAAGTTCAAGCTTTAAAAGCTAAACATCGTGCTTCTGTCAAGAAAATACTTTCTTTTGATACTCCTGTGATCACCCCTGTTGACCAAAATAAAGTGAACTTAGAGCAACAGATTGAGATCCCTACTGATCTTAAGGCTAAAGCAAAAGCATTAATTGAAAAATTGACAAACAAAAATGTTTTCAAACCAGAAGTTCAAACCAAAGGTTTACAATTTACTTATCCAGATTTTTCTGTTGAAGAATTTGATAAGTTCTTGAAAACTGAACATGTTTTTGCACCAGAAGTTGAAAAAGAGCTTGAAAAACTCTCACCCAAAAATCCTAAACCAAAAAAGGAATCTAAATCTAAGTTTGCTCCAACTTCATTTTATTTACCCAAAGGTCAGTATGTAACAGCTGTCAAAGGTAAGAAGACTATTTCTGCTAAATCAAAGCTCAAAGTTGATACTTCATCTGTTTCTAGAACCTCTGCTTCTAAGGCTATCTCTCAATCTAGTCATTTACCTAAGATGTCTAAAACTAGCCAAGATTTGCTAATAAAAGATACATCTAATGGTATAACTAGTTATAGAGATCAGTATGGTTGGTTCACTGTTACAAATCAAAAGAAACAGAATAACAAATCTTCCACCAAGAAAACCAAAAATCAGAATGTGTTTTTATCTCCTCGAACTAATTCCAAGAATTTATCTGATACAGGTGAAAAGACATTAGCCAGTACCCATAAGTGGATTTCTAAATCATCAGTTAGAAGAAATTGGATAGCTAATGATTACAAGAAGAAAGTTCCTGATAGGAAAATTGATTCAAAAATGAGTAATCTAGCTAAACCATGGTCTGTAAGAAATTCTAAACCTTCTACTGTGATTTCTAAACCTTTGATTGTTGATTCTAATGGGATTATGGTGAATCTAAAGAATAAACCTCTTGTTCGAAAACCTCATTTGTATACTTTGAATGATTCCACTAACCCAAAAGGACCCATTCAAAGGTACCTAGAAAAACTTGATTTTGTTTTGCAGGTAAAAAAGGTCTGTGTTTAGTATTCAAATCTCGGATACTGTTTAACACATGATCCTGGAATGAGTTTCTTTTCAAGAAACAATCTCAAATAAGTGCTCATTACTAATACACTTACTTGCCTCTGCATATTTTGTACAAATCCTTCATCTCTTTCTGTTTCATTCATTATTTGTCAAACATTGATGCTATACTTATGTGCAATGTGCTTAAATATCATGCAATGTTTGAGGGGGAGAAAAAGGATAATTCATGAATCTAGGGGGAGTTTTTGTATTTGCACTATTTGAAAAGAACTCATTGTTTATATTAGAAAAACCAAATATAAAAATAAAATTAAAAAAAATTAATAAAAATAAAAAAAATTTTACATTTTCAATTGTTTTTGTTTTGTTTTTAAATAAAAGTTTTTTTTATTTGTTGGTATGATAAAAAAAAAAAAAAAAAAAAAAAACTTAAGCCCAGTTTCTTTTAAAAGCCCAATTTCAATTAGGCCCATGATTTTCAAATCGGGTCAAAACCTGACAGTCCAGGATTTGCACACTTATATTAATTTTAATACGACAAGAAAGTTAAGAACAGAAAGTAAAGAACAAGAACAAGTTCAAGTGTAGATGTCTAAGCAAGTCTAGTCATATGTCTCATTGATTAAACGATGAATACATGGTCGATATTACAACTTGTCTTACAAGACTACAAATGAACTATGTAATTGCTAAGTCTGGAAAAGAAAGAGAAACTTAAACAATTACAAAAATTGGTTAACAAGAACACTTTGAATGGTGCGGCTGTGTTGCCTTATATAGGGGATGAATTAGGGCAACACAGCCTTACAATGATAGTGATGTTATGGTGGTTGTCGACATTCCATTGGCTCTAAGTACTTGGATCCAGGAGCCTTTGTCTTTTTTACCAAAACGGGTATGAAAGAGAGAAACCCTTGTTCTGGTCCCAACTGTACCTTTGCCATATAAGGTAACATTCAGTTGGTAGAACCACCATGTGACTTCTTGTCTTCTAGTTGGTTTGAAATCTTCCCGCCTTGACACACAGCTTGGGAAGTAAACCACCCGCTGACGAGAGTCAATGACTCGCTGGTGACTTGCTGACGACCCACGTCAGCGACCAAGTCTGGTCAGCGAATCCTTGACTCAACAATCTCCCCCTATTCGCTGAGAAGACTTGCTGAGTAGTATGGACTTGATAAGAATGAAAGATTTGGAGGAAAGATGTCTTTTTATATATACTTTCAAATATTACAAGCTGATTCATTTAGCATTAACAATTGAGACATCTACATATTTTCAGTTTCAAACTCCCAGGCTTGTTCTTGCTTGGCAGTTTGAACTGCTGGGTCACTATATCTATGAGGCTTAACAAGCTCCTCATCCAACTTGCTGATGAACCCTCGATTATTGGTCGTTTCAGCACATCTTCTTCTTATGTCCAGTATGAACCCAGTTGATGCCTTCTCTAGTTCAGATAGACGAAAGAACAGCTGAGTATTTTGAAAGTTTGTGAAGAAAATACCAGCTGGATTCTCTATCACTCTCCCTTCCTCAAAGACACTTCTTGGGGGAAGTCTGGTGTTCAAAGCAGCATCACCAGAGATAGGTGGAAGATCAAGTCTAAGAGTTCGGTGCTCTTCCTTTCTCTTTCTTTGAACCCTCTGACCTGCTGAGGAAATAGCAGCAGGAGCACCAAACACTTGCCTCAGCATAGGCAGATCTGTTTTAAACTTAGTTTCATACTCCAGTGCTTTTTCGAAATAATCTTTCAGCATGTTTTGGAGTTGCTGGTAGCTGGCTGCCTTTTTATCTCTCACCAGCATGTATACTTCAGCCCACTCTGAGGCACCCAAGTTGGTTGGTTTGACCCCTTCCAGCTTGGTTGGCTTGTCAGCGCCTTCTCTTAAGATCTTTAGATTAGTCTTTAGGCCCATTTCAGCTTTGAATGCCTCAGCAGCTATGATCCTTTGAGGCCTCTTTCTATCCTCCATCAACTTCAGCCATTTAGCTTTCTCCCCCTCAAACTTGGCTCTTTTCTCTTTAAGCTGCTTCTCAACTTCCTTGTGTTTTTCCCTGTACAGGGCTTCAGCACCACCTGATTTCAGCAGCAATCTTTGCTCACCATCAAGCTGATCCTTTTCAAGCAGAGGCAGCTGCTTGATAAACTCAAGGTTTTTCCTTTCATTTTCTTCATTTTGTTTGATCCTGTCCAGCTCCTTGACAGCATCTTCTTGAGTTTTACCATCAGCAGTTAGTGCCAATACATCAATCAATTGATGCTGATGGCCTGCTGAGGATTGAACGGAAAGTTGAGCAGCAGTGGGAGGTTTGAAGAAACCAGAATCAGTTAGCTGTTTTCGACGAGCTTCGGGTAGAGGAATAATTTCAGCATTTCCCATGAAGCGTTTGTGAAAAATGGGGAGCATTTCCATGGATCTATCCGTAGCCATTTCAGCATCAAATCCAGCCTTCCATGCTGTTTCAAGCTCTTTCGGGTCAAATTCTTCCCTATTAGCAGCAGGAGGTGCATTATATACAATCATTTGTTGCTGTACTGCAGGGGCTTCATAAACTTTATCCTTTTCAATCTCCCCCTCAACAATAGCGAGGGGAACTTCCATACTTGTATCCTTTTCAGTCTCCCCCTCAGCACCAGCAGGGGGAACTTCATCAGCATCATCTTTTTCAGTTAAGACTTCTTCAGCAGCAGCGTCAAACAAATTTTCAGTTGCCTTGTTTACTGCTTCAGTAACTGCTGCTAAGATATCAGCATCGATTTTCTCCCCCTTGGAAGTTGTATCATTAATAACAACTTCCACTGTTGCTACCGGTGCTGATTGCTGTTTCACAAGCTGTGTCAGTAAGAGCTTGATTTCAGCCACCTCTTTCTCCAAATTCATGTGCCTCTGGCGATCTTCCTCAGTGAAAGATGCTGAGGGAACTGGAAGATCAGCTACTTGTTTTTCCAAGGCTTGAATAGCCTTGGTGTTGCTTTCAACTTGAGTGGCCAGGGGAGAGATGAGATCGCTCAACTTCTTCACTTCAGCAGCAGCAGATTGACTGGAGGATGCTGCCTTTTTAGCTGAGTAGCGAATAGAGTTTTCAATCTTTCACAGCGATCGAGTAGAACTTTTAATGGCCTGCTGATCCCTTTTGATGTTATTTGTGGAAGTGCGAAGTTTTTCTTGATCAGCAGCCATAGAGACACATTTCTCTTTGATTTCTTCGATGCTTGCATTGTTCTCAGATTGCTTATCATACCAGCTCTTTAAAGTTGTCACCAGTCGATCTTCCTTTTTATCTTTGAGATCTACCAAGAGTGTGGCAGCCTTGGTAAGATCATTCAATTGATCTTCTACTCTTGCCAACCTATCAGCAGAGTTGGTGGAGTAAGCAATGCCCAAATCCTTAGCAGTTTGGGGTTCGATTTCAGAGGGAATCGAGGATGAGCAGCCAGGAACACTTGAGAAGGAAGAAGGCATGCCAAGAGAGAGCATGGTGTTCACTGATTGCATTGGAGGAGTCTTGGGTCTTACAGTATATTCATCGGTCACTGCAGCAGTATTTTCTTCCATTTCCATGTCACTTGCATCAATTTCTTCAGTATGACAATCAGGATCAAGTTGAAAGTCCTCAGTGACAAAGTCCCCTAACTCATAGTCACTTTCATCATCAGTAACCATCTCAACACCAACAACCTCTTCTTCAGCAACAACATCATCAATTTTTTCATCACCAGCACCAGCATCTTCAGCCTCAGCCAACTCGATACTTGGTTCTACCATTTCTCTAACATCAATGCTGGCATCCACCTCAGCATTCTTACTCCAACCAGCCTTATCAATTTCACCAACTTGCTCCTGACTTTCCAAAGAAAAATTTAAAGGGTTTGGAGAAGTTGGTGTCTGTGCTTCAGTTTGTTGCTGCTCTACATAATCAACAGCAGCCGGGGTTTCCTCATCAATAAGAGAGAGTTTAGAGGATTCCACTTTTCTTAATACTTTCTTCTTTTTAGGAAGAACTGGACCTTTCTTGCCCAACTTGGGAGCTTTGGAGGATGCTGGAGGGGTTATAAGCATACCAGTTCCAGCAGGATTTTGCTTATATATATCAGGATACATGGTGAAAAGTACCTGCTTCATTGCTGGAGTAAGCGCAGTGTACTTTGAATCAAAGTGCTCAGGGTCACAAGCAGGAACTTTATAGACAGAGCTTGCAACCCTGGGAGAGAGAATGAATTGAGCGCCCTCTGGCATGTATTTTTCTTTCAGCACATGCCTGAAAACCAAAGAAAGAAAACGTGAAAAGGGCACTGAGCTCGAGCGATTTCTGATAGTGACCTTGGACTTTAAGTCTTCAAATATAACATTGGCAAAGTCAATATATCGACCATTTGCCAGTGCATATATCATTTGCATTTGGGCAGCAGTGGCTTGATCAAAGGATCCACTGTTCCCACCAAGGCACTGAATAACATGTGTGAACAGCAACCTCCATACACCAGGAATATACTTCTTCTGAGGATTACTGTGCACAGGTAGTGCTGGTACCATGTTTGTCCCATACCCAATGGTTAGCAACCATTCTTTCCAAACTGAGGTAGGGACCAAATCAACAAAGGGCCTATCAATGGATTGTTTAGGCAACCTGAGTACATCTCTTAATAGATCTGCAGAGATGGTGATGGTGTGATTGCCTTTCATGACAGTGCCTTTGATGGTGCTACTGGACACATCATAGTCACAAGTCCACCAGAATTCCCTCAAGAGATGAAGACACATCTCATTGGGATTTTTGTAGATTGCCCTCCTTACTGGACATCCTTTGATGAAGTCCAGCATAGAATAATATCCTTTTACCTTGGAAGGGATTTCTTCAGATCCCAAGTAGTTATTTGCTTTAATCACAAGTTTCTGGGCTTGAAAAGAAACTTGTTTAGAAGGGAGAATGCCTTCATTATCGAAGACTTCAGAAGTAAGATAAGAGGGAATGTTTTCAGGGTTTTCTTGAGTTTGATGTGATGATTGGGAAGCCATTTTATATCAAGATGATAAGGAAGAAGATGAGAGGTTTGAAAGAAAATGGAGAAGATTGAAGGAATATGAATGGTTTGAAAGTGTTGAGAGATTTAGAAGTGAATGAGAAAGAAATGAACGTGAAGGATGATATGGGAGTGGGCTTGCATATATATGGTATGGATATGGGACCCATAACTATTCATACGAATCGTCATGGACTCTCTTTCATACGTAATATATAAAGAAAATTATTTTGTACTAAAGAGAGTACAAGAAAAATAATTATAAAAAGAAAATAAGTTTAATTATACGTATGTGAGTAACGTATAAAAAAGTTTTGATGTGACAACTTGTACCACAATTTCAAATGTACTCAAGTAGTTACGGCGCGTACAGTGTACAAGTTGTCTATTTGTGAGAAAATCGAGGTAACCGTTTTTAGATCTCAATAAAATATTGTTATAGTTGTTTTAGTGGATATGCTCAAAACAAAAAAAAGGTAGAGATCTAAGCATGTCCACTGACAAGGTTTTAGGAAAGTTTGGTTACCTTTTAAGACAGTGAATTTCAGTCAGCGACTTTTTAACTACGTTGGTCGCTGATGAGAAAAGGAGTACAATTTTCAGCAAATTGTCAGCTATCAACGGATTTGAGTAGTCTTTACCAGCAGCCGTTTGCTGCTGGACTAGATAGAGGCTTTTAGCCCTCTATTGCTTTTGTTTGCTTTTTCCCAAAGCAGCAGGGAGTAACGGATTTGAGTAGTCTTTACCAGCAGCCGTTTGCTGCTGGACTAGATAGAGGCTTTTAGCCCTCTATTGCTTTTGTTTGCTTTTTCCCAAAGCAGCAGGGAGTAACGGATTTGAGTAGTCTTTACCAGCAGCCGTTTGCTGCTGGACTAGATAGAGGCTTTTAGCCCTCTATTGCTTTTGTTTGCTTTTTCCCAAAGCAGCAGGGAGTAACGGATTTGAGTAGTCTTTACCAGCAGCCGTTTGCTGCTGGACTAGATAGAGACTTTTAGCTCTCTATTACTTTTTATGTTCAGCGAGTAAGACATTCTTGAACTCGCTGAAAGATAACTTTTGACCATAAGGTCACTTCAGCATATGATATATATGTTGAAGCATCAGTAGACACGACTAGTCATGTCGCAGATTCACCATTTAGCATTCCCAACTTGCTGATGAGATATTTAAATCTTGTTTGATCTAAAGGTTTAGTAAAGATATCAGCAAGTTGGTCATCAGTGGGTATGAAATAGATTTCCACATCCCCTTTCATGACATGGTCACGAATGAAGTGGTACCTAATATCAATGTGTTTGGTCTTAGAATGCTGAACAGGGTTATGTGTGATAGCAATAGCACTCGTATTGTCACACATAATGGGGATCTTAGAGAATTCTAAGTCATAGTCAGCGAGTTGGTTTTTCATCCAGAGGACTTGTGCACAACAACTCGCTGCTGATACATATTCTGCTTCAGCAGTGGAGATGGACACTGTATGCTGTTTCTTACTAGACCAACTAGTCAGCTTCCCCCCCAACAGTTGACATCCACCACTGGTGATTTTCCTATCTAACATGCATCCAGCATAGTCAGAGTCAGAATATGCAACAAGGTCAAAGCTGGAGTCTTTGGGATACCAGAGACCCAGTGTGGGGGTACCTTTTAGGTATTTGAAGATTCGCTTGACAGCGAGAAGATGAGATTCCCTTGGAGAGGCTTGATATCTTGCACATAAGCAAGTAGCAAACATGATATCAGGACGACTCGCTGTGAGATACATCAGCGAGCCGATCATTCCTCTATAGAGAGTAGGATTCACGTGCTTACCATCAGGGTCGGCATGGAGATTATTAGGAGGAGACATGGGAGTGGCTTTGGTGGTCACATTTGATAAGTCGAATTTAGCCAGCATGTCTCGAATGTATTTCTCTTGGTTAATGAAAATCCCATTAGGGAGTTGGCGAATTTGTAAACCAAGAAAGAAGGTCAGCTCACCCATCATGCTCATCTCGAAATGAGAGGACATCAGGGAGCTGAACTTGGAGCAAAGTTTCTTGCTGGAGGACCCAAAGATGATGTCATCTACATATATCTGAACATATAGGATATCAGCACCCTTTCTATAGATGAACAGGGTGCTATCAATGGATCCTCGCTGAAACTTATTGGAGAGAAGAAATTCAGAGAGTGTGTCGTACCAAGCTCTGGGAGCTTGTTTGAGACCATACAGCGCCTTATAGAGACGATAGACGTGGTGAGGCTTGGCTGGATCTTCAAAACCAGGTGGCTGCTCAACATACACTTCTTCATCGAGTTTTCCATTAAGGAAGGCACTCTTTACATCCATTGATATACAGTGAAGTTTTTGTAAGCAGCATGTGCCAAGAATAAGCGTATAGCTTCCAATCTGGCCACTGGTGCAAAGGTTTCATCATAGTCAACACCTTCTTCTTGAAGGTAACCTTGTGCAACCAGCCTAGCCTTGTTACGTGTAACAACACCATCCTCGTCCATTATATTGCGATAAACCCATTTTGTTCCAATTGGTTCTTTTCCAGGAGGTAAAGGAACCAGGAACCAAACATGCTGTCTTTGGAACTGGGTAAGTTCTTCTTGCATGGCAGCGACCCATGAAGGATCAACCATAGCTTCTCCTATGTTTTTGGGAGTGATCATAGACAAGAAGTTTACATATAGACATGTATTTCTAGTCGCTGATCGAGTGATAATGCCCTGCTGAGGATTACCAATGATTTGGTGAGCTGGATGACTAGATGTCCATTTAAGTGCTGGAGCGCTTGAGACACCAAGTTGAGTGACAGCGGAAGTCTGGGTGATGGGATCAGCAGGAGCATTGTAAGAAGAGAGATCAATGGTAAGAGTGGGTTCATGAGAATGATCAGCAGAGCCATTCGACTGATTTGAGTTATCAATGATGGCGGAGTCTTCAGCAGACTCCATTTCTTCAGCATTTGCTGAAGCATCATGAAACTCTTCCTCAGTAAGGTCATCAGCATGCACGTCATCAGCCAGTGATCTAGGTTTGGCTGATGCTGCATGGATTGACCTTAAAATAGGCTCAACTGGCTCAATCGAGTAGATATGAGCAGCAACTTGCTCTAGTTCAGCATCAGCTGAACCATCCTTTTGATGTGCTGAATAATATCAGGCAGCGAGCAAGAAGCATCAACAAATGAGTCAGCTTCCTCAGTGAGAGGGTCAGCAGTCAAATTAAAAATGACCTCAGAAGAGTTGGATTGAATGTCCTTTAAGGAAGATGAACTTTCATCAAAAGTTACATGAATGGATTCATCAACCTTTTGAAGGCGAGTATTGAATACTCTGAATGCCTTGCTGATGGATGAGTACCCAAGAAAGTATCCATCATCAGCTTTAGGATCAAATTTTCCTAGGTGATCCTTGTTGTTTAGGATGAAAACAGGACATCCAAATACATGGAAGTATTTGATTTGAGGTATCTTTCCTTTCAATACCTCATACGCTGTCTTGTCATGTCTTTTGACAATGAGACAACGATTTTGAGTGTGACAAGCTGTATTGACAGCTTCTGCCCAGAACTTGCTGGGTAGAGAGGACTCACTGAGCATGGTGCGAGCTGCTTCAATGAGAGTTCTATTTCTCCTTTCAGCGACACCATTTTGCTCAGGGGTTCTAGTAGAAGAGAAATTTTGTGAGATCCCTTGATCAGCACAAAAGGCTTCAAGAGTGTGGTTTCTGAACTCAGTACCATGATCGCTCCTGAGTTCTTTCACCCTTATGCTGTTGAGATTTTCCATTTTCTTAATGAAATTTATAATCTCTTCAGCAGCATCACTCTTGGAATGAAGAAAGATAGTCCAAGTGTATCGTGAGTATTCATCCACGATTACTAAAGTGTATTTGCTACCCTTTAGACTTTGGACATTCACTGGACCAAAAAGGTCCATATGAAGAAGATGAAAGCAGCCAGAGATAGAATTGGCCTGCTTGGTTTTGAAGGTTGCTCTGTGGCTTTTACCTTTTTCACAAGCACCACAGAGTCTATCTTTTCAAATGAAAGATGAGGGGGGCCACGAACAAGGTTCTTTTTGGCCAGAGAGTTAATGGTTTTGAAATTCACATGCGACATACGCTTGTGCCATAACCAATTTAGTTCAGTTGCTGACTTAGCAAAGAAACACGTCTCACTATCAGTCTTGATAGGAGTGAAGTCAACCAGATATACATCTCGTTTTCTTGGAGCAACCAAGACTACTTCTTTGTTTACATTTACTACAGTGCCTTGATGCTTATCAAGAATCACTTTGTAGTCAGCATCACAAAGTTGACTTATGCTGATGAGATTATGTTTTAATCCATTGACATAAGCAACTTTGTTGAACTTAATGAGTCCATTAGAGAGAAGTCCATAACCTTCTGTTTGTCCAGTGGAATTATCACCAAACACTACAGTAGGGCCAGCAGCCTCTACGTAGTTATCCAGCAGGGTCTTTGAGCCAGTCATGTGTTTTGAACAGCCGCTGTCCAAGTACCACACACCTTTTCCCAGCGAGCCCTGCATGGATTTAACAGAAGGTTTTAGATAGGTTCACTGTTGAACTCACTGACGGACATGTCAGCAGGATTAAAGATGGGGGACAAAGAGGATTCTTCTCTACTGACTATGTCATTAGTGGAAGGAAGAGAAGAAATATGATTAGTACTCTCATCACTATGAGAGTCATCAACAGGATGATGAGCAGAAGGAGTGTCATGATCAATCACATAGGTGTGATATTGATCAGAAGAGGTAACAGTTGCTCCAGTATCAAGAACAGTCAAGTTGCTGACTTGATTGTTGTTCCCATACTCAACCAGAATGCTACCTCGACCAGTAGTAATGATCTCTTGAGATAGAGGAAAAGAAATTCGCTGAGCAGCAATGTAGCCAGCAATGTTCTCCTCAGAGAGATCGGTTGACTCTCTTCCATTATTTAAACGATCAGGAGAAGTAGAACTCTCGCTGACTATAGTGGAAGAGGAAGCAGCCGCTGAAGAAGAAGGATTAGGTTGAATATCAACTTCGGGAGCGTCCCTGGAGTTGTTACAGTAAGCGGCAACATGACCTCTGCTGCCACATATGTAGCATTTTTTACAGAGGTGTTGCCTTTTTGATTTTGAAGGAAAAATTCCTTCAATTGAGAGGAAAGGTCATTAACTTGCTGAGCCAGCTCGTTAATTTTAGGGTCAATAGAAGATGCCTTTTTCTTTTGCTTAGACTTCTGCTTATGCTTAAGTGAAAGCTGAGGCATGTTAGGAGCAGGACCCAAAATGGATTTTCCTCTTGGATCCTCAGATTGGGATGTAGAGGGGATTTTTGATCCCTTGACTACACTCCAAGCTAGATTGACAGCAGGGTGAGTAGAAGAAGAAGGACCCTGCTGAGATGGATGCACTCTTTTTGGAGTGATCGATCTAGGTTGCTGGTTTGGAGTAACAGACCTATTTTTTCTATGAGGCAAATGTTGCCTATTTGGGGTAGTAGGTCTCACTTGCTGATGAGGCAAGTGTCCTCTTTGAGGAGTGATAGGCCTAACTTGCTGATGGGGCAAGTGTCCTCTTTGAGGAGTGAAAGGCCTATTTGAGTGTGAGACATTCTCTCCTTTTGGGGAGTTTTATGCCTCAAGATAGGAGTAGGCCTAGGTTGAGGTGCCTGCTGATGAACATGTTTATCAGCATTCGGACCTTAGAAGGTCCAACTTGTTGATATCTAGCGTCACCAAACCTGACGCGTCTCTGCATAACATGTTCATCCTGAATAGTTTTACTGTCAGCATGGGCAGGAGCTTGCTGAGAGGATGGAACAGAAGAGGGTTGAGCAACGGGTTGAAGTTGCTGACTGACATGATTAGCTCGCTGAGGCGAGCTATAGTCGTAGGGGACAGCAACCTTGCTTTTTCTGAAGGGTTCAGAAGGTTTGAAGATGAGCTGCTGAGGAGCGATGGGCTTAAAGCCATCACTTCCAATATCACCTTCAAATGATTCCCCAGAAGAGTATTGAACTCTTCCTTCGTTTGGCATCATACCAAAAATGGGAAGATGAGGAAAGGGGTTGCTTGTGCTAGCTTGGGGGCTAGTACTATTTTCCTCAGCATTGGATGGGTTGCTGGTAGTAGAAGTGGTAGTACCAGCATCCATTTCATTTTGGTAATTGTTACCCCTAACAAAATACCACTTTTTCATCTCTTCAGGAGAGATGACAGCAGATGGAGGAATAGAATAATCAGGCTTAACCTCATCGCTGAACAAGTCAGAAATAGAGGCAGCAGCACTAAAGTCACCACCTATTACTGCCTGAACTTGAGCAGGGACTTGTTCATTTAGGCACTGATGGTGAAACCTAGAAGCTTTTGACCAGGAGGTCACAATCTTCTTAAGGTTGGCCACTTCAAGCTTGAGTTTTTCATTCTCAATTTGAACCTTTTGGGCCAACAACTCATGAGATTGGAGTTCAACATGAACATTTCTCAACTCATTGAGTCTTTCAGATTTTTCACTTAACTCCAAAGAAGTAGAGTCAAGCTTAGATTGGACATCAGCTCGTATAGTTTCAACAAACTGAAAGTCACAAAGAAGAGATTCGAAGATTTTTGGTTTATCTTCTTCAGAAGCAAGAGGAGTGAGCACAAACCTTTTTAATGGTGACGTTCACCCACTGACTTGAGGAGACTTGATCTCTTGTCAAAGCATCTCCATCAGCGAGCGCCATAAGGCACATGGCGTCAACATATTCTTCACTGTCTGAATCATCTGATTCAGCCCAGTCGTGCTCTTCAGCAACCAGCCCTTTTGCTGGTGTTTTGGCCTCCTCCATTTCAGCAACCTTGGCCTTCAGCTGATAGTATTTATTCCTATACTCATCAGCAGGTTTGGAAGGGTTAGTTTTAGGAGCAGCAGGAGTTGGTAGGGCAACTCTGCACTCCTTTTGGTAGTGATTTTCTGCCACATCTCCAGCACTCCTCTTGAGCTTTGTCAACAGGAGGCTTGTATGGAGCAACCGACCTACGGTTGTTCCATTTTCGGGAGTACCTCTTGCCAGCGACTAAGGCAAAATCCATGAAGTCGCTGAACATCTCTTGTTTCTCTTCAGCATCAAGATCATCAACAAGAGATTGAATAGGTTGTGGAAGAATAGAAGAGCTGGCACCAGTATTGAGATTACTGGGCTCAGCAGAGATAAGGGCCAAGGGGTCGAGGGCACAATGAGAAGAGGAACCAGATGAAGAGGGACCCGCACGATGCTGTGCATCAGCGGCAGCTCTTAGATTTTGAGCAAGAGCTCTTTCTTCGAACTGGAGCATGCCAAAGAGAGACTCAAGGTTAAGGCCATTGAGTCGCTCAGTGGTTCTGAGAATTTGTCTCAGTCCTTGCCACTTGATAGGTAAGCTATCAAGAAATTTGTGGCAGACCTCAAAGTCATCATGAGAAATACCAACGGTGGTCATATCGTTCAGCAACCCTTTAAATCGGGTATATGAACCATTTAGACCTTCGTTGGGGAGGGAAAAGAAATTTTCATAGGCTCTTTTCAAGTCTATCTTTTTAGTGGCGATGGTAGCAGCAGAGCCTTCATGCATGCTAACCAATCTATCCCAAACTTCTTTTGAAGAGGGATATCTAATCACCACTTTCATGAGGTCAGTGGGTAGAGTGCTGACAATCATGTTTTTGAGCCTTGCATCAAGATTAACAAGTCTCCTTTCATCGTCGGTCCATTGAACCTCTGGTTTGACGATGTCAATCACAATCTCAGGAGCATCAACAGTTGCTCCTGGTGTTCTTTGTACCAGAGTGGGGATATATGGACCGATGGTGAGAATAGACATAAGATAGGGTTCCACACCCACTATATGTAGTAACATCCTTTCCTTCCAAGACCCAAAGTCATCGGGCTCGAATCTTGGAGGGACAGATACGTAACCGAAGTCACGTGTGTTAACTAAGGTGGGAACAGCAGTCATGTTCTTGTCTTTAAAAGAAGATTTAGAAAAGAAAGATTAGAAAGAACCAGTATGCAAACGGATCAAGTTTCAATGATTTAGAAACGATGGCTCTGATACCAATTGACAGTCCAGGATTTGCACACTTATATTAATTTTAATACGACAAGAAAGTTAAGAACAGAAAGTAAAGAACAAGAACAAGAACAAGTTCAAGTGTAGATATCTAAGCAAGTCTAGTCATATGTCTCATTGATTAAACGATGAATACATGGTCGATATTACAACTTGTCTTACAAGACTACAAATGAACTATGTAATTGCTAAGTCTGGAAAAGAAAGAGAAACTTAAACAATTACAAAAATTGGTTAACAAGAACACTTTGAATGGTGCGGCTGTGTTGCCTTATATAGGGGATGAATTAGGGCAACACAGCCTTACAATGATAGTGACGTTATGGTGGTTGTCGACATTCCATTGGCTCTAAGTACTTGGATCCAGGAGCCTTTGTCTTTTTTACCAAAACGGGTATGAAAGAGAGAAACCCTTGTTCTGGTCCCAACTGTACCTTTGCCATATAAGGTAACATTCAGTTGGTAGAACCACCATGTGACTTCTTGTCTTCTAGTTGGTTTGAAATCTTCCCGCCTTGACACACAGCTTGGGAAGTAAACCACCCGCTGACGAGAGTCAATGACTCGCTGGTGACTTGCTGACGACCCACGTCAGCGACCAAGTCTGGTCAGCGAATCCTTGACTCAACAAAACCCACCCGACCCAACCGACTTGGTTTCTTCCTTATGGAGGAGGGAAACTAATTCTTTTTCTTTCTTCCCATTTCTTTATCATATCTCTGCTTTCAATAAACACTCTCAAATCACTTCAAATACAATTTTTGGCTGATCATTGAAACAAGATAAGGGTTTTGTTGGAGATTTCATTCTGAGCATTTCATTCCATAATAACATTGTCTTCTGATCACTCATTCAGGTAAGAATCCGAACTTAAATGAAGAACTTATTTTTGTTCATTTCTTGAATTATTGAGCTACTGGTAATGAATTTGTGATGTTGGAATGATTTAGAAGCATGTTTAGGTTATATGTGTATGTTTATTACATGGTTTTATGCTTAGTTTTGTGGTTTCGAAAATTCAAAAAAAAGAAAAAAAAGAAACTGCTACTCATTTTTGTTTTTGTGAAGAAGATGACCTAGAACGATCTTTGATTTGATCTAGGTTATTTATGATTGGTTTATATGATTTGAGTAGTGAAAGTTTAGTTGCTGTGAGTCATATAAATGTTTTGTTGTGCTTAGATGTAATAAATGAATCATATTGTGTTTTTGTGAAACCTGATGGAAATAAGACGACTTTGGCTGAAGTCTTCTTAGTTTCAAAGTTGTTTGGTTATAAGACGATCTTGTCAAGATCGTCTTGGTTCCAAAACTACTTGGAAATAAGACGATCTTGCCAAGACCGTCTTAGTTCCACTTTCATATTTGTTTTACCATGAAACCCTTGAGACCAAGACCAGGACGATCTTGTCAGGATCGTTCTAGGGTCTGTTCGCTGTGTAGTTGATGAATTTTTTTTGAAAAACAAATGAATGGGTAACTGAACTCGCAAGAGATCGGTTTGCTCAAAACTAATACTTATAAATATAAAGGGAAATCATTGAGATGATTTCACTTTATATTTCTAAGTGTTAGAAATGTTTCAAAAGGGAAATGAATTTTTGTTAACACTTGATTTCCAAAACGATCTTGCCAAGATGGTCTCATGTTCATTTCCTTCATTTCAAAAACTTTCAAAAGAATAATCACAAAACGATCTTGCCAAGATCGAACCATTTTTCCACCTTATTTCCAAGACGATCTTGAACAAGATCGTCCCATGTTCATAATTTTTCCATACTTAACATTTTTTTTCCAATAATTAAGGTTAAGACGATCTTGAACAAGATCGTCCCATTTTCTCAAAATTCAAGATCGTCTCATTCTTTTAATAGACATTTCTTAAGACGATCTTACCTGAGTCCAACCTCAGGACGATCTTGTCAAGATCGTCCTAGTTTATATACTTAGAAAATTTTTCAAAATTTAAAAAAAAAAAAAAATTTTTTTTAAATTTTGTGTGGTGTGACAAATGCTTTGTATTATCATATAATCACAATATATTTGAAATACGGGGAATCGAACGCCTTTGTGTACTTCCTTACTATTCTCAAATATCTTGTACTTATATGATTATATTTTTTTGTTATATACATATGAAATATATAAAAATATAGAGAATTGATCGCCTTTGTGAACTTCTTTGTAAGTTTATATATGGAAATATGTATTTAACTTTTCTGTGTTTATTTTATCATTTCAAACATTATTTTATATGTGCGTTAAGTTTGTTTTATGTCTTGATAAACAGAAAAATAAAAAAATGGATCCTCAAGAAGTAATTGATCATGATGAAGAGATTGCTTTAAAGGAATCGATTGAAGAAATTCTCTTTGCCGGAAACACAAGAAACATGAGAAATAACAGAGCATTATTTGATCCATTCATTGCTCCCGGCTTTCAATTTGTTCCGAGAATTCTTCATAATCATCCTCTCACATATGTACTTACTGTTGAACAAGACTTAGCTGAAGTCTATCTTTTTGAAATGTGGAGATCCATTACTTTTGTTCAACCTCATGATCCAACAAATCCAAGAGCCAAAGCTAAATCAAAATCACCTGATCTTCGTCGTCAAGGCTACTTTAAATATCAGTTGAATTCAGGAGATACAACGTATGAGTTTGAATTCAATCTTGATGACTTCAGAAGGATTCTAAGACTTCCTGAAGCAAACTTCAATGGACATGCTGATTATGAAAATTTTGAGTCCAATGATGAGATGTTTGCTGCCTTGATTTCTATTGGATATGAAGGACCTTTATCCAAGACAAAAGATTTCAAGTTGAAAAATCTACCAAAGATTTGGTATTATGTGTATTCCATCCTAAGCAACTGCTTAACTCCATACACAAGAGGGATGGACAATCTGATACAGCCAATGCTGCACATTTTCTATGGTGTTGTCTTCAACAAACACTATGACATTGCTCAACTTCTGTGGGATCAATTGATCGTATTAGTAAATGGCAAAATATCTGCTCCCAAGAAGTATATTCCATTCATTAGATTTCTAACAGCAATTGTCTACAGTGCCGTCAGACAGGAAAGAAGCATTCCAAGGCTTCTAGACAGCAGCCAAGTGTCCATACATTTTTACAAGTATGTAAGAGATTCAGGAGCTGCTAATTATAATTTTTTGATTCCATCTTTCCTGTTAGACATGGTTTCAGATTCTGATGAAGATAAGATTGCTTATCTGGACTGGATTAGAACAGCACTGGAACCGGAAAGCCTCCCGGTTCCTACCCAAGCTGTACATAGGACACCTGGTGAGGGGTCAAGTAGAAAAAGAAAAGAGCGTGAGGGTGAATCCAGTTCCAGTAAGACCAAAAGAAAGAAACAAAAAGGGGAAATGTTTGTGTTAAGGTTAAGTAAACAGGTGCATCAAAAGAAGAAGAAAAAGAGTTCTTCAAAGAAACTCAAAAGCAAAGCTCAAACTGAACCTTCTTCTGAAGAGACAATATCTGCTTCTGGTTCTCCAAAACCAATCCGATCACCACCCCCCAGAACACAAACACCTCAACAACAATCATCTCCATCTTCATCTAAATTACCTCAATCACCTTTATCACCAATCCATCAATCTTCACCACTTCTGGAAATAACAACACCTGAACAACCTATTATACCTCAATCCATTTCAACCATACCTTCATCATCCTTTGTTCGATCACCTCCACCAACATATACTCAAGGCCGAAAGAAATCAATTCCTGTAAATATCCGTAAAACTTTTAAAAGATCTCGCTTTGAGTATGACCGATTTTAAGAACCCGAACCAGAAGAGATGATTACTACTGATAGTGATGCATCTGATGATGATGCAAATCAGTTTGCTGATGATATTATGGATATCACGGAGGAACAAGGAAGGAATGAGGGAGGGGTTGAAAATACCGGAGAGATTGAGAGGATAGGGTTAGGTGAAAGGCAAAAAGAAAACGTTGGCCTCCAATTAGTTACAAACCTATATCAACGCCGGGTTCGCCGTAGGGTAGAAGACGAGAGCTCCCAACTCTCGCATGAACAAACCTCCACTAGCTATTCGGAAGTCTCTCTACAGACTGACGTCTCATTTCTGCACGGGAAAAAACCACGTACTCCATTCCATTCTCCTTCAGAGTCTGTGAATGTTGAAGCAAAAGAGACACCTGCCCCTCTCTTGAATTTCATTTCTGCACGTGTGTCTAGTACCCTTAGGACACCAATTGTGATACCATTTACACATCTAAGTGATGCTGCCGGAACAAACATAGAGAGATCAGCTCTTGTGCCCTCTCGAAGATTGTTTGGAAATCCTTCCATTGCTAACATTATGCCAGCTTTGAACGAAGGTGCCCTAGTTGTGCGACAGTCTGAATTCTTACGAGCTCAATCTGTTGCATCAGCTCTTCGTGCTATGGGCTTAACGGTTCGTCTAAGTGACTCCGGTGTTATTTACCTCTATTTCCCAAAAGATTCTGGTTGTGAAGCCGAATCATCAACTGTTGCTCATACTTTTGAATCAACAGGAAATCCTGAGACAATACTGATGTCTTCAGGTCACTCAGTAGAATCACTTGAGACTACTGATGTACCAATTTCTGATATTCCTTTACCACCAGAGGCTCAAAGGTTAATAACTCATTTTGTTGAAGGTATTGAAGAGGGACAAAGAAGTGAGCTACTTATATCGAGAAACACAATCACTGGTAAACTTCCTGCATCACCATCAACTTCTCAACCACCTAGATTGTTCACTGGAGGTACTTTACGCATTCGTTCTCCAGAAGAGACTCCAACACCAACACATACAACACCAACACCCCCACATATATCAACAACAACAACAACAACAACAATACCACCAACACAAACACAACAAGCATTTCCTGATCCAAATTCACCACATCATTCTTCCAGTTCTTCATCTGATTCTGATTCGTCTGAGTATTTAAGTGATTGTTCACCAAATCGAATTGCTACCAGTGGTTTATCTACCGATACTCTTATTGTTGCACTTATGAATCGGTTGAGATCTGAAGAACCAAATCTGTCTTCACATAAAAGATCTATTTTTCACTCACTTCTTGCGTATTTGTCAGCCAAAGGTACTCAACTTGCACAACAGGCTGAAATTGAAGCTCTTTGTTAGAAGAAATTTGAGCTCGATTTGTGCAAAAATGGAGTTAGTGTGTGAAAAGGTGAAGTGTGTGTTTTGGAGGTTGAAGATGAAGATCAGAGAGAAATATGGTTGAATTATTAGGATTAATTAAGGAAAATGGGGAAAAGCTTACAATTTTGGGTATGGAAAGGAGTATTTATACACTTAACTAACATTCACTAATACTCCTTCCATTGTTAAAATAATTACATTTTAACACCATTTTTGGATTTCTAACATTCTTCCCCTTGGTGTTGAAATGTAATTCATGCACGATATCATTTATAATTACGAATTTGTTGATGAAGGTCTTCGAAGCTTTCTCATTGTCTTCAAGATCTTCCATCAAACTTGGCTTTACGTCTTTAATCTTCACACTTACCTTAAAGATGTATCTTTAAGTCTTGAACTTCTCAGAGTATGAGCATTGCGGAAACTTGATCTTGGCTCATTAGATTTGAACATGAAAGCCTCTTCTTGACAATCTTAACTTGTCACACTTCCCCTTAATTAATGAATCTTTCTCTTGAAGCATTTTGACAAACATCTTTTTCATCACAAACTTCCCTTCGATCAAACAATCATATTTGCGTACCACCAACGCTTATGTATAGGGTGTACCCACGGCGTACCCACCACGTTGGCGATAACTATCTTCAAAGAATAATTTGGGGATCACTTTAGTCAACAATTTATCTTTCTTCCCCTCAACTGATGAATTCTTCTTTCTCCCCATCAAAATTCAAGAAAGCAAACAAACTTGTTCGACTTCATTATCCTCTTTCTTCCCCTCATGATGAATGTGTGGCAACATGTTCATCATGTCTCTTTGAAGTCGAAACTGGGGAATCAATCATTATGAAGTAGTAGTCCAATAAACAACATCTTTAGCCCGGGTTATACACTGACATGTGTATAAGCCATCTTCATCGAATCACTTATGAACAACCTTTGAGACCCATTTAAGTGTAGGCCCAACGGTTTTTGTCTTGACATTCCATATGTACGTGTCATCGATTCGACGAATAGAATCTGCAGTCCATGGTGGGTGAAAACTCGAGGTTGATGAAAAGTTGAGTTTTCGTGGACGCAGTGGAGATGCAAAGACATTCACTTTTTGCACTGCAAATGGTTTTGGTGCAAGTTCATAGAGTTGCCAAAGTGAGTATTTGATTGTCTTTGACTCAGTTGACTTTGGTTTGTAGACAGGTTTCCATTTGATCTTGGTCAACTGAGCTTTCGCTTGAGAGATGAATTGAGAGTTGTCTTCAAACGATAGGAATGAAATGATAGTCTGAGTTCCATCAATAGTAGGCTTCGAAGAATACTTTCTATCCTTGAATAAGGCATAGTTAGTAAATTGAGAAGCTTTACGTTCAGCAGGTGATGAAACTTTGATCTTTGAGTTCTTTGGGATGGACTCAGTGCAAACTTTCTTTGAAGCATCAAGTTCAGTTGGAAATATTGGACTTGCATCATGATAAACTGAGCATCATCACTTTGAGTGTCACAAGATGTTGATTGTGTTTGCAATTCCATCTCAAGTTCAGAGATTCTCTTTCGTAGAGATGTTTCATTTGATTGAAATTGCAAACAATTCTCTTCAAGAGTCTTGATTTTGTTGCAAACATCTTGTTTCTCCTTCTCAACTTTGTTCATCTCATCAACGAATTTGCTCTCCATGGTTAAGAAAATGGATGTCTCATTTTGCAACTGAATTTGAAGACTTGAAATCTTCTCTTGCAAAATAAGTTCTCTTGATTTGCTCTCCAAGATACTATCATTCAGCTTCTTGTTGGAAGTTTCCAATTCTTTTGACATTTTTGAAATCTTGGACTGCAAAAAATCATGTTCTTTTTGAACACTTTCCATGTTGGACAACTTTAGATCATTTGCATGTTTGAGCTCTTTGTTTTCTTCTTTGAGATGTTGAACTTCAAGTTGGAAATTGTGGTGTTGTTCCAAAATATTAAGAAGCTTTTTCAAATTAGCTTCTTTTCGTTCATATTCAGCCACAATACAATTCGTTGAACGATACTTGTCACCACATGAACAAGTTTGAGTTCCATGATAATGTATCTCTTTCCAACTTGGTTCTAAGCCCGTTAAATCTTCTGTTAAGGAATGAATAAAATCTTTGGATATTTCAATTGACATTTTGTTAAGCAAAGGGTGAAATGAAATGAAAGGTAATTGTGATTGAAATTGAAGTGAAAGAATTAAAATTGAAATTTGGAGATTTTGTACTTCAGGTTTCCCTCCAAATTTTTTCGCCGAAATATGTTTTCACGAAACTTAGAATTTCATGTAAACTTTGGATATTATGATCATAGGAAAAATTTGATAATTTCTAAAAATTTTCGCCAAAACCGCGTCGATAACGAATGAAAATTGGCCTAAAATTTTTTAACGCTATCAAATTTTAAATCTCCATGAATTATCCCTTTTTAAGACTATGGGCAAAAATTATTTTTCCCGCCAAAAGACTCCTTTTTTTTTTTTTTTTTTTTTAAATTGAAACGATCTTGTGAAGACAGGTAATGAAACGATCTTGAGAAAATCGTCCTTGGTGAGATCGTCTTGAGTGAGATCGTTTTGAGCAAGATCGTTCTAGGATTTTGATGAAAATTTGGTTAAGTATAAAAAATGAAACGATCTTGGAATAATGAAACGGTCTTGAAGTGAAACGGTCTTGAAGAACTGGGACGATCTTGATTGAAGATCGTCTTGGAAATTTTTGGTGAAATTTGGCTAAGTATGAAAAATGAAACGGTCTTGAAGAACTGGGACGATCTTGATTGAAGATCGTCTTGGAAATTTTGGTGAAATTTGGCTAAGTATGAAAAGTGAAACGATCAGGAAATGAGACGGTCTTGAATTGAAGATCGTCTTGATTTCTTTTCAAGAATTTGTATTGACCAAACCAATCCTTCTGGATTAGTTAGCCAAAAACAAATATTTCACCACACAACAATCCACACAGCACTGACTTTCAAATACCAAAACGATCTTATGAAGATCGTCTTAATGAAGATCGTTTTATGTTCATCTTCATCATATTACCAGTTTTCCAGAAAAAACTCCATTAACAACTTCTTAAAGCTTCAATAACTTTCGAATTACTAGGAGTTAGAACTTGAAATCACTTGCAAACTGTTTGTTTTCACCTCCGCAACAAATCTATGAACAAAATTCAACACCAAACACAACAGATTCAAAACCCAAAAAATCGCGCCAAAATCTCAAAATTCAATCTCGAGATTTAGATCGAATTGGAACTTGAAACTTGATAGGATTATGTTTACAACTATCACGAATCTATTGGTGAACAAATAACTGTGATTTTATGTGATTTGAGAGTGTGAATTTTGATGAACAGTGAAAATCGTTTTTGAATAAAAATTTGAAAATTGGATGAGAATTGCAACAAATCGAGCTATGGATCGTTCAGATTAACTGATTTTTCTCTGATACCAATTGTTAGAAGAAATTTGAGCTCGATTTGTGCAAAAATGGAGTTAGTGTGTGAAAAGGTGAAGTGTGTGTTTTGGAGGTTGAAGATGAAGATCAGAGAGAAATATGGTTGAATTATTAGGATTAATTAAGGAAAATGGGGAAAAGCTTACAATTTTGGGTATGGAAAGGAGTATTTATACACTTAACTAACATTCACTAATACTTCTTCCATTGTTAAAATAATTACATTTTAACACCATTTTTGGATTTCTAACACTCTTCAAAAGCGAGTTCAGGAGCTTGATCAACAATGTAGACTGGCTATTATCTCAAGGCGTCGGGATGATCAAGATCCTGATGATCAACCCGAGGGGGAGAATAGTATAGATATTAGAGAGGGTCATGAAACACAAACTCAAGTTGATCAAGAAAGTGTTGCTCAAGAAGTTGTAAAAGAAACTCAAAGTCAAGGAGATCAAGGAGGAACTCAAATTCAAGAAGAGTCAGATGACTTACCTCCACTCATCAGAAATATTTCTCATTATTATTCTTCCACATCAAGTTCTGATGAGTCAAGTGATCCTGATCCATTTCAACCAGAAAATGATATTGATTATGAGTCTGATGCTGTTTCTCAATCTCAGCATTCTACTCAAGAAGAATATGGAGAAGATATCTTTGAAGAGATAGTTCATCATTTCACAAATGCTGAAAATCTTGAGACTCCTAATGAACTTGGACAAGGAGTTAGACATCCAAGGATCTCAAGAGATAAGATATGGCAGATCAATGAGGGTTACTTTACTGAGAATTACGAACAGATCTTGGATTTGAGCAAAAGACCTGAAGAAATTGTGTGTAGAGCAAGATACCTTGAAGAAAGAGCCTTTCAAATCTATTGCTCACCAAGTGAAAAACTTAACATGACCTTGAACTGATTGAGAGCATTCTTTCTGTTCAGACATCAAGGTCAAAGAGATGCATACATGGAACTGATGAATGCTGAAAGTTCTGTAAGAGCTAAATGGTGGTGCCAATAATTTAAGATTCCAATCACAAAAGTCCTACAGCTGTTTACTCCTCTCAAAAACCAAAATCTCAGACTTGTTCGATTCAGAATTCGCCGAGCTGATGGCAATATCTATGTTGTTCAAGAAGAATCTTTTCAACATATGACGATCTCAGACATCCTATTTCTCTACAATCAATATGCTTATCTGATAATCAAGAATCAAGATCAACTTCTAGCTTATGAAGTATTGAAAAGCCATATTCAAGCCCTGATTAGATTCTATGAATTCAATGACTTCCAGATTGGTTTAGAAAGAAGAACTAGCAGGATTAACCTTACAAGACCAAATCAAAGAGCCGAAGGTTATGAGCTAGATTCGTTTCAGATTAGAGATCCAATAGAAAGCCTGGATGGATTTGTCTTCATCAATAGACTCAAGAGAAAGATCTTTATTCGTGCCTCTGATTTTGCCAAATATTCAGATGGTACCTTGAAATATTGTCAATCAATTCTGAATGCAATAGATGAAGATTCTGACAATGAAGAAGATGAGCAAATAAAGTCTCAAAGAGAAGATCATATAAGACGTATCAAAGATACTCTGGATATGCGATAGAGGATTAGAGATCTTATTGTTACCAGAACTCCCAAGTCACAGGAAGGAATTATTCATACCAAGACAGGTTCATGGGTTCATTGGAATCCTAGCCATGAACGTGGTCCTCATAACATACCTCCTGTAAACTTCCAAGACAATATCAAATTACCAGATGAACGTCCTGTAGGTGATAACTGGCATTTCATTCCTAAGAAGTTTTGGAATGACTCATGGAACAGTTACAAGAAGAGAGCATTCTTGAGTTCAAAGATTGATAAGCCATCAACTTCATCTGCTGCACAAAGATATAAGAAAAGGAAGAACAAGCAAAGACGTGCAAACAAGAGAAGGAGACAACAAAGGAAATGATGATGGACAACCAAGCACTAAGGGGGAGAATGTTAGAAATATAAAATAGTGCTTAGTTGTATTTCTAAACATTGTATTTTGTGTAAATATTGTAAGGTTGAGGGGGAGCTTTTGTAATATACTTAGAGTATAAATACCCCTCTAACCTTCAATCTTTGTAACCTTTTCCCACTTCTGATTATCAATCAAACCAGACTTTCCACACACATTCTTTTCTCTCTCAAGAACACACACTAAAACTCACACTTTCCACCATTGTTGAATACTTAACTTCCACATCATAACACGAATTATTAAGTTTTAACAAATATATTGCTAATTATATGTATATAATCAGCCGTATGTGGTCTATCTTCGTTTTCTATATACTAGAAACGAACTTAGTCGCCTTAGGTGTGTGTAAACTGAACGGGGAACCTCAATTTAGGGTTTCCATTCGTTTATATATGTTTCTTATCGATATTGGGCCTGCTGGGCTTTGTTCTTACGAACTTAGCAGCCCAGCCCATATAACGAAGATTATCTTCGTTTGTTCCTAACGAAGATTATCTTCGTTAGTACTAATTACCATCAACATCTATGCCTAGTTATTTTCCAAGTACTTCATGTACAAGAAACTTAACATATATTATGTTTGTACTTGTATAACACACATAACAAACATCATATATAAACATATATATAACACCAAAACATGTAATCGATCATTCCATCCACAATCAACCATGCAATCACGAATCATTCAACACAATATAAAATGGGTCAAGTCATGACAAGGCGGGTAAAGCATAGTCTGAATCTTAACTTCAACATTCAATACATTAAAGGTGTATGTATACATGGTGTACCAGCGGCTAACCCTCCACACCGTTAATATATTGAATGGACGTCAGGATTCGGTTCCGTTATGCTCTCTAAGTATTGGTCGGGTATGTATACAGGGTGTACCAGCGGCTAACCCTCCACACCGTTAATATATTGAATGGACGTCAGGATTCGGTTCCGTTATGCTCTCTAAGTATTGGTCGGGTATGTATACAGGGTGTACCAGCGGCTAACCCTCCACACCGTTAATATATTGAATGGACGTCAGGATTCGGTTCCGTTATGCTCTCTAAGTATTGGTCGGGTATGTATACAGGGTGTACCAGCGGCTAACCCTCCACACCGTTAATATATTGAATGGACGTCAGGATTCGGTTCCGTTATGCTCTCTAAGTATTGGTCGGGTATGTATACAGGGTGTACCAGCGGCTAACCCTCCACACCTAATATATTGATGATGTTCGGGGGGGTCTCACAACTCTCCTTGGTCTAACCATTGTCCTGAGCACACGTGTTAGATTAACAAGTTAGTTCTCACGATTCACACACGAGTTAACCAAAGTATATCATCACGAAACAAGCATTTCATATCTAGGGTTTCCCTAGACCGTCTAACATGCATATCTCTACGGGGATTTTATCATGGCAATAATCTAAGGCTTCATCGATCATACCATCCACAATCAACCATACAATCACGAATCATTCAACACAATATAAAATGGGTCAAGTCATGACAAGGCGGGTAAAGCATAGTCTGAATCTTAACTTCAACATTCAATACATTAAAGGTGTATGTATACATGGTGTACCAGCGGCTAACCCTCCACACCGTTAATATATTGAATGGACGTCAGGATTCGGTTCCGTTATGCTCTCTAAGTATTGGTCGGGTATGTATACAGGGTGTACCAGCGGCTAACCCTCCACCTAACCAACACTCATTAAGCATACCGGGTTACCTACTATACTTCATCCACAATGCGCAATCCACGAGACCATTAACTTTATATGACATAGGATAACCATAAATTTGTTGATCAGGCGCCTCTAGGGTTACCGAATGTCATACTCCGTTAATGCCCTCATTTCACTTTGCTAGGGTTAAACAATAAACTATAAGAATATACGTTAACGTTCATTCGCCAAGTCACGGTGTATCCCGACACTAACGCATACGTCAATCAAGTCATCACATAATAATCAAGTCACAAGTCATGGTAAACCTACAAACTCCGTTTAAACAAGTTTTATGCGTCATACAATTCACGTTGCACACAAAATTTCCTATCATGCATGCTAATATGAAAAATGTGGGTGCAATGGCTATAGGCTAGGTCAATCCACCTAATTCTCTACAACCACGGCTCTGATACCATTCTGTAACACCCCAACAAGGCGGAATCATGAGGGTTACATACTAAGCAAACACGACATGGAAATTAAGTAGAGACAATCTAAAATGCATTTAAAGGATTGGAAATCCATATAATTCAATCAATTACAATTCCGAGTTCATACAAAAAATGCATAAGGAGCACGACCATCAAACGTTTACAAAAGAGAGTACAAAAGATGGCATATGATCCTAAGCATAACCCATAAGCGGGAACAATGAATCATGGATCCATGATAAAGTCCAAGTCCAATCCTAGCATGCAAACAATCAATCATCATCCAATACGTCTTTGGTTAACCTGTTCACCTGAAAAGTGTACTAAAACGGGTCAACATAAAGTTGGTGAGTTCGTAGGTTTAAGTAATAAAAATCAAGTGTCGGGATATCAACCGTTAACGATACACGAGGATTAGGATACCTAATCACGTTCACACAAATCAACACAAGTCAACGTTTACGTTTAATAATAGTTATAACGGCACGACTTACATATTAAATAATGCGTAATAACCCGGCACGACTTACATGAAGAACAATGCGTAAAATACGTTTCTGGCACGACTTACATAATAAATAATGCGTAATAACCGGCACGACTTACATGATAAACAATGCGTAATCATAAACACATACAATCACGTGAACAAGCAAAACAAGTAAGCATTCAACGTCTCGTTCCATATCATAACAAGTGAATCAACCGACAACCGTTTAATAACGAGTACACTTTCCAACCCAAAATGAGATAAACGTAGGGGCTACGAGACTCACCTTGATCGGCAAAAAGAGAAATTTAATTCGGATTAAAGTCGTCCGAGATTCGTCACACGTCCAAGATTTATCATTAATATTTAATATAGACATTAATATAACGTTGCATATGAGCATTAATCTTTTATTCCCAATAAAAACTCTAATTGAGACTCACGACTTTAGACGATGGTTAGGTCTTGAGTGTTTAACGAGTTACTAACGTCAAAGAATCTTAGATGCCCGCGACTTATCGTTTGTTTATATGACAAGCTTATTAAGGTAAGTTTGTATATATAAATATTTATATGACACACTTTTCCCATAATAATACATGGCTTTGCTTTGGTATTTAACTTTGTATAACCGAAATTAGATATCCTAGGGGCTGAGGGACGACCCAAAAGAAAGGGAGGGAGTCCAAGCCCATCTAAGAGAAACGGCCAAAAAAAAAGGAACTGAAATAAAAGGAGAAAAAGGAGTCGTGTTATATATATGTATATATATATTTTTATATATATATTATCAAAGCTTTTATCTTCTTCAACAGTCAGCTTATGGTTTTTCCCCAGCCACCACCCATCGGAGAATGACTCAAACCAAGCCCAAGAGGACCCCACCATGGGTCAGATTCGATGCCGAGAGAAAGAAGAAAGACTAGAAGAATTCTGAAAAAGTAAGAGATCCCCACCACCGTAAGGTACGGTGGTGGTGGGCGTAGCATACGGTGGCTGAAGTATAGGGGGCGTAACATACGACACAAAGGGGCATAGGTTATAGTGGGCAAGAACTGAGGAGGCGTAAGGTACGTCCATGGCACCGTAAGCTACGGTGCCTTGTATTTGCGTGTTTTGGCGTCTGGTAAACAAAAACTCAGCGTAAACAGAGTGTTTTGGGTGTAAGGTCTAGATCAAGGAAGGAGATAGGTGTAACCTACGCCCATAAGGGCGTAACTTACGGTGGACAGAGCACAGGGATGATCTGGGCAGCTTTTTTCTGGGCAAAAATGAAGAACACACATAGTTGACTTTTTAAAATAAACTTTGACTCCAATGCTAAAACCCTAATTCATGGTTGTGAGATCGATTTGGTGTAAAATTCGACATGTTTCGTGCTTGATAACTGAGGTGGACGTTTAACAAAACCAATCCCTTAACAAAATCGATCCAGTTTATCTTTTAATTTGAGGATTGAAATTTTGACCTAAAAATAAATAAATAAAAAGGTCAAGAAACCTTAATTTCGGTCTAAATGAGTTTTAATCTGAATCTTTGTACAAAGGATGGTTTATTTAGACTAAAAACATGATTTGGAACATAACCCAACCAAGATATTCTATTCGAATCGTCATTTGGGTGTAAAAACCCGGTTTTTGACCCGTTTGCTCATTTAACTCTAATTTTTGTGTAAAAGACTTTTAAATCTGAAATTTCGGCTGGGAATCATTCAAGTGAGGTTAGAAACATGTTTGTGATTGTAATCCACTTGTAAGATTCAACCCCATAACATCAATTAAGTCAAAAACCCGTTTTTGGCTCATTTCACAATTCTTAAAACCCTAATTAATACTTTAAAATAGTTCTGACTAGATAATTGACTCAAGGTTACTTGTTTAGCTAAATTCATGATAATAAACATTGAACAATAGTATTAAAACAAGTTTGCTTACCAATTTCTTCCACCAAAGATCAAATTCCGAATTTTGCCAATATATGGAGATTTCTTGCAATAAATGGCCCAATTCTTTAATATGATGATTAGATGATGGTAATGATGAAGAATCTTGAACTAATCTAACTTGAAACACATTTAATGAAGTAATAATTTAGTGAGGGTGGGAGTGTAAGTATTCTTGCAATGAATGAGGGAGAGAAAAGGTTGGAGGAGGAAATTGAATGAATGGATAACGTTGTGGAAGAGTTGGGTGAGGAGTTAGGATATGGTTGGGTCAAATGGTGGTGATTCATAGGTCATGGGTCGACCCATGGATCACCCGATTACGTTTCTAATTAAATTAAACGTCACATTACGTCCTAAAACCGATTAATACGTTCATGTAGCTTCGACTAGCATAAATACACGTTTCTAGTTCACAAATAAATAAATGAATTATTTAAATCAATTAGAATAATAAATCATTTGGCACGTTCGAGTCAACGGGTCGAGAATCAATTAAGCCACAAAATCATGGAATTAAATCAAAATTAATCACGTTTAATTCACGTTAATTACACATAAAAATCACGAATGTTACACAAACTCACCCTGTCTGAGCCATATGATGTCGGTACAATACCTCCATCCTAATCACCACATGATCTGGGCACCCCGAAGGATCGAACCTAAAAAAGCCCATTCCCAAATCACTGATGAAATCATAGAGAGTCGGTCGAATGAACTTGTTTCGCTTGAAAAGATATCTCAACTTCGCAACGAATTTCAAAACAAGTCCATCTTGTTTGTGAGTAAAGAGAGGAATCTTCTGAAGATAATCGAACAACTTCAAGCCCATTCACGGTCATTAGAAACACAACTTGCAACCCTGTTAACTCAACTGAATTCACCATCTCCCCTTAATCCCGATTCACTTTCTCCCAATCAACTCATACAATCAAAAAACAACTCTTTTCCCACCAAACCCAAATTTCAATCAAGTGAGTCGAAACGAATCAGATATTCACTTTCAGAACTTTTAAATCTTGCACCAAAACCATTACAACCACCACTAAAGACCAAATCAACCACTATTAAACCACCAAAGAGATCTCCCCTACCACTTCAAAAGTCTAAACCAACCTTTCCGAAATCCGTGCCTAATTTTCCTAAGACTCCTACAGTTCCTTGATACAATACTTGTCGAATTTTTAAGGATTCTACCACCAAACCGTTCGATTTAGAGATCAATATGGTTGGTTTTCACATATGCCACCAAAGTCCAAACCTCAAACTCCTACACCTGCCCTCAAATCACCATTGGTTCCACAAAAGCTACTTCAAAATGAATTATCAAGTTTCAAATCAAGGTGGAATTCAATGTTCTTGAATCGAATTGGCACAACTTACAAGAATTTTTCAAAAGTATCTGTTAGAAATATAAAATGGTGTTAAATTGTAAATTAGTTATTGTGGAAGGGGTTTTAGTATAAATAGGTTTAAATGTATATAAACCCCTTATCACCCCACTTGTAATTAACCTTTTACCTCATAATGCTAACCAATCTTTCCCTGATATCTCTGCTTTCTCTCTCTACTTTATCTCTCTAGAAACCGCCATTGAAACACACTAAAACACACACAAAAGCTCAAATTCTACTCTTTACATTTGGTATCAAAGCACAATCAGAGTTGCTGAACGATCCACAAGCTTCAATTAAGGCTTATTTTGTGCTTATTTTCTGCAATTTGAGTTTGTTACTGAAATAGCCATTTGCCGAGATTACTGTTTGAGTAATTTCTGCAAAACAAGTGTGTTTATTGTTGAAATTTGTTCACCGATCGATTAGTTGTTAGTATATCATCATTCTATATCGATTTCAGATTTCAATTTCATCATTTGATCACATTTCGTGAAAGCTCGGCAAATGAAGGTTTCAGTGGGATTTCATTCTGATTGAAATTAGTTGTTATTTTGTTCGAGGATTTGTTCGCGATCATTTTCTGAGAATTTTGATATAAATTTCAAGTTGTAACTCTCAAAAATGAAGAAGATATCAATGATTTTCAGAAACCTCGGCGTTTGGGTACTTAGCTGAACGAAGAAGAAGAACAGTAACCGACTGTTTTGTCGTTTAGTGTTTACTCGTGTTTGCAGAGATTGTTGGCTAGGGTTAATCATACTTGTTCTATTTGCAGAGATTTTATCTCGGCAAATAGGTGTTTCAAGAAACGTTGGTCAAGTATTGGTGCTCATTGTTCTATTTGCAGAGATTTTATCTCGGCAAATAGGTGTTTCAAGAAAATTTGGTTAAGTATTGGTGCTCATTGTTCTATTTGCAGAGATTTTATCTCGGCAAATAGGTGTTTCAAGAAAATTTGGTCAAGTATTGGTGCTCATTGTTCTATTTGCAGAGATTTTATCTCGGCAAATAGGTGTTTCAAGAAAAGTTGGTTAAGTGTGGTGCTCATTGTTCTATTTGCAGAGATTTTATCTCGGCAAATAGGTGTTTCAAGAAAATTTGGTTAAGTATTGGTGCTCATTGTTCTATTTGCAGAGATTTTATCTCGGCAAATAGTTATTTCAACAAAAATCCACCAAGTGTTTTTTTGTGATACAGTTCTAGTTGTACCATTTGCTGAAGAAAAAGCTCGGCAAACTGTTGAAGTTGATTGATCAGTGTGCTCGAGTTGTGAATTGGCTACTTGTTCTATTTGCCGAAGAAAAACCTCGGCACCTAGTTCATTTAGACTTGTCAAAATTTTCAATTTCAAGAAAATTAATTCAATATCATTTTTGATCAATATTCTTCAAGTGGGCAGAAAATAAAATTTTTCAAAATTTGTTGGTCCATTTGCCGAGATTTTTGCTCGGCATTCTTCACAAGTAGAAAATCAATTTTTTTTTCTAAGTCTTTTAATTCTTGGACTAAGTATTTGATTTGGGCTAGTAATTAGTTGTTGGGCTTTATATTTTTCCATTGGGCTTAAAGTGTGCTTGGGTCATAACTTGTTCTTGATATAATTTGGGCTTGTCATTCTTATTGTTGGACTGAAATTTTTAGGGTTTTGTCTTGGGTTGTTTCTTTTATTAAATTGTCATCAAGTTTTTTTTTTTTTGAGTCAAAATGTCAACCAAAACAATCAAATTTGAACCAAACATGGGTTCATATGGTTTTCATAATAGTCAAAAGTGTTCATGTTTTCAAGGAAATAATCATGCTTGTGTTGTTCGAGTGTATCAAGAGTTTGAGGATGTGTCCAAGAGATTCAAAGCTCTTTGTGAGGAACGTGTGTGTTTTGTGTCTGACATTAAAGACTTGAAATCGATTATTTCTTCGTACCAGACTTCAGAAAATTTTGAGTCAATAAAGTTCAATGTGCCAGATAAACTGACGACTATGTTCATTCAAGAACCCACAGGGGATGAAATTTGGGATCATAAAAATGGTTGTTGTACATGTAATTTACATCCCAAGATTTTCAACAACAAACATGTTCCATGTGCTGTCATTCGTTTTCAAGAAAAACGATACATGTATGAGACGAGTCAAAAACTCATGGAACAAAACAAAAATCTTCAACTTGAAATTGACCAACTCATGTTAGAGAACAAAGAACTCAAATCTGCAAATGACCTTATTTTGTCCAACATGGAAAGTCTTCAAAAAGAAAATGATCATTTGCAATCCAAGGTTTCAAATTCACAAATGAGTTGGACAATTCTTCCAAAAAGCTCAATAAAATTGTTTTGGACAATCAATCAAAAGAACTTGTTTTGCAACAAAAGATTTCTGAGCTTAACCATGAGTTGCGAAATAAGTCTACAAATTTTGTGAGCAAAGAACAAAGATTTTCGAAAATAATCAAAGATCAACAAGATTACATTTCATCTTTGGAATCCAAAATTTTTGAGAAAGATACTCTTGTTTCGAAATTAAAATCTGATCTGTCAACAATTTCTTTCTCTGATTTAAATGCTTCGGTTACAAAACAAATTGAAAAGATGGAGAACCGAATTGCATCTTTTAAATCAAAATCGTTGGACACAAAGCTTGAAAAACTCATGAAACAATCGAGTAATTCTACGATTCCAAAGACCGAGGTGTCAAAATGTTTTCCAAAATCTAATTCATCCAAACTAAAAGTTGATGTTCCAAAGAGGGTTTACACGGGTAAATCTTCAAAACCTTTTGAAAGAAAGGTATCTCAGTTTACTAATTACTCTTTGCAAAAGGGTAAGAAGTACTCTAAGAAACCTATTTTTGATGGAACAACTACTTTTGTGTCTTTTCTATCCTTCGAGGATAATTCATCACACATTTCTCAAGCAAAATCTTAGTTGACTAAATCTATATGGAAGCCGATTTCTAAAGATAAGTCAGTTGAGTCAAAATCATTCAAATATTCTTTTTCGGAACTTTTTGATCTTGCACCAAAACCTGTGAAAGCAGTTGTGCAAAAAGTGAATGATTTTGCTTCGAAAAATCATTTTCCAACTCAATCTCCCAAGATTGGAAGCTTTTCAAAGAAATCAAATGATTTTTCACCGTTGCTTCCACGAAAACTCTTTTCAACTAAACCACCGGGTTTTAGTTCTCCGTGGAATGCAACATCAATTCATCAAATCGATGAGACTTACATTTGGTCTTTCAAGAGTTCAAAAACCATTGGACCCAATCTCAAATGGGTTCCAAAAGTGATTTCCAAATGATTTGTTGAATAGTGGCTTATGCACACTTCAGTGTATAACCCGTGCTAAAACCGTTTTTGTAATTTCTTCATTTTTAGAAAAATCCAAAAAGATTTTCATTTTCTTATTTTGAAAAATCCAAAAAGATTTTCTATTTTCATTTTTTTGTTTATTACTTTGTCGTTGAGTTTCTCACACTGTATTAGGATGAGATGCAAGGCATCGAACGCCTTTATGTACTGCCTTTGTTATCTCATTTTTAATGTGTGTGAGCAACTTTCAAACCTTTTACTCACCCTTTATATGCAAAAACTTTGTTTATATCATGCATATATTTAGGGGGAGTTTGTTTATAAAACCAAAACTTCCAAGTGTTTAAACTCATTTTCCATCTTAAAACAGTTTGGAAGATTTTAAAACCATTTTCGATCATATTCAAAGAAGTTCGGTATTAGATTTGCACATGAGAGTTTAGGCCACTCATAAAAACTCCATGATCTTATCATCGCCGATGAGATCTAACCCCGGAGTTATATTCTCAATCTTAGATTATGAGGGTTTATGAGCGTGGTAATGATGTTTGTGCAAATAGTACATGAGGGAGTAGTCGAAAAGTGAGAGGTTACGGTGAAATAATGTGAGAAAGGGCTAAAAGAAATGAAAGCCCTCCCCAAATTCTCAAAAAGCCGGGTCAACACATTTCTATCGGATTTCATTTGTTTACACAAACACAAAGAACACAAACACCATGCTAACATCTTTTCCAACGTTGAACGTAGGTCTCACATTTTCATTTTATGAAATTGTTGAGTAAACGAGAAGTCTATGTGGCCTCGGATTTATTTTCCCAAAAGTCTTTGAGGATAGTAAGACATGGTTATCGAACGCCTTTATGACACTGACCATGAATTACATTCTTTAAAGCACTCTATCTGTTGAAAAACCATAGACCGAACAATTTAGAGATAAGCTTTGTGATTTCTCGATATTGAAGAAGACTTCATGGACCCAGTGAAGCAATGCACATCTTTACCTAACCACTCAAGTATTTCTTAACAAATAGTTGTTTTATTCTCACGAAGATTTTCACATTTCTATCGATTCTTCATTTGGAAGATGTTGATATTGAAAAAGGGAGACACTCTGCTCCGGTCCCCGACTTCATTTGATCACTTATCGAGTCTAGAGCGTACTTGATATATCTTTCATTTGACTAGGACACAATGAGTCTTTATATGTCTTTGTGACATTGCATATCTTTGTGATATTGCCGGAACATTCATAGTGATATCATATTTTTGATATTCCACGATGATCGAATGGAAATCCTACCAATGCTAACATCTTTTCCAACGTTGAACGTAGGTCTCACATTTTCATTTTATGAAATTGTTGAGTAAACGAGAAGTCTATGTGGCCTCGGATTTATTTTCCCAAAAGTCTTTGAGGATAGTAAGACATGGTTATCGAACGCCTTTATGACACTGACCATGAATTACATTCTTTAAAGCACTCTATCTGTTGAAAAACCATAGACCGAACAATTTAGAGATAAGCTTTGTGCATTTCTCGATGATAATGGGAAGTCCTAAAAATAGTAATCATATTTTTAGGCCACACCATTAATCCTTTTGATTTTTGGTTGTGATAACGGATCATTTTTATCCGGATTTCATTTCTCTTCACACAAACACAAAGAACACAAACACCATTATAAAATCTTTTTCCAACAACGCAACCTTACATTCTAGTTCACCAATAGGTTCATTGGGAATGGGGTTGGGTTAATTTGCGTGCTTGTTGTTTGTTTTCATCTACCGTGTATGCTATCAATCATTATTGTATGATGAACACGTTCCACATATTCATCATAAGGGGGAGAAATGATTTAATGATTGATAGATAGAATTCAAGGATATAGGTAGAATTTTATTGATAGAATTTGTTCGAGGATGATTGTTGTGTTTGGATGTTCAAAGAATCGTTAGTTTAGGTGAAGAGAGTGAATAATTATCGTGATAAGTTGAAAGATTGTTTTGAGAAAGTTAAAGGATTGATTCGAGATCGAGTATATTCAAGATGATGTACATGGTCGATGTTTGAAAGATTTATTGAATAATTGACCATTTGTTTGATGATTAGAAAAGTTTGAGATTGAATGAAGATTGTTCTTTTGATAGATACTTGGATTGTTAAGATCCAAAGATTGTTCATTTGAGGGGGAGCAAGAGATTAAAGATTTGTTATTGAATTATTTGCTCCGAGATAGTTGTTTGATTGAGAGGGAGCAAATGTTTATTGGTCAAAGAATCAAGTGCTCCAAGATGTTTATTGATTCAGAGACAAGTTAGATCAAGAATTGAAGTTTTTATGCTCAACTTGAGGGGGAGCTAAAATGACAAGCTGTTGAGAAAATTGAGTGTTTGAGGGGGAGCAAAAGTTAGAGAAGATTTCGTTCATATGACAAGTTGAGAGGAGCTAAAATGAGAAGATTTTTCATATGACAAGTTGAGGGGAGCTAAAATGAGAAGATCATTTTCATATGACAAGTTGAGGGGGAGCAAAAGTTAGAGAAGATTTTTCATATGACAAGTTGAGGGGAGCAAAAGTTAGAGAAGATTTTTCATATGACAAGTTGAGGGGAGCTAAAATGAGAAGATCATTCTTCATTACACTTGAGGGGGAGCTAAAATGACAAGTTGTTGAGAAAATTGAGTGTTTGAGGGGGAGCAAAAGTTAGAGAAGATTTCGTTCATATGACAAGTTGAGGGGGAGCTAAAATGACAAGCTGTTGAGAAAATTGAGTGTTTGAGGGGGAGCAAAAGTTAGAGAAGATTTCGTTCATATGACAAGTTGAGAGGGAGCTAAAATGACAGATTTTCATACCAAAGTTTGAGGGGGAGCAAAAGTTAGAGAAGATTTCGTTCATATGACAACTTGAGGGGGAGCTAAAATGACAAGTTGTTGAGAAAATTGAGTGTTTGAGGGGGAGCAAAAGTTAGAGAAGATTTCGTTCATATGACAAGTTGAGGGGGAGCTAAAATGACAAGCTTGTTGAGAAAATTGAGTGTTTGAGGGGGAGCAAAAGTTAGAGAAGATTTCGTTCATATGACAAGTTGAGGGGAGCTAAAAGTTAGAGAAGATTTTTCATATGACAAGTTGAGGGGAGCAAAAGTTAGAGAAGATTTCTTCATATACAATTGAGGGGGAGCTAAAATGACAAGCTTGTTGAGAAAATTGAGTGTTTGAGGGGGAGCAAAAGTTAGAGAAGATTTCGTTCATATGACAAGTTGAGGGGAGCAAAAGTTAGAGAAGATTTCGTTCATATGACAACTTGAGGGGGAGCTAAAATGACAAGTTGTTGAGAAAATTGAGTGTTTGAGGGGGAGCAAAAGTTAGAGAAGATTTCGTTCATATGACAAGTTGAGGGGGAGCACATGGATAGTTTGATTACTTGCTTCGAAGATTATGCTCAACTTGAGGGGGAGCAAAAGTTAGAGAAGATTTCGTTCATATGACAATTGAGGGGGAGAAAAGGTTAAAAGATTGATTATCCGTTTGAGGGGGAGCACATGGCTAGTTTGATTACTTGCTTCGAAGATTATGCTCAACTTGAGGGGGAGCTAAAATGACAAGCTGTTGAGAAAATTGAGTGTTTGAGGGGGAGCAAAAGTTAGAGAAGATTTCGTTCATATGACAAGTTGAGGGGGAGCTAAAATGACAAGTTGTTGAGAAAATTGAGTGTTTGAGGGGGAGCAAAAGTTAGAGAAGATTTCGTTCATATGACAAGTTGAGGGGGAGCTAAAATGACAAGCTTGTTGAGAAAATTGAGTGTTTGAGGGGGAGCAAAAGTTAGAGAAGATTTCGTTCATATGACAAGTTGAGAGGGAGCAAAAGTTAGAGAAGATTTCGTTCATATGACAAGTTGAGGGGGAGCTAAAATGACAAGCTTGTTGAGAAAATTGAGTGTTTGAGGGGGAGCAAAAGTTAGAGAAGATTTCGTTCATATGACAAGTTGAGAGGGAGCAAAATAGAGAAGATTTCGTTCATATGACAAGTTGAGGGGGAGCTAAAATGACAAGTTGTTGAGAAAATTGAGTGTTTGAGGGGGAGCAAAAGTTAGAGAAGATTTCGTTCATATGACAAGTTGAGGGGGAGCTAAAATGACAAGTTGTTGAGAAAATTGAGTGTTTGAGGGGGAGCAAAAGTTAGAGAAGATTTCGTTCATATGACAAGTTGAGGGGGAGCACATGGCTAGTTTGATTACTTGCTTCGAAGATTATGCTCAACTTGAGGGGGAGCTAAAATGACAAGCTGTTGAGAAAATTGAGTGTTTGAGGGGGAGCAAAAGTTAGAGAAGATTTCGTTCATATGACAAGTTGAGGGGGAGCTAAAATGACAAGTTGTTGAGAAAATTGAGTGTTTGAGGGGGAGCAAAAGTTAGAGAAGATTTCGTTCATATGACAAGTTGAGGGGGAGCTAAAATGACAAGCTGTTGAGAAAATTGAGTGTTTGAGGGGGAGCAAAAGTTAGAGAAGATTTCGTTCATATGACAAGTTGAGAGGGAGCTAAAATTAGAGAAGATTTCGTTCATATGACAAGTTGAGGGGGAGCTAAAATGACAATTGTTGAGAAAATTGAGTGTTTGAGGGGGAGCAAAAGTTAGAGAAGATTTCGTTCATATGACAAGTTGAGGGGAGCTAAAATGAGAAGATTTTTCATATGACAAGTTGAGGGGAGCTAAAATGAGAAGATCATTTTCATATGACAAGTTGAGGGGGAGCAAAAGTTAGAGAAGATTTTTCATATGACAAGTTGAGGGGAGCAAAAGTTAGAGAAGATTTCTTCATATACACTTGAGGGGGAGCTAAAATGACAAGTTGTTGAGAAAATTGAGTGTTTGAGGGGGAGCAAAAGTTAGAGAAGATTTCGTTCATATGACAAGTTGAGGGGGAGCTAAAATGACAAGTTGTTGAGAAAATTGAGTGTTTGAGGGGGAGCAAAAGTTAGAGAAGATTTCGTTCATATGACAAGTTGAGGGGGAGCTAAAATGACAAGCTTGTTGAGAAAATTGAGTGTTTGAGGGGGAGCAAAAGTTAGAGAAGATTTCGTTCATATGACAAGTTGAGAGGGAGCAAAAGTTAGAGAAGATTTCGTTCATATGACAAGTTGAGGGGGAGCTAAAATGACAAGCTGTTGAGAAAATTGAGTGTTTGAGGGGGAGCAAAAGTTAGAGAAGATTTCGTTCATATGACAAGTTGAGAGGGAGCTAAAATGACAGATCATTTTCATATGACAAGTTGAGGGGAGCTAAAATGAGAAGATCATTTTCATATGACAAGTTGAGGGGGAGCAAAAGTTAGAGAAGATTTTTCATATGACAAGTTGAGGGGAGCAAAAGTTAGAGAAGATTTCTTCATATACACTTGAGGGGGAGCTAAAATGACAAGTTGTTGAGAAAATTGAGTGTTTGAGGGGGAGCAAAAGTTAGAGAAGATTTCGTTCATATGACAAGTTGAGGGGGAGCTAAAATGACAAGTTGTTGAGAAAATTGAGTGTTTGAGGGGGAGCAAAAGTTAGAGAAGATTTCGTTCATATGACAAGTTGAGGGGGAGCTAAAATGACAAGCTTGTTGAGAAAATTGAGTGTTTGAGGGGGAGCAAAAGTTAGAGAAGATTTCGTTCATATGACAAGTTGAGAGGGAGCAAAAGTTAGAGAAGATTTCGTTCATATGACAACTTGAGGGGGAGCTAAAATGACAAGTTGTTGAGAAAATTGAGTGTTTGAGGGGGAGCAAAAGTTAGAGAAGATTTCGTTCATATGACAAGTTGAGGGGGAGCTAAAATGACAAGCTTGTTGAGAAAATTGAGTGTTTGAGGGGGAGCAAAAGTTAGAGAAGATTTCGTTCATATGACAAGTTGAGGGGAGCAAAAGTTAGAGAAGATTTCGTTCATATGACAAGTTGAGGGGGAGCTAAAATGACAAGCTGTTGAGAAAATTGAGTGTTTGAGGGGGAGCAAAAGTTAGAGAAGATTTCGTTCATATGACAAGTTGAGAGGGAGCTAAAATTAGAGAAGATTTCGTTCATATGACAAGTTGAGGGGGAGCTAAAATGACAATTGTTGAGAAAATTGAGTGTTTGAGGGGGAGCAAAAGTTAGAGAAGATTTCGTTCATATGACAAGTTGAGGGGAGCTAAAATGAGAAGATTTTTCATATGACAAGTTGAGGGGAGCTAAAATGAGAAGAATTTTATATGAAAGTTTGAGGGGGAGCAAAAGTTAGAGAAGATTTCGTTCATATGACAAGTTGAGGGGGAGCTAAAATGACAAGCTTGTTGAGAAAATTGAGTGTTTGAGGGGGAGCAAAAGTTAGAGAAGATTTCGTTCATATGACAAGTTGAGAGGGAGCAAAATTAGAGAAGATTTCGTTCATATGACAACTTGAGGGGGAGCTAAAATGACAAGTTGTTGAGAAAATTGAGTGTTTGAGGGGGAGCAAAAGTTAGAGAAGATTTCGTTCATATGACAAGTTGAGGGGGAGCTAAAATGACAAGCTGTTGAGAAAATTGAGTGTTTGAGGGGGAGCAAAAGTTAGAGAAGATTTCGTTCATATGACAAGTTGAGAGGGAGCTAAAATAGAGAAGATTTTTCATATGACAAGTTGAGGGGGAGCAAAAGTTAGAGAAGATTTTTCATATGACAAGTTGAGGGGAGCAAAAGTTAGAGAAGATTTCTTCATATACAATTGAGGGGGAGCTAAAATGACAAGCTTGTTGAGAAAATTGAGTGTTTGAGGGGGAGCAAAAGTTAGAGAAGATTTCGTTCATATGACAAGTTGAGGGGAGCAAAAGTTAGAGAAGATTTCGTTCATATGACAAGTTGAGGGGGAGCTAAAATGACAAGCTGTTGAGAAAATTGAGTGTTTGAGGGGGAGCAAAAGTTAGAGAAGATTTCGTTCATATGACAAGTTGAGAGGGAGCTAAAATGACAGATCATTTTCATATGACAAGTTGAGGGGGAGCAAAAGTTAGAGAAGATTTCGTTCATATGACAACTTGAGGGGGAGCTAAAATGACAAGTTGTTGAGAAAATTGAGTGTTTGAGGGGGAGCAAAAGTTAGAGAAGATTTCGTTCATATGACAAGTTGAGGGGGAGCTAAAATGACAAGTTGTTGAGAAAATTGAGTGTTTGAGGGGGAGCAAAAGTTAGAGAAGATTTCGTTCATATGACAAGTTGAGGGGGAGCTAAAATGACAAGCTGTTGAGAAAATTGAGTGTTTGAGGGGGAGCAAAAGTTAGAGAAGATTTCGTTCATATGACAAGTTGAGAGGGAGCTAAAATGACAGATCATTTTCATATGACAAGTTGAGGGGGAGCAAAAGTTAGAGAAGATTTCGTTCATATGACAAGTTGAGGGGGAGCTAAAATGACAATTGTTGAGAAAATTGAGTGTTTGAGGGGGAGCAAAAGTTAGAGAAGATTTCGTTCATATGACAAGTTGAGGGGAGCTAAAATGAGAAGATTTTTCATATGACAAGTTGAGGGGAGCTAAAATGAGAAGACATTTTATATGAAAGTTTGAGGGGGAGCAAAAGTTAGAGAAGATTTCGTTCATATGACAAGTTGAGGGGGAGCTAAAATGACAAGCTTGTTGAGAAAATTGAGTGTTTGAGGGGGAGCAAAAGTTAGAGAAGATTTCGTTCATATGACAAGTTGAGAGGGAGCTAAAAGTTAGAGAAGATTTCGTTCATATGACAAGTTGAGGGGAGCTAAAATGAACGATAATCATAAACATATATATATATATACCATATATAATTAGTACTATATTTTTATATAAAATCTTTTATTAAAAGTTACATCGGACTACATAATTTGTTAAACAGATTACTAACTAAATATATATATATATATATATATATATATATATATATATATATATATATATATATATATATATATATATATATATATATATATATATATATATATATATATATATATATATATATATATATATATATATATATATATATATATATATATATATATATATATATATATATATATATATATATATATATATATATATATATATATATATATATATATATATATATATATATATATATATATATATATATATATATATATATATATATATATATATATATATATATATATATATATATATATATATATATATATATATATATATATATATATATATATATATATATATATATATATATATATATATATATATATATATATATATATATATATATATATATATATATATATATATATATATATATATATATATATATATATATATATATATATATATATATATATATATATATATATATATATATATATATATATATATATATATATATATATATATATATATATATATATATATATATATATATATATATATATATATATATATATATATATATATATATATATATATATATATATATATATATATATATATATATATATATATATATATATATATATATATATATATATATATATATATATATATATAACTATTTTTTTCAACTACCCGTCCATCGGACGAGCTAAAGACTAGTTATAATATATATTAAAAAATAAATGCATGTATTTGTGTGCAAAATACAGTTCTGGGTCAATTCAAGTTTTTAATTTTGGGTTGTGACCTGCTTGAGAATTTTGTTTCTAAACTTGGGCCTCAAGCCCTCAAGTGCCCATTTCTTTAAAAATGTAATGTATACAGTATACACTATATTTTTATTTTACCACACTTTTTCATTTTGAAAGCAATGTAAACATCTGGAAAAAGTTTGCTTCACAAATCAAATTAAATAACATGTAAACTGCATAGTACGTTTTTTTTTTTTTGCCTAATATTTATTGTAAACTCTTTTATTATTTTTGTTTATGAGTTTGTTTCCTGATTTTTCACATTTTACAAATAACGGGGGCAACATATCTCGTTAATCCTAAAATCATTTTGGACCCTAAACGTTACAACAGGCCAAGAAGAAACTGCTGAATTAGGTTGAGTGTCGAGACCTGGCCCATAAGGCCATAATCATGCAAAGTGAATTATTTCGGTCATGCAGGCCCAACATATTCAAGCCCAATAACTTAAAAACTGTGTTTATTGTTTAATTATTTGAAGTTTGAACTCTACTTTTCATTCTATCTGTTGTTAGTATTGCTCCAATTATTCAATTAATCAGGAACTTTTGAAAGCATTTTCCTTATTTTATGCCATACCAGTAGTACGCGGTGTACAAAGGTGGGTGCGGTTACGGGTTGAGGAGCGGGTAAGCCCTACCTTAGCAGCTACATTGTCGTTGCAGCCTACAGGTTATGAGGCCATATATACTTCACCATTCACTCTTTTTTATTTTCTTCCAAGAGCACATCACTTGTTAAAAATGGGAAGGTAGACAGTAACGGACATCATTTAGTAAAAATGGGAAGGTAGACAATAACGGAGCCAGTTTAGTAAAAATGGGAAGGTAGACAGTAACGGACATCATTTAGTAAAAATGGGAAGGTAGACAGTAACGGACATCATTTAGTAAAAATGGGAAGGTAGACAATAACGGACATCAGTTTAGTAAAAATGGGAAGGTAGACAGTAACGGACATCATTTAGTAAAAATGGGAAGGTAGACAGTAACGGACATCATTTAGTAAAAATGGGAAGGTAGACAGTAACGGACATCATTTAGTAAAAATGGGAAGGTAGACAGTAACGGACATCATTTAGTAAAAATGGGAAGGTAGACAGTAACGGACATCATTTAGTAAAAATGGGAAGGTAGACAGTAACGGACATCATTTAGTAAAAATGGGAAGGTAGACAGTAACGGACATCATTTAGTAAAAATGGGAAGGTAGACAGTAACGGACATCATTTAGTAAAAATGGGAAGGTAGACAGTAACGGACATCATTTAGTAAAAATGGGAAGGTAGACAATAACGGACATCAGTTTAGTAAAAATGGGAAGGTAGACAGTAACGGACATCATTTAGTAAAAATGGGAAGGTAGACAGTAACGGACATCATTTAGTAAAAATGGGAAGGTAGACAGTAACGGACATCATTTAGTAAAAATGGGAAGGTAGACAGTAACGGACATCATTTAGTAAAAATGGGAAGGTAGACAGTAACGGACATCATTTAGTAAAAATGGGAAGGTAGACAGTAACGGACATCATTTAGTAAAAATGGGAAGGTAGACAGTAACGGACATCATTTAGTAAAAATGGGAAGGTAGACAGTAACGGACATCATTTAGTAAAAATGGGAAGGTAGACAGTAACGGACATCATTTAGTAAAAATGGGAAGGTAGACAATAACGGACATCAGTTTAGTAAAAATGGGAAGGTAGACAGTAACGGACATCATTTAGTAAAAATGGGAAGGTAGACAGTAACGGACATCATTTAGTAAAAATGGGAAGGTAGACAGTAACGGACATCATTTAGTAAAAATGGGAAGGTAGACAGTAACGGACATCATTTAGTAAAAATGGGAAGGTAGACAGTAACGGACATCATTTAGTAAAAATGGGAAGGTAGACAGTAACGGACATCATTTAGTAAAAATGGGAAGGTAGACAGTAACGGACATCATTTAGTAAAAATGGGAAGGTAGACAGTAACGGACATCATTTAGTAAAAATGGGAAGGTAGACAGTAACGGACATCATTTAGTAAAAATGGGAAGGTAGACAATAACGGACATCAGTTTAGTAAAAATGGGAAGGTAGACAGTAACGGACATCATTTAGTAAAAATGGGAAGGTAGACAGTAACGGACATCATTTAGTAAAAATGGGAAGGTAGACAGTAACGGACATCATTTAGTAAAAATGGGAAGGTAGACAGTAACGGACATCATTTAGTAAAAATGGGAAGGTAGACAGTAACGGACATCATTTAGTAAAAATGGGAAGGTAGACAGTAACGGACATCATTTAGTAAAAATGGGAAGGTAGACAGTAACGGACATCATTTAGTAAAAATGGGAAGGTAGACAGTAACGGACATCATTTAGTAAAAATGGGAAGGTAGACAGTAACGGACATCATTTAGTAAAAATGGGAAGGTAGACCGTACCGAACCCGACTAGTACCGATACCGAAAACAACTCAAAGTGAGAACCGAATACCGTACCGATTAAATAGGTACGGTACCGGTTCGGTACCGGTATTTCGGGTTTGTCCCGATTAGTACCGAATTTTTCACAAACATTTCGGGTTTTAGAGTAACTATACACGTGGATCCACCATCTTTTGGTTATAGAGTTGGAGACTTATAGTTAGAAACTTGGAATAATGTATAACAAGCATTTCCTTGGTCACAAATACTTAAAAAACTTGAATAAACTTGAATGTTATCTGCTATTTAGGTTTTTTCTCTTTAATTTGAAAATGCTCTATGGAATTAATTCTGTAGAGAAAGGCACATAGTAGCTAGTAATCGCACAACATGAGACCATAATAAAAACAAATTACAAACTTATGAATATTAATGTGGCATTTTATATTAGGTGAATGGACTCTAAGTCCTAGGATAGAACTTAGGACTAGGACTTAGGAGTCCATTCACCTAATATAAAATCCTAGCCATGTGCCAATTACGTAGAAATAAAAGCTCCATGCTTTCGGTATTTGTATTCGGTTTCCCGGTACCGAATCGAATGATACAGAAATCGAAAATGGCCAAAACTAAATACCGAAACCGATACCGGATCCCCATCGGTACCGATTTTCGGTACCGGTACGGTACCGGTTCGGTTTCGGTATTTTGGTAATCTTGCTCATCCTACAATGTAAGCTTTTTTTTTAATTATAATAATATGTTTATAATTTCACCTTTAAAAAGGAATAAATAAATGAATATAATGAATACATGTAAATCATAAGATTAAGTTCTATTTTTTCTGGCTCCCACCTAAAATTGGTGGAAACGACGGGTTCGGGGTAAATGTTAGGCTTTTTAGATAATCTAGAAGGGTACTCGCGTTAATGCGGCGACGGTGACGACGGTGTTTGTTGTGGCAATAACGATGTGATAAAAGTAATTATTGTAAAGGGAGTAATGTATTTACTTTAAGGGTTGAGGGGTATATGTTGTAAATAACTTTATTAAGGTTATTAGGTCGTTCCCTATGGGGGGAGTCCTCACCTCTTCATCATGCAAGATGAGCATGACAGGATAGGCACCAAGCCATCATTGATAGGTCATCATCTAATCTAATTTTTTTTAAGAAATTAGAAGACGACATATATGGACCATGTGTATAGAGTTTTTTTATTTTTTTATTTGGAGTTGAGGAGAGGGAGAGTGTATGTGTGTGTGATTTTATAATAGGGTTAATTACAAATTTGGTACCTGAACTATCCACCAAATTGCACGTTTCATACCCAGGGTTTGTTTATTACACCAGGCATACCCAAACTTACCAGTTTGTCACTCGGATCATACCTGGTCGAAACGGACATTTTGTTTGGTGTTAAGTGCCCCCACGTGACTTGCACATGAGGGCTACTTTTGTCATTTTCCACTTAAAATCTGGAAAGGAGATATAAAAAAACCCTTTTTACCTCTTAAACCTAACAACCCCTTTAGGATTTCCCCTTTTTTCCTCTCTTTTCCCTTTCTTCTCCAAATTAGGTTAGAATAATAATGGTGAATTGTTGGTGTGGAAGAAAAGCAATTGTTCGAACGTCATGGACCGATGTGAATCCTGGACGTCGATTCTATTGTTGTCCACAAAAGGTAATTTTTTTTGTCAACAAGCCTGACATGTTGTTGAATAACCTATGTGAATGCTTAAACAAGAATCTGGTTAATGGTAGAGACAAGCCCATAATAGCTGCAATAGATTTCATCAGGGAGTATTTGATGAAAAGAATTGTAATAGTGCAGAAGGAGATTGAGAAATGTAAAGGTCCCCTCACACTTGCAACATCTAATCTATTGGCAATTGCCCAGAAAGAAGCACTTCCTTGCAGAACTGTTTGTAATGGTAGTGACAAAATCCAGGTTAGTGCACCTTGGGGTGAGCAATGTATTGTGAACATAGTGGAGATGACATGCACTTGTAGAAAATGGGAGTTGACTGGCATTCCTTGTAAACATGTTGCTGCAGCACACTGGGATATGGTCAAAAACCAGTTCAGGCCAGGTATTATTGAATCATGGGCTCATAGATGTTATTGGTTGGACACTTGGAAACATGCTTACTCATTCAAGGTAAATCCAGTGACTGGTACAACAACATGGCCTAAATCTAGATGCCCTACCACTCTTACACCTCCAACCCACCACAACCCAGTAGGCAGGCCCAAAAAGAAAAGAACAAGGGGTGTTTATGAGGATGACATTGTGACATCCGTCAAAATTTCATTCTATTAATTAAACCTAATTATATGCAATTAGGGTTTGTTTATGCTAATTAGGGCAATTTGAGCTAAGTTAGGGCATGATTAAGTGTATGAGTATGTGATAAGCTTTCTTATTGATTATGTAACTAATCAATCTACTACATGAACTATCATAACAAATTTAAAAACCTTGATGATGAGCAACTAGCAAGTTAAAAGTTCAAAATTCCCGAAAGATCGTGAAACATTTATTTCACATGAGTCCTTCTCGTATGCACGTAGGACTTAGGGAAACCCAATATTTAGTGTTTTAACACTTTATTATGATTTTTAATTCATAAAATAACACACTCGAAAAATCAGAAAATTTAATAAATCCGTGAATAGTAAGGAGGTTAAAAACTATGTAATTAATCCTTTACTAGATATTTACTTACACCACCATATTTTGAACACATCACTATCTCTACTAGCTTTATGATTCTTTTATAAACATTAGATTTAAGTTATAAAAGTGCTAGTATTTGTGAAAATACTTACACTTTTTATATAAACATTATAAGTTAGATATTTAGCTTTTTAACATAATATGGTTATCTAAGTTACACATCCTCATTTTCTACATACTTTCACCACATTATGAACACATCAACACATTAGTAAAAACTTGATGAATCACCCCAAATTACCACCACCACCTACGGCTTTCACCACCACCACTTTACCTTTCCTTTACAAAATGTTTTCCTATAAATAGCATACTAAGTTCAACACAAATACTTGCTAATTCAAACAATCAAACTCTTTCTCTTAAATCTCTACCATTCCAAGATCATTACTTGTTCAAGTTCAAGCATATATCTCATCATCTCAAGAACTCTTTAAAGGTTCAAAGTAAAAGTAAGGTTACTTTGCAAGGAAATCGTCTAGTAAAGCTGTTATCGGAAATTCTTTCAAGATCATCAAAAATCCTAGTTATAATGGCCAATTGGAGTTAGGATTTATTCATATTCTTCAAGTAAACAAGTCCAAGCTATAGTCGATTCTATCAAGATCTTCTTTGGAGCTCATTCCTATATCGTTACTTTGATCTTAGAATTTATAATTCTTTGAACTTGTAAGTGTTTTTATAAAACCTTACTATACTTTGCTCTATGATTTTAGAACTATATGTTATGTATTGAAATGCTTGTCAACTTATTTCTATACTCAATTAATACATACTTGCATTTAAATACGTTAAATATTTCTTTTATACGCATAATAAATTGTTGGCATTTTTATAAAAATGCATGAGCTTTATACTTTAATGAATCTCCTTATATACTTCCAATGAAGTATAATCAAATGAATATTTATATAATTACTATTCACCATCTGTGAATTGTTTCGCATTTTCGATTTGTTTGGTTTATGGATAGAATATATCCTTGATACGCTTTTAACCATACTATATTTCTAAACGTGATTGCCATTGACCTTGGGCATCTCTGGGGTATACCAACGGAGCGGATTGTAGTTGACAAACGGTTTGCGATTCACATTCTAAACGCAACTTGGTTCACCGTATGGATACTACATGACCCAACGTCAACCCTAACACGACTTGAAATATAATGTTGGTTCTTTTTCTACCATTTAAGGTATCTCTTCAAATTGTAATTAATACATTTTTGTATTGATTATAATACATACTATCAAAGTATCTTTTCATCTATAATTAATACATATTTTTGTATTAGTTATAATTCTTGCCATTTAAGGTACCTCTTCATCTTAAAATTAATACATTTTTGTATTAATTATAATCATACTATTTAAAGTATCTCTTCATATAATTATATATATATATATATATACAATTGTATTCATCCATGAATACATTCCATAAGGATATTGTATTGATATTAATCAATCATATCAAATATACTTTCATTTACAAATAAACGTATTTTGCTTATTAAGCTAACTACTTAGCTTATTTATGATATTTCAAAAATGATTTATAAAGAAATCTCCAATATATAAACTCATGTATCAATTATAAATATTTCAAAAATGATTTATAAAGAAATCTCCAATATATAAACTCATGTATCAATTATAAATATTTCAAAAATGATTTATAAAGAAATCTCCAATATATAAACTCATGTATCAATTATAAATATTTCAAAAATGATTTATAAAGAAATCTCCAATATATAAACTCATGTATCAATTATAAATATTTCAAAAATGATTTATAAAGAAATCTCCAATATATAAACTCATGTATCAATTATAAATATTTCAAAAATGATTTATAAAGAAATCTCCAATATATAAACTCATGTATCAATTATAAATATTTCAAAAATGATTTATAAAGAAATCTCCAATATATAAACTCATGTATCAATTATAGATATTTCAAAAATGATTTATAAAGAAATCTCCAATATATAAACTCATGTATCAATTATAAATATTTCAAAATAAACTACAAAGGTTATTGAAAGAACCCGAAACCAGTTACGTTGACAAGCGTATTAATAAATAACATTATAAATAAACTAAGTTTAAAAACAAGAATATAAATCAAATCGTATTTTCTATTAGGAATAATTTGCTTGATCGTCATCATCATCGTCATCAATCTTTTTACGTTACTAATCATATCACCGATCTAAGGTGAGTTTCATGGATCCCTATTTATTATTTTAGAACTGAGAATACACAACTATTTTGTTTTTATGGACACAATTGCTTAAATGATCCATGCTTATATTTTTGTTACAATGCTCTGGCTCGAAATCCCCTATATGGAACTTGTAAGTGTTTTTATAAAACCTTACTATACTTTGCTCTATGATTTTAGAACTATATGTTATGTATTGAAATGCTTGTCAACTTATTTCTATACTCAATTAATACATACTTGTATTTAAATACGTTAAATATTTCTTTTATACGCATAATAAATTGTTGGCATTTTTATAAAAATGCATGAGCTTTATACTTTAATGAATCTCCTTATATACTTCCAATGAAGTATAATCAAATGAATATTTATATAATTACTATTCACCATCTGTGAATTGTTTCGCATTTTCGATTTGTTTGGTTTATGGATAGAATATATCCTTGATACGCTTTTAACCATACTATATTTCTAAACGTGATTGCCATTGACCTTGGGCATCTCTGGGGTATACCAACGGAGCGGATTGTAGTTGACAAACGGTTTGCGATTCACATTCTAAACGCAACTTGGTTCACCGTATGGATACTACATGACCCAACGTCAACCCTAACACGACTTGAAATATAATGTTGGTTCTTTTTCTACCATTTAAGGTATCTCTTCAAATTGTAATTAATACATTTTTGTATTGATTATAATACATACTATTTAAAGTATCTCTTCATATATATATATATATATATATACAATTGTATTCATCCATGAATACATTCCATAAGGATATTGTATTGATATTAATCAATCATATCAAATATACTTTCATTTACAAATAAACGTATTTTGCTTATTAAGCTAACTACTTAGCTTATTTATGATATTTCAAAAATGATTTATAAAGAAATCTCCAATATATAAACTCATGTATCAATTATAAATATTTCAAAATAAACTACAAAGGTTATTGAAAGAACCCGAAACCAGTTACGTTGACAAGCGTATTAATAAATAACATTATAAATAAACTAAGTTTAAAAACAAGAATATAAATCAAATCGTATTTTCTATTAGGAATAATTTGCTTGATCGTCATCATCATCGTCATCAATCTTTTTACGTTACTAATCATATCACCGATCTAAGGTGAGTTTCATGGATCCCTATTTATTATTTTAGAACTGAGAATACACAACTATTTTGTTTTTATGGACACAATTGCTTAAATGATCCATGCTTATATTTTTGTTACAATGCTCTGGCTCGAAATCCCCTATATGGAACTTGGACCGATAAAGTTTACAACGCGAATATTATAAATAGTACTATTGGGTTGACACCCCTATCCTGGTTAGTCGCACTAACACATGCAAGGGATAATTAATATTTGAAATAAATCGTGATTGCGTTGAGCATTTAGCATCACAAGAGGGGTAATATATATATACGTTGTTTTGGTCAAAAATTACCTAAGATAATCTACGTTGAAGACTTAGATCAATAATGTAACCAAACTTTCGTTTGTGAGGTTAAGGGCTTGTAAATTATATTTAGGATTCAAAGATGCGTTTAATAAAAGGGTTTAAAGATTGATTATGTCGACTAAACAAGAAATAAAGGTGTAAAACAATGATAATCAGAATAATAAGTATCGAAATAAATGCAATTACGATAAATAATGCTAATCAAAATAAATAATGCGCTAAAAGTAAAGAGTAAAGAACAAGAACACCGAGATTTGTTATCGAGGAAAAGCCCTTAATCCTTTGAGGATTGCCAGCATAAAACCCCCGGGAGGAAGCAATCGTCCCTGCCTTTGTTCTCTTATTAATGATTGTTAAATGATTACAAATGATGGAATTCGGTTGATCGATGTATCTAAGTGTAAAGTAAATGAGAGTAGTGTGTGTGAATACAAGTGTATAGCGAGCAGTATGTAAGTAATAGATAGGATGCCTATGATCGATCAGCCTCATTCTTTATATAGACCTAAGATCTAACTAACTATGCGAGTTTGTAGGGATCTTCCAGGTCTTCAGTAGTCGAACGTTAATGTGTATCTTGACCAGTCAAGTGAACGTTGTAGTTCTTCTCCTCGTGCCGAATTCAACTTGAAGTCCGATTATCTTGGCAGACTAAGTCTTCTTCGCGTGTTGAAGATTAATTCCACGTGTGAAATCCTCTTTCTACCGTTGGAGATATTTTCCTTAGCTTTATTCTGAAATCTGTATACTTATCTCACATGGAAATGATAATAATACTTGAAACATAACGTTAGCAAAGTATTAACAAGTAATCAGAACATTCTCCTACGTCAAGATCCCAAGCTGTCAAGATCTTGGACCTTCAGGATATTGACACCTGAAATTTCACCCATAACAATTGTCCTCAAAGTTATTTTTATAAAATCTTTTTTGTTGAAATAACTTTGAATCTTCTAGAGAAAACTTTGACCGGAGTCAATTAGTAAATTTTGAAACCATCTTAAAAATAAGACGCGTGTAAATAGGATAACCAAGAGTCTTGATTTGATAGGTAACTACTTTACGGTTCATTTCTCATCTTTTCACTCCTCTATATAAGGACACAATTTCTCTTTTCGAAAATCACAAATAATTTCCGTTATCCTTATGCTTAGAAAATTACAAATAATCTTTTCGATTTCGATTAATTCTCATAACATTACAAGTAGTGAATCTCATCTTCGAATCCAAGATCCTCCAAGAGTTGATTGGGGGGTCAACAAATCCGAGAAGAGACTTCTTCATGTATGATAAAATTTTAAGTTTATTTTTATTTTATAAAAATGACTTTCATCTTTTTCTACAGTGCTTCTCCCAGATGCGATACGCACACATGGAAGTCGCGAGGATTAAGGATGAAGAAATGAAGAGCCAGAATCAATACATTCAATGGCTTCTCGAGTCAAGGAAATCTCAGGCATCAAGGATAAAGGAGTTAGAAGCAGAGTTGGCTAAAACTAAGGAAGAACTTGAAACGGCGAAAGTAGATTTGATCTACTTAAGGGTTGCCAAAAAGTTGAAGCCTAATATCTCTGAATAAGAAGTTTTCATGGGCGATGAAGGATATGATGCAAAGGCCAGAGCCCTTATTTTTAGACTCTTTTGCTAGTAAAAATTTGAATCGGTAGGGGATGTGTATTGTAGAATAACAATGTACTTAGTAGGGGCGAGATTGATCTGGCATGATCAATCATGGTTGTAAAACTGCTTCTGAGTAGTTTTTTGTAGATATCTTTTGAATGAAAATTGTCTTTTGATCCATCTTACTTTCAAACCCGAAAACCAAGAATGTTTTTAAGGGTAAAAACGGAAAATAATTAATCAACTATGTGACGTCATATGTCAGTTAATAATTATCCTTGACTTATTTGACTATAACAACAGTAAGTAATCACATCAACGCAGTAATTAAGGAGTAAGATACATGCACCTTTTTTTGTAATTAAGATCCACTTGTAGGCTATGATCTTTGGCTTGCAGTATCTTTAATTATTATGAGCCTCCATTATTTATTCCTGCATTGAAATAATATATATGGGACTGTATTGAATTTTCGGAAGGGATTAAAATTAAGAAGGGAATTCTTAATTTTAAGATTCTCGTAGGGACATTGGTTTTCAAGATATAGAGGGTGTTTCAATATCTTGAACTTGCTTGGGAGGCGTGGCTAGCCTTTTTCGTATGTTTTGTATAATGAGTGGCGTGGTTAGCCAATTCGGGAGATCGATGGTAACATCAATAACCAACATAATTAATTTCGACGACCTTGGAATTTAACCCTTCAACCGTGAAATTAATTATCGTGCGACACGGGCGAATTTAAGAGAAGGTGAAAACCTCCAATCAAAAGTTGGCGTGAAAGCCAAAAGGTGAATACCTTGTCCCACATTGTAATGCATGTGTTTGATGATATTGATTATCCTTGGAGATCTATAAAGCACAAATCTTAGAAACTGACGTTAGCCATTTGGCTAACGCCACTCCGACGATCAAGTCAGTATCATAATTTTGAAAATAAAATAAAAGGTAAACAAGATAAAATTCAATAGTAAGAAATCATACCTGATTTTGTCAAAAGGCAAAATTAATCATACATGGTAGGTTTTGAGATGAATAGCATTCCAAGCTCTTGGAATTAAATTACCTTGTAAATCTTGAAGCCAATAAGATCCTTTTCCAGCTTCTGCCTCAATTAAATAAGGACCTTCCCATTTTGGATTCAATTTACCATCTGGCTTGGTTAAAGCTTTCTTGAGAACCAAATCACCAACTTGAATTGTCTTAATCTTAAATTCTTATTATAAGACTTGGCAATTCGTTGTTGATAAGCTGCTATTCTTATCTTGGTCCTTTCTCGTAACTCAGTTACAGCTTCCAAATCGTCAAGTAACAATTCTTTATTTTTCTCATAAGTTAAGAAACTAATTCTAGCAGTAGGTAGATCCATTTCAGTAGGTAGAACTTCCTCAGATCCAAATACAAGTGAGAATAGCGTTTGTCCAGTAGCACTCTTTGAAGTTGTTCGATCAGCCCATAAGACAAATGGCAATTCTTCAGCCCATTTTTCTTTTAGCTTGTCCCAGTCTTTTCTTCAAATTATTCTTTATGATTTTGTTACTTGATTCTGCTTGACCATTAGCTTGTGGATGGACAGGAGTAGAGGTAATCATCTTGATACCCCATCTTTCACAAAAAATTGTAGTTTTCTTCCATATGAATTGTGATCCATTATCACAAATTATCTCTGCTGGAACTCCAAATCCTGTCAATATATTTCTTTTTGTGAAGGATATGACATGTGATTCATGGATCTTGGCGTATGCTTCAGCTTCAATCCATTTTGAGAAATAATCTGTCATAGCCAAAAAATATTTCTTCCCAACTGAAGATTCTGTCATTGGTTCAACAATATCCATTCCCCATTTCATAAATGGCCATGGAGACAGAACTGGATACATGGGTTCTGCTGGTTGATGATAAATGTTGCTATGTCGCTGACAAGCATCACATTTCTTCGCATATTCTTCAGCATCTTGTTTCATAGTTGGCCAATAATAACCTGTTCTTAAGATCTTTGAATATAAAGATCTTCCAGCTGTGTGATTTCCACATTCTCCTTCGTGTATATCCTTAAGAACCTCATTGGTCTCAAGGAATTCTAAGCACCTAAGGTATGGTCCTGCAAGAGATTTTCTATACAAAATACCATTTATCATTGAATAATGTGCTGTTTTCATACGAAAGTTCCTTGGGTTTTCATCTTTAGGGATTGTCCCAGTATTTAAATATTCTATTATTGGTGTAGTCCAGGAATTTTGATTGTCCTCAGAATTTTCAGTTTCTGTATCTTGAACAGTCAATATATTAGTTGATTCTTTTTCTATAGCAGGATGTAACACATGATTTATAGGAATCCTAGTTTCTGGTGACATCTTAAGTGTTGACCCTAGATTTGCTAAAGCATCAACCTCGGTATTGTCTTCTCTAGGCACTTGTTCTATATCAAATAAATCAAAGTTCTCAGCTAACTTTTTCACTTTTTCCGAATATTGCATCAATTTTTCACCTTTTGCAGCATATGTTCCATTGAAATGATTAGCTAAAAGTAATGAATCTACATATACCTTAAGGTTTCTAATACTCATATCCCTAGCTAATTGCAAACCAGAAATTAAAGCTTCATACTCTGCTTCATTATTAGTGGCTATCAAATGACAGTTCACTGCTTGGGGTATAATATCCCCCTGTGGCGATTTTAGTACAATACCTAGTCCTATTCCTTTAACATTAGCTGCACCATCAGTGTATAAGATCCATTTTTCAGTAGCTTCTTCTAACATTTTTACTTCTAAGTCTACTTTTGGTTGCAGGTTGGTACTAAAATCAGCCACAAAGTCGGCTAGAACTTGAGATTTTATAGCAGTCCTAGGTTCATAAATTAAGTTAAAAGCACTTAGTTTTACAGACCACTTAGCCATTCTACCAGATACTTCAGGTTTTCTAAGCACACATTTAATAGGATAATTAGTTTTAACATGTATAGCATGTGTTTCGAAATAATGTCTAAGCTTAGTAGATGCCATAACTAATGCAAGTATAAGTTTTTCAAGATGAGAGTACCTGGTTTCAGCATCAATTAAACTTTTACTTACATAGTATACAGGATGTTGTTGACCTTCTTCTTCTTTTACCAAGACATCACTGACCGCGTTCGAAGATACTGCCATGTATAGATATAGAGGCTCACCATCTTCAGGTTTTACCAACAGTGGTGGAGTAGATAGATATTTCTTTAATTCTTGGAAAGCTTCTTCTTGTTTTTCTCCCCATTCAAATCTTTTAGTTTTCTTCAAGATGTCATAAAATTCTTTGCATCTATCAGAAGATCTTGATATGAATCTGTTCAAAGCTGCCAATCTCCCAGTTAATCTTTGAACATCTTTAGCATTCGATGGAGACTTCAAATTCAAGATAGCCTTGATCTGTTCTGGGCTTGCTTCTATTTCTCTTTTAGTGACCATATATCCTAGAAATTTTCCAGCTCCTACTCCAAAATTACATTTTGCAGGGTTCAACTTCATGTTATACTTGTCTAGGATATTGAAGGCCAATTCAAGATCTTTCAAGTGATCTTCAGCTCTCTTTGATTTTACCACCATGTCATCTATATAGACTTCCATCGTATCCCCCAGTTGGTCTTTGAACATCATGTTGACTAGCCTTTGATATGTTGCACCTGCATTTTTAAGACCAAAAAGCATAGCAATATAACAATAAATACATGTCGAGGTCATGAAAGCGGTGGCTTCTTGATCTTCAGGTTCCATCTGAATTTGCTGAAATCCAGAGGAAGCGTCCATAAACGTGAGCATTTCATGTCTAGAAGTTGCATCTACCATTGCATCAATATGTGGCAGTGGAAATGGATCTTTTGGGCGTGCCTTGTTAAGATCAGTGAAGTCTACACAAACCCTCCATTTTCCATTTTTCTTTTGTACTACCACCACATTTGCTAGCCATTCAGGAAATTTTACTTCCCTAATCATTTTTGCTTTTAATAATCTCTCCATATCTTCTTGGATAATTGTGTTCCTTTCTGGAGCGAATTTTCTTCTTTTTTTGCTGAATTGGCTTGAAACTTTTATCAATTCCATGCTTGTGTGTAATCATATTTTTGGATATTCCAGTCATATCTTCCTGCTTCCAAGCAAAAGTCTTCATTCTGATCTTCAGAAAATCAGTGAGTTTGACCTCTAAATCTTTCGAGATCTTGGCACCTAATAAAACTTTGACGTTAGGATCTTCAGGGTCCAAAATAACTTCTTTAACATCTTGCTCCTCTGGCCCATTGACATCAAAGATCCTATTCTGTAATTGCTATTGTAAAGTTGACTTTGCTGCCGACTTCATGGTGGATGTATAACATTCCTTAGCTTCTTGTTGATCTCCTTTAACAGTGATCACTCCCCAAAGTGTTGGCATTTTAACACATTGGTGATATGTTGATGGTACTGCCTTCATTTCATGAGTCCAAGGCCTTCCCAAAATTATGTTGCAGCCTGGAAGAGTGTCGACCACACAAAATTTTTGCATGGAATTAACCCCTCCAACATATACTGGTAGCTTAATTTCACCCACAGTATATTTGGTCTCGCCACTGAACCCGATTAGTGGTGACGCCTTGCCAATAATATTATCTTCAGAAATGTCCATTCTTCTCAGAGTCTCCAGCTTAATTATATTCACTGAACTTCCATTATCTATCAAAATCCAGCGAACATATTGGTTAGCAATAAATAAAGTGACAACCAAACCGTCATGATGAGGCTCCATTATGTCATCAAAGTCATCGTCTTCAAAAGAGACAATATCTGAATCTGAAATTGAAGCTTTCTTCACGCCTTTTTCTCCTTTATCTGCCTTGCTTTGTTTTGCAAATCTCTTTGCTGCCGAGTATGTTGTCCCACATACTTCTGATCCGCCAGAAATAGTGTTAATTACTCTAGCATCTGGAGGTGGAGAATCTGCTTTTTGAGTCGAATTAGGCCTTGCAAATTCTATGCCTTCAACATCCTTAGCCTTCTTCCTTCCAAGGAGTTCTTTAGGATAACTTTTGGCCAAAAGAATGGAAATCTCCCTTCTTAACATTTTGTAATCTTCAGTAAGATGGCCAAAGTCTTCATGATATGCACACCATTGACTGGGAGCCTTCTTTTTGTAATAAGAATCATTCTTCTTTTGTGGCCATCTCACTTTGTCTCCAAGATCTTTGATTGTCAACATGTCTTGTGAAGGGCTTATTTCTCGGCTTAAATACTGGAGTTTCTGCTTTCCTATTTGGGCGATCATATGATAAAGCATCCAGTTTTGAAGATGTCAACTCATTTTCTTCAAGCCTTATAAATCTTACAGCCCTTGCTTTGGCTTCATCGAGATTTCTGCATGTTGTCATTATAAGATCTTCTTGAAATTTAGATCCTTTATGGAGACCTCTCTGCAAAGCTTGTATAGCAGTCAACATATCTAATTTAGGAATATTAAGAGATTCTTTTGTAAATCTAGTCATAAAATCCCTAAGTGATTCGTGTGGTTTCTGAGTAATTTTATAAAGATCATCAGTTAATTTTTCAAAGGTTCTACTGCATGAAAACTGACTATAAAATAAATTAGTTAAGTCAGCAAAAGAATTGATAGATAGAGGAGGCAAACTCTGCAGCCATTTTAAGGCTGATCCTAAAAGTGTAGATCCAAAGCTCCTACATAAGCAGGCTTCCTTCAGATTGGATGGAACAGGCACAGTTTCCATTTTCTCCAAATATAATGCAATGTGCTCTTGAGGATCAGTAGTTCCATCATATGGCTTCATATTTGGAACCTGGAACTTCTTTGGGATCTCTACATTCGCGATCCTGTCACCATATCTATTAATAAGATAGGATGCAGGGTTGACCTCAGGAATTGGATTGCAGAATCCAGGAACACTAGAGATCATATCTTTAATCCTCTGAAACTCTCTAGCGATATATTCGTTTGGTCCTTGTCCCTGCGATGAGTTAGTAAAAGAAAATGATCCATTATAGTTATTAGAATTGTGTAAACCTGCGCCTATAGTGGCAGATGTTCCAGCAGCATGAGTATTTTGAGGAATGTTGCTCCCAAGATTCGGAGTTGCAGTTGGGAATGACGTATTAAACGACGCAGATCCAGGTGCTGCAGATGCTCATGGAGTTGAAAATAAATTCCTTGGGGTTATTGAAGGTCCATTTTCTGTAATTTTGGATTCCAAAATCCTAAATTGAGTCTGATTAAATTCTTGATTGGCTGCAACAGTATCGGTAAGTTTCTGCAAAATAGCAAACAAATTAGGAACTTCTTCATGATCGAGATTTTGAGCAGCCTCTTCAGATCCCATATTAAATGGGTTTAGATAGCCTTTATCATTGTAAAAGATTGATCGTTCTGGTTGCCCAACATTTATCTGAGGTGAATTTTCAGCTGGTGTGTCGCCAACGATGTGGAATTCGTTACTTCGATCAGCTGGTCCTTTACCTTTGCTTTGATTCGGAATTCGAGCAGCATTATTCTTGTTCCTTCGATACGAATTATTTCCTGGAGGAGGAGGCATCATGGAAGAAGAAACAGCAGGAGTGTTTTGTGAAGAATTAGTTTGTTGAGTCGACATTATCGAAATTAATTTCGGAAAATTGGTTTTGATAAAAAAATCAAAAGAACTTTTTAATGAATCGAAAGCACCTTTTGCCCCACGGTGGGCGCCAAATTGTTTTGGTCAAAAATTACATATGATAATCAACGTTGAAGACTTAGATCAATAATGTAACCAAACTTTCGTTCGTGAGGTTAAGGGCTTGTAAATTATGTTTAGGATTCAAAGATGCGTTTAATAAAAGGGTTTAAAGATCGATTATGTCAACTAAACAAGAAATAAAGGTGTAAAACAATGATAATCAGAATAATAAGTATCGAAATAAATGCAATTACGATAAATAATGCTAATCAAAGTAAATAATGCGTTAAAAGTAAAGAGTAAAGAACAAGAACACCGAGATTTGTTATCGAGGAAAAACCCTTAATCCTTTGAGGATTGCCGGCATAAAAACCCCGCGAGGAAGCAATCGTCCCTGCCTTTGTTCTCTTATTAATGATTGTTAAATGATTACAAATGATGGAATTCGGTTGATCGATGTATCTAAGTGTAAAGTAAATGAGAGTAGTGTGTGTGAATACAAGTGTATAGCGAGCAGTATGTAAGTAATAGATAGGATGCCTATGATCGATCAGCCTCATTCTTTATATAGACCTAAGATCTAACTAACTATGCGAGTTTGTAGGGATCTTCCAGGTCTTCAGTAGTCGAACGTTAATGTGTATCTTGACCAGTCAAGTGAACGTTGTAGTTCTTCTCCTCGTGCCGAATTCAACTTGAAGTCCGATTATCTTGGCAGACTAAGTCTTCTTCGCATGTTGAAGATTAATTCCACGTGTTAAATCCTCTTTCTACCGTTGGAGATATTTTCCTTAGCTTTATTCTGAAATCTGCATACTTATCTCACATGGAAATGATAATAATACTTGAAACATAACGTTAGCAAAGTATTAACAAGTAATCAGAACATTCTCCTACGTCAAGATCCTGAGCTGTCAAGATCTTGGACCTTCAGGATATTGACACCTGAAATTTCACCCATAACATACGTGAATCGTATGATGTTAAGGTATTTGGTTTCCAAGGTATGAGCATGTGGTAAATAATATTGGTTTAAATAACCATGTTAACTCGATATTCATAATGCATGCGATATCTTATATAAATCTTGTGATCCAAAGGTAAATCCTTATTATTATAAAAACTGTGAACTCACCAACTTTATGTTGACGAAATTTAACGTGTATTCTCAGGTACTTGAGCTATTTTGATACATATACGTGATGCATACTTTTGGAGTCACAACATATACTAGAAGAAAACAAATTAGAGATGTCTAGTGATATATGAAAGAATCTCATTTGTACTTGTTGTATGCTCATTTCCATCTTTTGTAAGAATAAATGATTATGATAGATGAAAATCTTTAAAAACGTCTCATTATAGAGGTCGTTTATTATAGTTTGTGTTTGTGATTTCCTCTATTGTTCACACTTTTCGTTTCCGCAAAATAAAATATTTTGGGGGTGTGATAGATTGGTATCAGAGCCAGGTTATAGTGAACTAGGTTGCATTAGTGGGCCTGATAAATGAATTATTATGTTGCATTAATAAACTTAGTGTATAACTGTTTTGTGACAATGTGCTCATACATGCTAAGAATATACACTTTCATGCCTTTGTTTATAAAAGCCTTAGTTCGATCATGCCTTAGATTTCTCATGCCTTAGTATTTTTGTAAATATAGAAATGGCCAATAATAATGGATGGATTTCGGAATCCAGTGGGAGTATAAACCAAGAGCTAAATCATAATGGGTGGATTTCAGACTCTGACGATAGCATCGACCAAGTGGTTCCTATCATGGAAATAGATGATAATGATAATAGTTTGATCCTTAGCGATCTAGAACAACCCCTAGATGATGAGGAATCACCACCTGATTCACCAACTGTGATTGATCCTTGTGTTAATCCAGATGATCATACCGAAATCCCTCAGGTTCTGAATAATTGGAGAAATACCATGGGATGGCCTTCGTTCGAACAACCACCATTTGAGCCAAGGGATTTTCCCATAACTCGTGAGCCACCTCAGCACACTGTGCCTATTATTGTGGCAAGACTCCATGAGCTAGAAGCCAAACTTCCAACAACCGAATATGAAATGGAACTCTTAGCAAGCCAAAACAGTGTTGCTATAAATAGGGAAGGGGTTAGAGATATGAGGGAAACTTTCAATAAGTTCACTGGAGACTATAATGACAACATGCATATCTTAGATGCACTGCAGGGAGACCATGAAAAGTTGGTCGATGATCTCAACACAAATAGGAATATCGACGTTAAGAAAATGAAAAAGTTGACTACTAAAATGAAGAAAATGAAAAAGATGATAACTGATCTCAAAACCGAGTTGCCCTCCACTTCTGGAAGCAAGAAAAACCGAGCTACTTCACCCTAAGAAAAGTGCTGAAGAAAGAGCAAGTTATTAGAAGCCTATATATATAGTAGGAAATATATGTAAAAGATGATGTATTAGAATCCCATATTAGGAAATATATATAGTAGGATGACGTAATAGAAGTTCTTAAGTATGTTAACTCTTTAGAAAGAATACGGTTCTCTAATTTTGATGTACTAGAGAGCTCGTATTAACAAGGAAATTGTAACACCCTTCATTTAAAAATATGGGTTTCCAAAAATTTTCGCCTAACGGCGTTAAAAGAAAGCGGAAGTAAACTTTGAAAGTCCAACCAATTAAAATCTGTTTGGTTTCCTTATTCAATGGTGTTACTTAGTCATATCATCAAAACAAGTCCAAATGGAAACCCGTCGGCTGCCCAACACAAAACAACCGACTACATAACATGCAAACCTCATAAATGACAAGGCATAAACAAAAGTCTATAAATGCAGCAACTATGGGTAGCTATGGTCTTCATCAAGCTATCTACCCATTCCTCACTCTTCGTTCGTCATCTACCTCGGCTAAGCTAAACCTGAGGGAGCAACACATTTCAAAAAACAAGTGTTAGCTAACGAATTAGCTAAGTAAGATAACACTCAAGTTATAAAACATTTGTCCATTTCAAACATTATAAATTTATAGATACTTCATTAAGGCACAACACACATCAAGCATACCATGTTTTCAACACATCATAATAGGATGAACCACCCTAAATGTGCCTAATCTGCTTTACTTCATTTCACACATATAACCACATAACTGCATTCTACATATTAACTGCTTTTCTACATTTTAATTGTATTTATGTGTAACATAAGTCACATCTGACTAGATGATAACCATTCGGCTGAACATCAAATGTCGTTAAGGAATGGCTAGCAAATCGCGGAGTAATCCGTATGTACAAGACAAATGAGGGCGGGTCAGACCCCTCGTATTACTAAACTGCATCTCAATGACCATGTTGCAAGGAGCCACCCAAGCAACCTGCATCTACGCACTTAACCGGGCTAGGGAAAGTACGGGTTAAGCTTAACACTTTCTACATCTCATTTTAACGAGCTCGATCCTGCATCTCATTTAGTTTAGGTGACTACATTACCTAAACCATTACTACGTTACTGCTTTTACGTTTGGGCCCTTAAACGTGCACGTGTCATGGCAACTTAACAAGTCTAGTGAACTAGATGAACAAGCCATACAAACATGCACATATCAACAGTCATCAACATATACTACATCTCAATGCATCACCAGATACTACATATCATTTCATAACATAACACTACATTATACGTCATTTCTTAACATGCACTACATTACATATCATTTGGAACTGCATTTCAGGTCTCATTGGTCAACTACGTAACCCATATCACCTCCCGTGTAACCCCGTATAACCACAAGCAATTCAAGGTACCAATTGGGAATATATTATATGAAACCATCTTTTGTTGAACCCTCAGCGTGTCAAAGTAGTGTATCTTACCTTGATACAGCTTACCAACAAGTTAAGAGTATCTTAGAGTGCTTGCTAAGTGCTCCCAACAACCTATATTACAAGAAGGATGGATATATAAGTCGACTAGACACTTAAACGCGCTTAAAACCTTCCTGCCGGCTGATCTCGCCGAGCCCAGGGGTGGTCTCGTCGAGTTCAAGCTCCAGAATGCATCAAAAGTGAGACCTGACCACGATCTCGTCGAGCCCACTAGTGGTCTCGTCGAGTTCAATTTTCAGAATCACATCCTTCACTTGCAGGCGACTTTTCGACCTCTAGACGACCAAATGAGTCAAAACTTAGTTCTTATGAAATGTAGGGAATTCAAAGACCTTTCCATTTGACTCTTGAAGTTCTTTAATGAATGATTTATGACGTTTACAAGATAGGTATGCAGAAATCGTCCGAGATTCGAGCACTTTTGGAAATCGACACTTTTTGGCTATTTATAGGCAAAATCACCAGAAACTTTGTTCATATCGATTCAAGAGGACACATAGACCTTTTCAAAAATATAAAATTAATCTCTTATCTCATTCATATCAAAAAGATGTGATTTTTGCAATATGACAACAGTTTCAGGCCTTGAAATCCTTATCGTTTTGAAAGCAATTTCGATCATCAAACATCCATGACAAATGACCACGATATATACAGTTCATATACACCAAAATATGCTTCAATTAACATTATGAAGTTATCAATTACCCCTTGATTTATTTGCAAGACAATGATTGACATTTTAGGTCGCCGAAACAACATAAACAAATGATTTTCAATCACTTAACACACCCTATGGTACATATCTGATATGACACTCATCTTGACTCCATTGAATCATAAAAATATCAGTAACAACAAGATCATACCTTCCGGAAACCCCAACACACCAACTAATTGCGATAACGGTTACCGCGTAACCCAAAATCAACGATTCTAGCAACGAAACACAAATAACCGATCAAGATTAAGTATGAACGAGATGAACACTTAGGAATGACCTAAAATCAGTGGAGAATACAATCCTTACCTTGAAGATGATTACCGGATCGATATACAAGTGATTAATTGCTCCTAATGGACCCGAAATCGATAGAAAATCGAATAGAGGATTGATATAGGCTAGGGGGTGGTTTAGGGTTCAAAGAGAGGATTAATTTTCTGCTATTAGGGGCAAATGAACTGATACAAAACCCTTAATCCCATTTTTTAGGTTTCCACCTATGTCAAAACTAGTCCCTGAACTTCCATAAAGCTCATATTTTGCTCAAAACTCCTATTGGGAATACTTACAACTCACTAAACACTTCAAGCACCTCTAAAGGCATATAAATACACCTTAAACACATTATCACTTCAATCATTAAGGCATTCAAGCCTCTCACGTTTAGCTCATTAAACACATCTAAGCATTAAATCTCCTAGAGACTTAACGAACACGAAGTGTTGATTTAACGACTCAAGTCAACCATTAATCAAAAAGTTTGGGATGTTACAATTACCTCCCCCTTAAGAGGATTCCGTCCTCGGAATCACTTCAGCATAAAATAGGTGAGGATAATTTCCGAATCTACTTTCACCATAAATATAATTCCATTTCACTAGCACCAGCTCAATTAACTTCCTATGAAGCTTCTTTTACTTTTGGCCAAGGATCTCAACCAGGCCATTTACAAACACTCCTTAACATCAATACTCACATCACTCCACGGTTTCACATTGGTTTCATATCAACATATACATCATATCATCGTATACTCACATCTTAATCCATGTCTTATATCACATCAACATAGACTTACCACTTAAACGTAACTTCATAACATATCTTGGCATATCTCACATAAACTTGTCACTCGTATTCATATTAGCACATGTAGAGTATTTACTCCTAATTGTGCCTATCAACGATTATATCACACATATCTACATATCTTACGTAAATCTCACGTCACATCGTAATCCCACATCTTAAATTTCTTGTACACCTTTCTCACATATTCTTACATCTTTAATCAACTTACATATTAAGCACTAGCTTTACAACAAGCACGATTTCCCACGTCTTACGCACTAGCATTACATCTAGCACGATTTCCCACGTCTTACGCACTAGCATTACATCTAGCACGATTTCCCACGTCTTACGCACTAGCATTACATCTAGCACGATTTCCCACGTCTTACGCACTAGCATTACATCTAGCACGATTTCCCACGTCTTACGCACTAGCATTACATCTAGCACGATTTCCCACGTCTTACGCACTAGCATTACATCTAGCACGATTTCCCACGTCTTACGCACTAGCATTACATCTAGCACGATTTCCCACGTCTTACGCACTAGCATTACATCTAGCACGATTTCCCACGTCTTACGCACTAGCATTACATCTAGCACGATTTCCCACGTCTTACGCACTAGCATTACATCTAGCACGATTTCCCACGTCTTACGCACTAGCATTACATCTAGCACGATTTCCCACGTCTTACGCACTAGCATTACATCTAGCACGATTTCCCACGTCTTACGCACTAGCATTACATCTAGCACGATTTCCCACGTCTTACGCACTAGCATTACATCTAGCACGATTTCCCACGTCTTACGCACTAGCATTACCTTTAACTTCCCACACAACTTTGTCTCTTATTCCAAGGTGACGTGACCACTTAGTTCCATCAGAGGACCATTCAACCCTTTGTATTGCCACCAAACTTTCGGTGTCTAGTCTTGGCTTTTAACCCAATCACACGTCAACATATAAAATTTACTACACCTCGTATCATAATAGGTCGTATCATACTTCAGGCGGCATCCAAATGAGCATGTCACCACGGTTCATAAACTTCCTCAAGTACAACTTTTGGTCATTTCGTTCTCGGATACCGAAATCTTACTTTTAGACTTATAGTTCCACGCTGGTTATTTATGAATTTTCAGAATCCACTCACATAATTCATTTAAACAAAGGGTCGACTCGCCATACTTTCGATGCATAACATATCCCTCCATAGAGGCTTATGGTTAGACCATATTACCCACTTTGCTCATAATAAGCTTCCTTTGTTCACCACAAAACCTTTAGACAATTTTGAGCTAATCAAAACACTTCTTTAACAATTCCAACTTTATGAACTATTGTCTTTATGATCTTTGGCTCTGTACTTTTCCTTTCAATAACTTGTCGTATCATGAAATGACATTCAACACCTATGGCATAATCATTGTTGCATATGAACTCAACAATAAATCTCGAGGCACCATCACACAATCATATGGTTTTACCAAGTTTCTAACTCATTCATTCTCTTTCCCATCAATCTAAGAGTGATAGGCATCACTTGAGTTCACCATTTTCCTCATTCTTTGACAAACATCTTTAAAAAATTCACATAACGACCGTCTCGATTCAAAATATTCAACCATTTAATTTCACACTTTAAGAGCACTTCTTGATCACATATCTTTTCTTTCATGTCTAAGGAAACGGTGCAATAGTTCACCATGAAATAAGCATTTTTGGACAACTTGCCTACTAATTGCTCATGTCATATCATTACCTTTAACTTCCCACACAACTTTGTCTCTTATTCCAAGGTGACGTGACCACTTAGTTCCATCAGAGGACCATTCAACCCTTTGTATTGCCACCAAACTTTCGGTGTCTAGTCTTGGCTTTTAACCCAATCACACGTCAACATATAAAATTTACTACACCTCGTATCATAATAGGTCGTATCATACTTCAGGCGGCATCCAAATGAGCATGTCACCACGGTTCATAAACTTCCTCAAGTACAACTTTTGGTCATTTCGTTCTCGGATACCGAAATCTTACTTTTAGACTTATAGTTCCACGCTGGTTATTTATGAATTTTCAGAATCCACTCACATAATACCAACATCTTCGTCTCTAGAAACATCACCTTTGACTGGCTCATTGTAGACAAGTGCTTACCATAACCTTATAGTCATGGAATTAAACATTAAATGGAACCTTGTTCCTTTCAATTCTACGCGTCAGCTTCTACTTTAACTTTTACTCACTTTGGGCGAATTTAGAATTAGGCCTCTACTTGTAGAAAATCGTAGTAACGTTCCTTACACAGCATGATGTTCTTCATTATACTTAGAATAGATAATAATGTCATCACCGAACGTAATGACTGAACGGTCTAGAGAAACTTTAAACTTTATCCCTTAAGTTCACGACATGGTAAGGACCATTCGTTACCATGCAGGTACTTCAAGAAACTCAATAGGGTCATAATGAGCGTATAATTAACCTAAGCAGGACTTTCATCATCAACTTCATCATATGGTAGTACAATTCGTAAATCTATCTTATAGAAAGAAATACATCCCACAATCGAAAACATTGACTTCTTCCTATAAGTGAGAACAAAACGAAAGGTGTCTTTGAATAAAAGTAGCACTCGTCACACGTCAATAGAAGGTTCGACCTCACGATCGCAACGAAACCGAGAACATTAATAGAACATCTCGAAACTACGGGTGGCCTCGACTTTTGAAGTATAATCTTTGCCTTACATAAGTAGATCACATAGGCGAGAAACATGATCAATTCGGAACCAAATGCTCCTGAAAACTTCTACTTCTTGTGATTTAAGTATCCATAGTTAACTCCGTCATCCAACCTCTTAACTTTTACTCACTTTGGGTGAATTTAGAATTAGGCCTCTACTTGTAGAAAATCGTAGTAACGTTCCTTACACAGCATGATGTTCTTCATTATACTTAGAATAGATAATAATGTCATCACCGAACGTAATGACTGAACGGTCTAGAGAAACTTTAAACTTTATCCCTTAAGTTCACGACATGGTAAGGACCATTCGTTACCATGCAGGTACTTCAAGAAACTCAATAGGGTCATAATGAGCGTATAATTAACCTAAGCAGGACTTTCATCATCAACTTCATCATATGGTAGTACAATTCGTAAATCTATCTTATAGAAAGAAATACATCCCACAATCGAAAACATTGACTTCTTCCTATAAGTGAGAACAAAACGAAAGGTGTCTTTGAATAAAAGTAGCACTCGTCACACGTCAATAGAAGGTTCGACCTCACGATCGCAACGAAACCGAGAACATTAATAGAACATCTCGAAACTACGGGTGGCCTCGACTTTTGAAGTATAATCTTTGCCTTACATAAGTAGATCACATAGGCGAGAAACATGATCAATTCGGAACCAAATGCTCCTGAAAACTTCTACTTCTTGTGATTTAAGTATCCATAGTTAACTCCGTCATCCAACCTCTTAACTTTTCATAAGGGAAAACTCTTTATCTTGAGAAGCAGTCAGACATAAGATTTTGTACTCATATAGGATATCAACATCACCTTCATGTCACACCGGCGAAGGCAATATGCGATAGAACTGCTAGAAAGGTTCATGTGTTAGTTCTCCATACCTTCATGCAATATAAGGAAGAATCTCCACCTGTAGATACTCGTTCCAATCGTCATCTAACATCCCGTAACGAAACCTAAACTTAAACGAGTCATAAATCCAAAACAGACCAAAATATGCGCCGCATGGATGGTGCATGCGCCTCCTAAATCGAGCATTTCTGAACAGTAACTTCCATGTGTTTGCACATGCCCCGCATAAACTTAAAACTCAGAATATGCGCCGCATACCATCTATGACCAGGAAAGATAATTTCAAACAAAATCTAAGCGTCTTCCTTACACCCAAGCACAACTTTAAGACTTCGCAGCTCGAAGAAAATCTCACATCATAACATGGTGTTCAGAGAATGGAAGAGCTTCATGGTTAAAAGGTTCATTCATCCATAGCGTTATCTTCTTTACTTGCTTCAGCTTCATCATTCTTTAACCCATAGATACACGTCTACTCTTCACGTGGTTAATTATGCCACCAACCAGTGATTCCATCATTCCCATCTTCACTCCATTCAGATCAGCACAGACACAGTCTCACAAACACACACATGTCGTGATACATTTACAATTACGTTCGCGGCCGGAATTGTAACTGTATCCTTCCATACGTGTGCCCGGTAACCCTTCTATGCGTCACCTACTTATAACCCTTCAAGTATCCAACATCAATTCTACTCGTCAAACTTCAAGTCCGTGTCCTTTAAGCCCGTGAGCTCAACCACATTGACCACTACTCACTTCACTCTTCACTTACCTTTAGACTTCATTTAACTCCATGTACATCATAAACATTTTACCGGCTATAACTTTTCACCGATCTTCACACATTTCCTCACACTTGAAGCATCAACGTCATTAAAGTTGTTACACGGTGTTTGCTCTCGACACATAAAGATTCACTACATAGAAATCTCTCCAACTTCATTACTTTGTACACCGGTCAACACAAGCATGGCCATACAACACACTCGCGTCGTGATACGCTTGCAATTATGTTCTGGACCATAATTGTAGTTGTATCCTTTCACATGCGTGTTCGTTACCACCATTGTGTATCACCTTCTTTTCACCAATTCCATTCATCTAATCCTCCAACTTTTGTCCATCTCAACAACTTCTCACATAATATAAGGCAAAAGTTTATCAAATTCAGTTAGAGGAATAGAAGATCACCTCGAGGACCGTCTATCGTAACAATAGAATAACTTAGCGACGGAGAAGCGAGAAACGGAAGAATAAAGGCTAAAAGACACATTCACATTCACATATCAATAAACAATCATCATATAGCCTTAATCCTACACTCTCACTCATCCCAACCCGTCCTAAGGCATTTCATCTCAAAGGCTAAGCATACCTACTTAAGCCTAACTTGTCATCTATCGGTTTAAGTCCAATTCCTATGGCATACCTATAGTCATTGGTTCACTTAAACCATTTCTCTGATACCAACTTGTAACACCCTTCATTTAAAAATATGGGTTTCCAAAATTTTTTGTCTAACGACGTTAAAAGAAAGCGGAAGTAAACTTTGAAAGTCCAACCAATTAAAATCTGTTTGGTTTCCTTATTCAATGGTGTTACTTAGTCATATCATCAAAACAAGTCCAAATGGAAACCCGTCGGCTGCCCAACACAAAACAACCGACTACATAACATGCAAACTTCATAAATGACAAGGCATAAACAAAAGTCTATAAATGAAGCAACTATGGGTAGCTATGGTCTTCATCAAGCTATCTACCCATTCCTCACTCTTCGTTCGTCATCTACCTCGGCTAAGCTAAACCTGAGGGAGCAACACATTTCAAAAGACAAGTGTTAGCTAACGAATTAGCTAAGTAAGATAACACTCAAGTTATAAAACATTTGTCCATTTCAAACATTATAAATTTATAGATACTTCATTAAGGCACAACACACATCAAGCATACCATGTTTTCAACACATCATAATAGGATGAACCACCCTAAATGTGCCTAATCTGCTTTACTTCATTTCACACATATAACCACATAACTGCATTCTACATATTAACTGCTTTTCTACATTTTAATTGCGTTTATGTGTAACATAAGTCACACCCGACTAGATGACAACCATTCGGCTGAACATCAAACGTCGTTAAGGAATGGCAAGCCAATCGCGGAGTAATTCATATGTACAAGACAAATGAGGGCGGGTCAGACCCCTCGTATTACTCAACTACATCTCAATGACCATGTTGCAAGGAGCCACCCAAGCAACCTGCATCTACGCACTTAATCGGGCTAGGGCAAGTACGACTTAAGCTTAACACTTTCTGCATCACATTTTAACGAGCTCGATCCTGCATCTCATTTAGTTTAGGTGACTACATTACCTAAACCATTACTACGTTACTGCTTTTACGTTTGGGCCCTTAAACATGCACGTGTCATGGCAACTTAACAAGCCTAGTGAACTAGATGAGCAAGCCATACAAACATGCACATATCAACAGTCATCAACATATACTACATCTCAATGCATCACCAGATACTACATATCATTTCATAACATAACACTACATTATATGTCATTTCTTAACATGCACTACATTACTTATCATTTGGAACTGCATTTCAGGTCTCATTGGTCAACTACGTAACCCATATCACCTACCATGTAACCCCGTATACCACAAGCAATTCAAGGTACCAATTGGGAATTTATTATATGAAACCATCTTTTGTTGAACCCTCAGCATGTCAAAGTAGTGTATCTTACCTTGATACAGCTTACCAACAAGTTAAGAGTATCTTAGAGTGCTTGCTAAGTGCTCCCAACAACCTATATTACAAGAAGGATGGATATATAAGTCGACTAGACACTTAAACGCGCTTAAAACCTTCCTGCCGGCTGATCTCGCCGAGCCCAGGGGTGGTCTCGTCGAGTTCAAGCTCCAAAATGCATCAAAAGTGAGACCTGACCACGATCTCGTCGAGCCCACTAGTGGTCTTGTCGAGTTCAATTTTCAGAATCACACAGCTTCACTTGCAGGCGACTTTTCGACCTCTAGACGACCAAATGAGTCAAAACTTAGTTCTTATGAAATGTAGGGAATTCAAAGACCTTTCCATTTGACTCTTGAAGTTCTTTAATGAATGATTTATGATGTTTACAATATAGGTATGCAGAAATCGTCCGAGATTCGACCACTTTTGGAAATCGACACTTTTTGGCTATTTATGGGCAAAATCACCAGAAACTTTGTTCATATCGATTCAAGAGGACACATAGACCTTTTCAAAAATATAAAATTAATGTCTTATCTCATTCATATCAAAAAGATATGATTTTTGCAATATGACAACAGTTTCAGGCCTTGAAATCCTTATCGTTTTGAAAGCAATTTCGATCATCAAACATCCATGACAAATGACCATGATATATACAGTTCATATACACCAAAATATGCTTCAATTAACATTATGAAGTTATCAATTACCCCTTGATTTATTTGCAAGACAATGATTGACATTTTAGGTTGCCGAAACAACATAAACAAATGATTTTCAATCACTTAACACACCCTATGGTACATATCTGATATGACACTCATCTTGACTCCATTGAATCATAAAAATATCAGTAACAACAAGATCATACCTTCCGGAAACCCCAACACACCAACTAATTGCAATAACGGTTACCGCGTAACCCAAAATCAACGATTCTAGCAACGAAACACAAATAACCGATCAAGATTAAGTATGAACGAGATGAACACTTAGGAATGACCTAAAATCAGTGGAGAATACAATCCTTACCTTGAAGATGATTACCGGATCGATATACAAGTGATTAATTGCTCCTAATGGACCCGAAATCGATAGAAAATCGAATAGAGGATTGATATAGGCTAGGGGGTGGTTTAGGGTTCAAAGAGAGGATTAATTTTCTGCAATTAGAGGCAAATGAACTGATACAAAACCCTTAATCCCGTTTTTTAGGTTTCCACCTATGTCAAAACTAGTCCCTGAACTTCCATAGAGCTCATATTTTGCTCAAAACTCCTATTGGGAATACTTACAACTCACTAAACACTTCAAGCACCTCTAAAGACATATAAATACACCTTAAACACATTATCACTTCAATCATTAAGGCATTCAAGCCTCTCACATTTAGCTCATTAAACACATCTAAGCCTTAAATCTCCTAGAGACTTAACGAACACGAAGTGTTGACTTAACGACTCGAGTCAACCATTAATCAAAAAGTTTGGGATGTTACAGAAATATATATCCTTGTTGCGTTAGTTAAATCATTGTACTATGTAATTTTCCAAATATAATACATTGGTACTTTGATATACAACTTGTGTCATATACTTGCAAGTCTTTACTTTATTTTAAGTAAGAATTCTATTGTTGTTGTGGAATTTACTTGGTTAAATATTAATTAAGTTAAGATTTTAGTATACTTCTAACAAACTTACTAACTCAAAACATTTTCTTTATCTAAGAAAATGGCGCTTCCTAAAAATGCGACTACAGTAAGAAGGTCAACCAGAGCTAACCCCGATCCGACAAAAAGAAAGTCAGAACCTACTAAGAAAAAGAAACCTAAACCAGCCAAGAAAGTAACTCAATCTAAACCGGCTAGGAAAACAAAGCCAACTGAGCTAGAACCTACTAGTGAAGAAGAGGAAGAAGAAATCATCCTGTTATAAATGGAAATGAGCTTAATTGAGGTTTAATGTGGAAATATAGTTAGTGTGTGTAATGTGTGTTTGTGTGTGAAAGGGAGGTTGAAGATGAGTTTAGAGAGAGAAAATATGTTAACTATATGTTTATTATCTCAAAGGTTAGTTACATAATGTGGTTACAAGGGGTATTTATATCCTAAACATTACAAGTTTCATCTAGACCCCTTGCACTTTAACAACATTACAAATGTAACTCTATTTACAATTAAACACCACTAATTTATATTTCTAACAATCTCCCCCTTGGTGTTGAATTGTAAATGTTGCATCGTCTTCGGTCTTTAAATAATATGATGAGCCAATTTGTTGAAAATCTTCAATATTGATTAGACTTTGAAGCTTTCTCATTGTCTTCAATGTCTTGTATCAACTTTGACTTTGAATCTTCTCAACAAACAAATATATTTGACGATGACTTATTAAATCTTGATCTTCTCTTGCAACTTTGAATACTTTGGAAGCATCTTTGAAATCTTTGTAGCTTTTGAGCTTTCACAACATGAACTTTTGAATGTTGATTTCAACTTGATGTTGCTTGGAGAAGTAACTTGAACTTTTGAGTAGCATGCGGAAGCTTGGTTTTGACTTGGAATTCTTTTGAATACTTTTGGAGCGAGGAAGCTTGGTAATCATTGAATTCTCTTGGTAATGCGGAAGCTTGGTTTTGGAATGCGGAAATTTGATTTGACTTTAAAACTTCAATTCTTGATCGAACTTGTCTTTGAATCAACAATTATCTTGGAGCACTCAATTCTTTGATCAACTTATTCTTGCTCCCCCTCAAACAAACATTTCTTTCTTGGAGCAACTTATCAACTAAACGAATTATCTTCAAATTTCTTGCTACCCCTCGAACAAACAATCATTTCGGAGCATATTTAACAAATCATGAGATTACTCTTGCTCCCCCTGAAATGAACAATCTCTTAATATCAAAAGAACAAACTTCGTCTAATCTAAAACTTTTCATCTCTTCTAAAAAATTATTCAATCTCAAACTCTTGTAATCATCAAACAATGGTCATTTTTCCAACAAATCTTTCTATAATCGACCATGTACTTTCCAAAACTAAAATCATCTTGAATATTCTTAATCTCGAAACAATCTTTCAACTTTCTTGAAACAATCTTAGAACTTTCAACTTATCACGATAATTATTCACTCTCTTCACCTAAACTAACGATCCTTTGAACAACCAAACACTATGAATTATCCTCAATCAATATCTATCCATCAAATTCTACCTAAACCTTGAACTCTATCTATCAATCATTTAATCATTTCTCCCCCTTATGATGAATATGTGAAACGTGTTCATCATACAATAATGATTGATAGCATAAACGGTAGATCACAACAAACAATATTCAACTAAATTAACCCAACCCAATTCCCAATTCCCAATGAACCTATTGGTGAACTAGAATGTAAGGTTGCGTTTTTTTGGAAAAACAATTTATAATGGTGTTTGTGTTCTTTGTGTTTGTGTGAAGAGAAATGAAAACCGGATAAAAATGATCCGTTAACACAACCAAAAATCAAAAGGATTAATGGTGTGGCCTAAAAATACGATTACTATTTTTAGGACTTCCCATTATCATCGAGAAATACACAAAGCTTATCTCTAAATGGTTCGGTCTATGGCTTTTCAACTGATAGATTGCTTTAAAGAATGTAATTCATGGTCAGTGTCACAAAGGCGTTCAATAACCATGTCTTACTATCCTCAAAGACTTTTGGGAAATAAATCCGAGGTCACATAGACTTCTCGTTTACTCAACAAATTCATAAAATGAAAATGTGAGACCTACGTCCAACGTTGGAAAAGATGTTAGCATTGGTAGGATTTCCATTCGATCATCGTGGAATATCAATAATATGGTATCACTACGAATGTTCCGGCAATATCACAAAGATATGCAATGTCACAAAGACATATAAAGACTCATTGTGTCCTAGTCAAATGAAAGAATATTTCAAGTACGCTCTAGACTCAATAAGTTATCAAATGAAGTCGGGGACCGGAGCAGAGTGTCTCCCTTTTTCAATATCAACGTCTTCCAAATGAAGAGTCGATAGAAATGTGAAAATCTCCGTGAGAATAAAACAAGCATTTGTTAAGAAATACTTGATTGGTTAGGTAAAGATGTGCATTGCTTCACTGGGTCCATGAAGTCTTCTTCAATATCGAGAAATCAACATATGAAATCCGATAGGAACATGTTGACCCGGCTTCTAGAGAATTTTGGGGAGGGCATTCATTTCTTTTAGCCCTTTCTCACATCATCTTTTTCACCGTAACCTCTCACTTTTCGACTACTCCCTCATGTCCTATTTGCACAAACATCATCACCACGCTCATAAACCCTCACAATCTAAGATTGAGAATATAACTCCGGGGTTAGATCTCATCGGCGATGACAAGATCATGGAGTATGTATGAGTGGCCTAAACTCTCATGTGCAAATCTAACACCGAACTTCAATAAAGATGATCGAAAATGGTTTGAAAAGCATCCAAAGTGTTTATAAAATGGAAAATGAGTTTAAACACTTGGAAGTTTTGGTTTTATAAACAAACTCCCCCTAAATATATGCATGATATAAACAAAGTTTTAGCATATAAAGGGTGAGTTAAGAGTTTGAAAGTTGCTCACAAACATTAAAAATGAGACAACAAAGGCAGTACACAAAGGCGTTCGATGCCTTGCATCTCATCCTAATACTTTGTGATTAACTAAAAGACAAAGTTAAAAATGATGAAAAGAGAAAATCTTTTTGGATTTTTTAAAAATAAGAAAAAGAAAATCTTTTTGGATTTTTCTAAAAATGATGAAATTACAAACACGGTTTTAGAACGGGTTATACACTTATGTGTGCATAAGTCACTTTTCATCAAATCACTTGGAAATCACTTTTGTAACCCATTTGAAATTGGGTCTAATAGTTTTTGAATTCTTTAAAGTCCAAATGTACGTCTCATCGATTTGATGAATCGAAGTTGCATTCCACTGTGAACTAAAACCCGGTGGTTTAGTTGAAAAGAGTTTTCGTTGAAGCAATGGTGAAAAATCATTTGATTTCTTTGAAAACTTGTCAATCTTGTGAGATTGAGTTGGAAAATGATTTTCCGAAGCAAAATCATTCACTTTTTGCACGACTGCTTTCACAGGTTTTGGTGCAAGATCAAAAAGTTCCGAAAAAGAATATTTGAATGATTTTGACTCAGTTGACTGATCTTTTAAAATCGGTTTCCATTTAGATTTAGTCAACTGAGATTTTGCTTGCGAAATATGAGATGATTTATCCTTAAAGGATAGAAAAGACACAAAAGTAGTTGTTCCATCAAAAATAGGTTTCTTAGAGTACTTCTTACCCTTTTGCAAGGAGTAATTAGTAAACTGAGACACCTTTCTTTCAAAAGGTTTTGAAGATTTACCCGTGTAAACCCTCTTTGGAGCATCAACTTTAGATTTTGATGAAATAGATTTTGGAAAACTTTTGGACATCCCAGTCTTGTCACAAACACACTCAACATCAGTCTGAGTTGAGGTCTGAACGATCTTAACAACATCACATTCCCTTGGTACAGAATAATCCACAACTTCACATACAGGACAATCAGGTTCAGTGCAACCTTCAACAACTTTTTTAGGTAGGTCAAGAGAGACAGAACAATGATTTTGACGCTGAAAAGATTTGGTTTGTGTTTGTAATTCAATCTCAAGGTCGAAAATTTTCTTTGTCAAAAATGTTTCATTTGACTGAAGTTGCAAACACTTGTCATCAAGACACTTGATTTGAGCACAAAACTTTGTTCTTTCTTCTTCAACTTTGCTCTCAAAAATGGTGGACTTGTTTCGCAACTCATGGTTAAGCTCAGAAATCTTTTGTTGCAAAACAAGTTCTTTTGATTGATTGTCCAAAACAATTTTATTGAGCTTTTTGGAAGAATTGTCCAACTCATTTGTGAATTTGAAAAACTTGGATTGCAAATGATCTTTTTCTTTTTGAAGACTTTTCATGTTGGACAAAATAAGATCATTTGCAGATTTGAGTTCTTTGTTCTCTGACATGAGTTGGTCAATTTCAAGTTGAAGATTTTTGTTTTGTTCCATGAGTTTTTGACTCATCTCATACATGTATCGTTTTTCTTGAAAACGAATGACAGCACATGGAACATGTTTGTTGTTGAAAATCTTGGGATGTAAATTACATGTACAACGACCATTTTTATGATCCCAAATTTCATCCCCTGTGGGTTCTTGATGAACATAGTCGTCAGTTTATTC
>CM067169.1:35741815-35914915 GCA_034093135.1 Erigeron breviscapus | reverse complement strand
TTTCGCTTATAGATTTGGTTCCCTTCGATATTGGTAGTTTCGATGTAATTGTGGGTATGGATTGGATGTCGGTAATGAATACGGTTATAGAATGTAGTGGTAGGGTAGTGAGAGTTCCGTTAGAAAATGGTGAAGAGTTAGTGATTCAAGGCGAGACGACCTAGCCGTGGGAGGGAAAAGTATATAGTGTCAACGTCACGAAAGTTGAATTGAAAACCGTGTCCGTGATTAATGGATTTACGGATGTATTTCTGGACGACCTACCGGATTTGCCTTCATCCCGTGAACTAGATTTCCGTATTGATCTCATTCCAAATGCTTCTCCCGTGGCCAAAGCACCCTATCGCTTAGCCATCACAGAAATGCAAGAGTTGGCCGCCCAACTCAAATAACTCCAAGAAAAGGGTTTTATCCTCCCTAGTCAATCACCGTGGGGTGCACCGATTATTTGTCAAGAAGAAAGAAGGCTCCTTCCGAATGTGTATCGATTATAGAAAAATTAAACAAACTCACGTTGAAGAACCGTTATCCTCTTCCAAGAATTGACGACTTAATTGATCAGCTTCAATGTGCTCGTTACTTACCCAAGATCAATTTGCGGTCGGGTTACTACCATTTGCGAGTCTGTGAAGATGATATTCCCAAGACGGCCTTTCGAACACGTTATGGACACTTTGAATCTACGGTTATGTCTTTTGGGTTGGCCAATGCACTGGCGGTGTTCATGGTTTTGATGAACCGGGTGTGTCGGCTCTACTTGGATAAATTTGTCGTTGTTTCGTTAATGACCTCCTTATTTATTTCAAGAACGAAAGAAGATCATTCAGAAACACTTGAGGAAATTTTTAGAGTTTCTGCGAGAAGAGAAATTGTATGCCAAGTTCTCCAAATGTAAGTTTTGGCTTGAAGAGGTCCATTTTCTTGGTCACGTGGTGAGCAAGGAAGGAATTCACGTGGACCCAAGTAGAAATCGAAGCGGTGAAGAATTGGAGACGACCTGAGAAGCCAACCGAGATTCGCCAGTTTCCTTGGTTTGGCGGGTTGTTATAGATGTTTCATTAAGGGATTTTCAGAAATTGCCCAACCTTCGAATTTGTGGACTCAACGAGAAAGACGGTTTGATCGGAGTGAAGTGATTGCCTATGCATCTAGGCAGTTGAAGGTGCATGAGAACAATTATCCGACTCATGACATGGAATTGAGAACGGTTGTGTTTGCTTTGAAATGTTGAAGACATTATTTATATGGCACCAAGAGTATGATCTATACCAATCACGTAGGCCTTCTACACGGTTTTGACCGAAGTAAATTGAACATAAGGCAACGGAGATGGCTTGAGGTTTTTACTGATTATGATTGCGTTATCCGGCCTCACCGGGGTAAAAGCAAATGTTGTAACCGATTCTTTGAGCCGAAATGAACGTATAAAGCCTAGACGAATTAGAGCCATGAGCCTTACCGTGCAAAGGAGTGTTCGTGACTCCATCCTTGAAGCACAAAGGTTGGCAACTAGGCTAGAAAACTTCATCAATGAAGTGTCACATGGCTTAGAAGAACGATTTCATAGAAAGGACGATGACGGATTATACTTTGTTGGACTCTTGTGGATTCTGGTTTTGGTGGGCTTCAGATGAAGTTGATGAATGAAGCCACAAGTCGGTCTACTCGGTTCACCTGGGGCCCGACAGGATGTATTTTGACACGAGATACTAGTATATATGGCCGGAAATGACGAAAGACATTGCAAGATACGTTAGTGAATGCATCACGTGTATACGAGTAAAAGCCGACCACAGGAAACCACCCGGTTTACTAGTTCAACCGGTAACACCGGTGTGGAAACGAGAACGAAATGAACTTCATCACGAAGTTACCTAGAACGAGTAGTGGTCGTGACACCATTTGGGTGAAAGTTGACCGAGTGACTAAGTCGGCTTACTTCTTAGTCATCCGGGGGAAAAGATAAATTTGACACCATGGCACGTTGTACCTCAAAGAAGTAGTATCCAAACTTGGAGTGCCTATTTCCGTCATAAACAATCGGGATACCTGATCTACTTCAAAGTTTTGGAAGGCGTTCCAAAAAGCGATGGGTACTAGCTCGATATGAGTACGACGTTCCATCCGCAAACCGACGGTCAAAGTGAAAGAACGATTCAAACTCTTAAAGACGTGTTACGAGCTTGTGCCATCGAATTTGGTGGAAATTGGGACGTGCATTTACCGTTAGTTGAGTTCTTCTACAATATACATCACATGCTAGCATTCCAAATGGCGTCGTTTAAAGCCTTACGTGGGAGAAACTGTAGGTCACCGTTAGCTTGCGGGCGGAAGTTGGTGAAAGCCAACTAATTGGGCCCGAAATTGTTATTTAAAACGACCAAGGTGATCTCTCAAATCAAAGAAAGGTTGAGAGTGGCCCGAGAAGACAATTGAAGTATGCAAACGTGAGACGACGCCCTCTCGAATTTGAAGTTGGTGATTATGTGTTGTTGAAGGTGTCCCCGTGGAAAAGCGTGGTTCGATTGTGAAGCGTGGCAAGTTGGGCCCGAGGTATATCGGCCCATTTAAAATCCTTGAACGAATTGGCCCGGTAGCGTATCGATTGGAACTTCCACAAAATTTGAGTGGAGTTCATAATGTTTTTCATATTTGTAATCTCCGGAAGTGTTTGGCCGATCCAACACTTCACGTGCCTCTTGAAGAAATCCGTGTTGATAAAACGTTGAAGTTTGTAGAAGAGCCAATAGAAATTCTAGACCGGGAAACTAGGAGGCTTAAGAACACTCGGTATACACTCGTTAAAGTGAGATGGCGAGCTAGACGTGGACCCGAATTTACTTGGGAACGTGAAGACTCTATGAAAGCCAAGTATCCCCATTTGTTTAACGAGACTAGTTAGATTAGAATTTCGGGACGAAATTCCTTTAACGGGGGAATGATGTAACATTCGTGAATTTTGACTCATTTGTGTAACATCCCAAACTTTTCAAGTTTGACTATTTGACTATTCCGTTAGTTAACGTCAGGTTCGTTAAGTTTATGTGCCCTAAATTGGGATTATGTGATTAAATGCTTATGCGTTTAATATAATATGATTAAAGTATGTTAAATGAAAGTAATTAAAGTAAAGTCATGAAAGTTAAGTGTTCGTTAAGTCATAAGGTGTTCCAGTGAGAAAGTTAAGCTAAGAAAGTAACGTTTAGAAGTCGAGGGCTTAAGTGTAACATTGGGAGTTGATGGCCAGGGATTTAAGTGTAATTAGGCAATCCTAATTGTCACGAAAATCTGATCTTATGTGTGTGTGTGAGCCCTAGCCGATCCCCTCCCTCTCCAAGCAAGTTTCCCTCAAGATTTAATTGTTTTGTGCCGTTTCGATCAAGTTTTGTTTAGATCTTGAATCCCCTAAGTCATCTACAGGTATTGTAGGTAAATCCTCTTTGAAATCTGATCTTATGAGTCATATATGTCAATCCGATCCAGGCCATGGGGTTTGGGTTGGGTTATATTGCAAAACGTTAACCGATTTCATGTTATTCGGATAATCAATTGAATGATTTATGTTTGTAAAGGATCAAGGGATAAATTGACGATTTGAAGGCATCAATTATGTCATAAAAGAGGTCAACTTCATGTCTCCAGGTCGGGGTTAGGGTTTGAGATCGAATGGGAATCGTTTAAGTGTAGTTAAAAATCAGGTTTGTTGATCGAGCCCCGCTATGCGGCGCATGGGATTTCCATGCGGCGCATGGAATGGTCTGGATGCTTCTGATCAAGTTTATGCGGCGCATGGAAAAGCCATGCGGCGCATATTCAGGTCTGGCAGTCGTATAGGCTTGTTTTCATGCTCGTTTGACCCATAGACCTTATGTTTAGGTTACCTTATGATATAGGGAACTTAGAGAGGTCTTTTGAAGCCACGTTTATGTTACCTATTGGTTGTATGATGCTATTGTTAGATGGAAACACAAACAAGTCAAGTTAACCTTGCGTATTGCTCGTTGTATTCGTCACGAGGTAAGATACACTACTTTGACACGCTGAGGGTTCAACAAAAACATAGTTTTCATATAATAACTTCTCAAATGTTATCTTGATTGCTTATGGGTATTCGGGGTTACACGGGAGGTGATATGGGCTATGTACATGACTATTGAGGCCTGAAATGAAATGTAATGATACGCTATGAAATGTTATGCAATGATATGAGATGTAATGATATGCTATGAAATGTTATGCAATGACACGAGATGTAATGATATGCTATGAAATGCTATGTAATGTCTTGAGATAAATTAAAATGTGATATATGTTGATGATATGTGAAATGTGCATGATTACATGGCTTGTTCATCTAGTTCACTAGACTTATTAAGTTGCCATGACACATGCACGTTTAAGGGCCCAAACGTAAAAGATGAATATGTGATGATGTTTAGGTAATGTGGATACCTAAACTATATGTGATGTAAATCGAGCTCGTAACTGATGTGAAAGTGTTAAGCTTAACCCGTGCTTGCCCTTGCCCGGCGGGTGCGTATATGTGGTTGCTTGGGTGGCTCCTTGCAACATAATTACGTGGTATGAGTATCTCCGGGTGGCGTGATTACCCACCAATGTCTTTGAACATAACGGACTACTCCGGGATTGGCTTGCCATTCCTTAACGACATTGATGTACTGCCGTAAGGTTTGTCCATCTAGTCGGGTGTGGCTTATGTCACACGTAATGAGATGTATATGTTATATGATGTGTGTGACCTATGTCACAATTGCAATGATGATATGTGAAAAAGATATGAAAGATGACTAGGCACTTTTAGGGTGGTTCATCCTAATATGAAAGATGTTGATGCTATGATATGTATGTGAGATGATATGATTGAAGATATGTGCCTTAATGATTTCAATGATTTTCCTTTAATGTTTTAAATGGACAATGCTTTACAAACTATGTGTTATCTTACTTAGCTAATTCGTTAGCTAACACTTGCTCTTTTAAAATGTGTTGTGCCCTCGGGTCCAACATTAGTGAGCAGGTAGATGTGAGAAGATGTGAGGCATGGGTAGATGATCTTGAAGCTGGCTGTAGTTTGCCCATAGTGGCTGCTCGCTTTAGACATTGATTTATGTCTAAATATTTATGATTTGTATTTACTATAATGTCGGTTGTTTAATGTTGGGCAACCGACGGATTTCCATTTAAACTTGTTTTGATGATATGGCTAGTAACACCATTTAATGAATGAACCAAACAGATTTTGCTGGTTTGGACTTTTAAAGTTTAATTCCGCTTTCTTTGACGCCGTTAGGAGAAAGTTTTTGGAAATCCATATTTTTAAACGACGGGTGTTACAAGTTGGTATCAAAGCAATGGTTTAAGTGAACCAATGACTATAAGACCATAGGATTTGGACTTAAACCGTAAGATCAGACATGCTAGGCTTAAGTAGTTGAGCTTTAGCCTTAAGATGAGATGTTGTTAGGACGGGTTGGGATGAGTGAGAGTGTAGGATTAAGGCTATATGATGATTGTTTGATTGATGATATGTTAATATGTTTTTAGCCTTTATTCTTCCGTTTCTCGCTTCTCCGTCACTAGATTATTCTATTGCCACGATCGACTGTCCCCGAGTTGATGTGCTATTTCTCTATCTGAATTTGCTAAATGTGCGCTGTAATGTATGTGTGAAGTGGTTGAAATGAAGGGAAATTTGTTGGATTAGGTGAAATGGTGTCCCGTCAATGGTGTCCAACCCACGAGGTTAGTGACAAGGACCGCAACGGAAATGAGATGTTGTATGGATGATAAAGATTATGTGAATGGAATTGGTGAAAGAATGTGATACACAAATGTGGTGATTAACATACATGTGAAGTGATACAATTACAGTTATGGTCCGGAACATAGTTGCAAGCGTATCACGACGCGAGCGTGTTTGTATGGCCATGCTTGTGTTGACCGATGTACAAAGTAATGAAGTTGGAGAGATTTCTATGTATTGTACCCCTATTTGTCAAGAGTAAACACCGTGTTACAACTTTGGTGATGTTGATGCTTCAGGTGTGTGGAAATGTGTGAAGATCGGTGGAAAGTGATAGCCGGATTAAATGTTTATGATGATTATGATGTACAAGAAGTTAAATGAAGTGATTGGTAGTAAATGTTGCTGAGTCTACTAGTTTAAAAGACATGGATTTGAAGTTTGAAGTGTAGAGTTGATGTTGGATACTTGAAGGATTATAAGTAGGTGACGCATAGAAGGGTTACCGGGCACACGTATGAAAGGATATAGTTACAATTCCGGTCGCGAACGTAATTGTAAATGTATCACGACATGTGTGTGTTTGTGAGACTGTGTCTGTGTTGATCCGAATGAAGTGAAGATGAGAAGGATGGAATCACTGAATGGTATCGTATTTAACCACGCGGAGAATAGACATGTATAAATGGATTAAAGTCATCAAAAGTATTGTCAAAAGGGTTAATATTATGTCTTCAGGTGGAATTAATGGTTGGAGCTTGTGTGGAAGTCGATTGAGGGATTAAAAGTTGGGTTGTTCGTCGAACTGGGCGATATGCGGCGCATATCTGCCAATTTTGAAAATTGATTTCAGATGGGAGCCCGATATGCGGCGCATAGACGTTCTATGCGGCGCATATTCTGTGTGCTCAGAATGTTGGATATTTTATGTGACAAAGTTAATTGAAATATGCGGTGCATATTTCTCCCATTCGACGCATAAGTGCCCAGTTTTGAAATATGCGGCGCATGCACCATTCATGCGGCGCATATCTTGGTTTGTTTTGGATTTACGACTCGTTTAGTTTTGATTTCGCTACAGGATGATATATGACAATTGGGACGAGTACCTACAGGTGGAGATTCTTCCTTATATTGCATGAGTGTAAAGGTGATGTTGATATCCATATGTGTACAAATTTTTATGTATGAGTGCTCCTCAAGATAAAGAGTTTTCCCTTAAGAGAAGTTTAGAGGTATGATGATGAGGTTATTTATAGTTTCTTAAAGCAGATGAAGTAAAAGTCTTTCAAGAGCATTTGATTCCGAATTGATCATGTTACTTGCCTGTGTGATTACTCATGTTAGGCAAAGATTATATTTCTAAGTGAGGCTACTCGTAGTTTTGAGATGTTTTATTAATGTTCCCAGTTTCATTGCGAACATGAGGTCGAGTCGTCAAGTGATGTGTGTCTAGTGCTATTTTCATGCAAACGCGCCTTCCGTTTTGTCCATTATAGGAAGAATTTAATGTTTTAGATTGTGGGATGTATTTCTTTTATAAGATAGATTTATGATGTTGCTACCATTTGTGGATGATGAAAGTCTTTGATGTGTATGAATTTAAGGAATCAAGCCTAAAGTTTTCTCTAGATCGTTTAGTCAATACGTCTAGCAAGGAAAATCTTGCCTATTTTAAGTATGACGAAGAACATTATATTTGCGTAAAGAGCGTTATTATGATTTTCAACTCGAAGAGGCTTAGTTTTAAATCCGTCAAAAGTGAGTAAAAGCTAAGGGAGAAGCTGACACTTAATGTTGAAAGGAATAAAGTTCTATCTATCAGCTAAGTCCGTGGTTGTGAGGTTATGGTGAGTGCTTAAGATCGAGAGTATTTAGACAAATTCACTTTCATGCAAAGTGTATGCTTAAAAAGTATTTATGTCAAGGAAATGACTTTGTATTTATAGGCAACAAAATTCACTGAATTTTGTGCCGTACAAATATGGTTGCATACATTTAATGATCCGACAAGAACATTAAATGTATTGGATAAGAATAAGAATAAAGTCACATCAAGTGCAAGTGTATCCTTATATCCAACCACCTTAACACACGTATACTATGTTAAAGAACAAGTGGATTGTTCTTTGGAAAGTGTGTTAAAGGCATAAGTCAATCCTTGGTATTAGTGTTCAGACTTGCAGGATCTAGAACACTAACACTCCTCCAGTGTACAGATCTGGTAAGACTTTCCAGTGGACTCCACCATTTGTAAAGTCTTCTTCCTTCAGACTTCAGTCTTTGACTTCAGTCAGAATGTCTTCAGTAGAGTAGATCTGGACTGGGGTGAAGTCTTCAGTGAGCTAATCTGGAGAATACTCCAGATTATCTATACAAGTATTTGCTCACTAGTCTTCAATTATTTCTGGACAAATCTTTAGAGGGACTCTAGATTCCAAGTCTGGAGTAGGTCCAGTTGAACATGTTTTCTGGTCAGATCTTCAGTGAGGCTCCAGAAGTCGGGTCTGGAGCAAGTCCAGCAAAACATGTTTCTTGACTTATCTTCAATAAGATTCCAGTAGTCCAGTCTGGAGCTAGTCCAGTAACTCTGGACTAAATCTGGACCTAACAAATTCCCCCTATTTGTTTAGAAATAATACAAGTATTTTTCAGGCTTATAGATATACAAATTTGTATGCCTGGAAAACACTTGGTCGATTTAAGTCTAAAAATTCTAAGTTACTGGAAAACACTTTATAGATCATGAGTGTTTTCAGTTTCATCTTTTAAGTTCTAACTTAGACTAAATCTGGTCATTTACTTATAAAAAATAAGAAATTGCAACTATTATTACTTTCATCAAAAAGGAAAATAATTACAACTTTCATAATACAATAATTACAACAAGTACATGATAAATAGGTTTAGGCCCTTCTTCTTGATGTCCTTTCTGGAGCATCTTCAGTAGCCTTCCTCTTAGGAGATGGAGATAATGGAACAGACACTGGTGGTCTCAGACCCAACACAGCTTCCATTTGTTGAATTCTCTTCCAGACCTTCTCAATCCTTTTCATGAAGGCCTTAACATCTGAAGAGAGATCAGTCTTACCTTTAAACGTCATTCCAATCTCCTTCAGTTCAGTCCATCCAAAAGCTTGGACTGAAGTATCTTTCCGCTCATCTGTAAAGTTACCCTCCCTGGTCAACTTCACATTAAATCTGGTTATTCCTTGATGAATTTCAGCCAGTTTGATTTCAGCATTTACAATCTTTCTTGCATTGGCCCTGAAACTCATAATTTCTTCATATTTTGCCTTCAGCTTTGCCATCTGAACCAATTCTTCAGTTTCCCTGGATACACCACTCTGTTGTCCTTCAGTGGACTGGTGTTGTCGATTAATTTTAAGAGTAGTATCCAGAGGAATAAAGGTGCTAAGATCACCATCTTTTATAGCTTTTAATTGTCTGGCAGTAAGCTTAGGCAGACCAGTCATTTTCTTCCTGTATTCCAGTTCCAGTGCACCAGCATTTTTTCTGATCTTTTTCTGGAGGCTTACCAGCTCCTCCTTTCTCTGTCTGATCAACTCTGGAATGGTTACACCATATATCAATGAGTCATATACCTGTTCTTCTTCAGCATAGAACGAGCGTATATGCACATCATTCAGTGCATCAAGACACTGATGAACTCTGGGATCCTCCTTCATCCTTTTAAAAATTTCAATATTTATGCCAAGTCTTCCAGCATTGTAGGAATCCAGAGTACCCATTGTAGCCATCTCCCTTTGATGGGCCAGCAGTTCATTCTTTTGATTTGTATTGAATATTTCAATCATGATGCACTGTTGATTTAACTTCCTTGAAGTCTCATTGTCAACATCTTCAGTCTGATCTTCCTCTTCACCAGATACTACTTTTTCTTTTCCTTTAACTGCCTTCAGTGTGGTAGGAATATCTGGGAAGGATTCAAACTGGGGCTCACTGGCTTCAGTACCAGTAGCCTCTTCTTCAGTAAGCCTGGCTTCAGTGCCATATGCTTGTTGTGCCTTTTGCTTCAGTGTTTGGTCACCAGACGACCTTTCCCCCTTGGAACGATCTCCAGACTTGAGATCATTCCACAATTGTTCAAGCATAATTATGTCTGGTGGACCAAAAGTTGTACCTTCAACTGGAGTTGTTTCAGACACAACTTTCTTGAGTGCCAGCACTTCCTTCTTTAAATTATCAATTTCTTCTGGCAAGTGCTTTGGCAACTTCTCATCCAGAAGCTTTTCAATTTGGGGTAAAACCCCACCATGAATGCTACGAAGGACAGTCCCAGAAACTTCTTCACATAATTCTTTTAACACATCGCTTCTGAACTTCCTTGTACATTTATCACTGATGGTGCTAACAACTTCACCTTGATCCAGTGTAGGTCTGCTTTCCAGAGCACTTACCCTGAACACCAAATTCTTAACTTCTTCTTTCAGCCCTGCCAGTTCGCCAGTGACTGCAGCCTGAACAGAAGTAACCAACCTGTTCTCTAATCCCTGGACTGCCACCTTGATTTTTTCAGTGTTGGAGTTTGTGGCCAGTACCAGTTCATCCAGCTTTTCATATACCAGCTTCTCATTCCCAGCGAAGACATTCATCTCTGAAGCAAGGTTATTTGAAAGTAAAGACTTGAAATCTGAAATAACCTGAGATGATGTCTGGAGTGATCTCTCCAGGTCCTCCACCTTACTTAAAAGGCCTTGGACCTCGGTTGAAGAAGAAGTGGAGAGACCAGTGGGAGGTTCAAAAGTGGAGGGTAATCTGGTCATTAGAGGAACTTGTGCCCAGTCCTCTTCAGTTGCAGCTTCAGATGTTGCAACGGGTGACTCCAGCGCACGAGGAGGAGGTTGAGATTCTGGTGGTGGAGTGAAGTATGAAGTTGTTTCTGGAATTGAAGGTGGTGGTGGTGGTGGCATGTTTGGTTCTGGTGGTGGTATTTCTAGTGTTGGTGTTGGTATTTCTGGTGGAGGTGTTGGCATTTCTTCTTCTTGTACTTCTTCACCCAGAAAATTCAAATTAACATCATAGCCTTCAGACATTGGGGAGTCAACATCTTCCCATTCTGGAACATTCCCAACTGCCTGTTCACCAAACTGTGCACCAGTCTCTACATCTACTGGTTCACCAACCTCAACATTTAAATCCAATGGAGCCTCTTGCTCACCAGAAGCTTGTTCTTCAGTCTGAACAACTTCAACAACCTCTTCAACAACTTGGGCAATATCTTCTTGTACATCAGCCTGGACTTCAGTGTCCACTCTCTGTTCAAATTGTACAAGAGATTCAATATTCTCTTCAATAATAGGAGATCCATCAACATTAATTGTATCACCAGGATGGGTTGATGGATTTACCTGGACTTCACCTCTCATCAGACGCCTATGAGTTCTGGGACGTCTGGAAAGCTCAACAATTGCTTGACTTGAACTTTCTGGAGCCACTTGCCTTATGGGCTGTACAGCCTCTATTATCTGTACATCATCACCAGATGGTCCTTCAACATCTTGAACCCTATCTGGACCCATTTCAACTGCTTCCCTCTGGAAGGAAAGCATGGACTGAGAAATATCCACCTCATCCACTGGAGACCTAAGATTGACTAGGTCCCTCATATACTCACTCACAGAAAAGTGAGTGGTATCCATATCGTACTGGTCGCCAAGTGCATTTTTAAACATAAGTGAAAGGAATCGAATGTAAGGAATAAATGGCTTTCTTCCTTTCACCTTTAGGCGCTCAACCAGGTCGTCAAAAAGGATTTGGGCAAAATCAACCCTTAGCCCAAACCATAAGCAATAGGCAATCTGGAGGTGGGTTTGATTAATCTGGTCTAACCCTCCAGAGTTGCCTCCTAGACACTCAACGATATGCGTGAAGAAATATCTCCACGAATCTGTCAATTTACTCATATAAATCGTTCCCTTTCTGGATAGCTGCCCATGCTCATCCAGAATATCTGTATGCCCCATAAGCCTGCATACTTCCCTTGTGTTAATTCCAGTGGGAAGCTCGATTGGCAACTCATTCTGTTCATGATAGTTCAACTGGAGAACAGACCTGAGAAGACTAACTGTGAAACCAAGGGTTCTGGTACCTCCCTTTAAAGTATATTTGATCGATGAAGTTTCATCGTCATATTGGGCCGTGTACCAGAATTCACACAAATACTCGTGGTACATCCTACCAGGATTTAATGTCAATGCACCATACAATGGGCAAGAAAGAAAGAAAGAATTTAATCTCCCAATGATCGATTGGGCATCATGAACACTGGACAACGAAAGTCTTGCCATCCAATTATTCATATTTATCCTTATGGCACTTGCCTCAAGATTGATGTGAGGTGCCCTGTCAACATTATCCGAAGGAACAAATTCATTTGCAAGCAGATTTCTGAGGGTTCTTGACTGTCTAGGTGCCATTATGAGAATAGATGAAAATGAAATTGAATGAATATAGTTAAGGTTATGATGAAGAATTGATGAAATGCAGTTAATATGAGAGATAAAAATGAGTTCAATATTATTTTTCATAATATGATCACGAATGAAATGATACCTTAGATCGATGTGCTTCGTTCTGGAGTGCATGACTGGATTGTTTGAGATAGCAATGGCACTGGTATTATCACAAAATATGGGAGTCTTTGAATATGTAATACCATAATCAAGCAACTGGTTCTTCATCCAGAGTATCTGAGCATCACCAGATTTAAGGATTTAACATTCCCAACTCACCAACAAGATATTCAAAAGTTTTGACATCCAGAGGTTTGGTAAAAATGTCAGCGAGTTGTTTGTCAGTGGCAATAAAATGGAGTTCAATATTATTTTTCATAATATGATCACGAATGAAATGATACCTTAGATCGATGTGCTTCGTTCTGGAGTGCATGACTGGATTGTTTGAGATAGCAATGGCACTGGTATTATCACAAAATATGGGAGTCTTTGAATATGTAATACCATAATCAAGCAACTGGTTCTTCATCCAGAGTATCTGAGCACAACAACTGGCTGCAGACACGTATTCAGCTTCGGCAGTGGATAATGAAACTGAAGTTTGCTTCTTACTCGTCCAGCTGACCAGTTTGCCACCTAGGAAATGACATCCACCAGTTGTGGATTTCCTATCTATCTTACAACTTGCATGATCTGAATCTGAATAACCCATTAGATCCATGCCTGAGCCTTTGGGGTACCAAAGACCTAGACTGGGGACTCCTTTAAGGTACTTCAGTATGCGCTTTACAGCGAGCATATGAGATTCCTTTGGATTAGACTGATATCTGGCACATAAACATGTTGAAAACATAATATCTGGTCTACTGGCAGTTAAATACATCAGTGAACCAACCATGCCTCTATATACAGTGGTGTTCACTGGTTTGCCATCTGGATCCGAGTCCAGTGTCAGTGGTGCAGAAATTGGAGTTGGTTTAGATGGTGAAGAATTCATATCGAATTTCTTTAAAAGATCTCTAACATATTTTTCCTGATTAATAAAAATGCCATCATTGTTTTGTTTAATCTGTAGTCCAAGAAAATATGTTAATTCACCCATCAAATTCATTTCGTATTCAGTGGACATGATTTTTGAAAATTTCTTGCACATGTTTTCATCAGTAGACCCAAAAATTATATCATCAACATAAATTTGTACCATTAACAGATTACCTTTCTCATGAAGAATGAACAAGGTATTGTCAATTGCACCTCGTTTAAAGCCATTTTTCAACAAATGTTTAGTCAGAGTATCATACCAGGCACGTGGGGCTTGTCTGAGGCCATATAGCGCTTTGTCCAGACGATATACCCAATGTGGATGCTTGTCATCAACGAAACCTGGAGGTTGTCTGACGTAAACTTCTTCTTCAAGCTTTCCATTCAAGAAAGCACTCTTTACGTCCATCTGGTAGACCTTGAACTCATGATTAGCAGCGAATGCTAAGAAAATTTTGATCGCTTCAAGTCTAGCCACTGGAGCAAAAGATTCATCAAAGTCGACATCTGACTGGCAGTAGCCTTGTGCTACCTATCTGGCCTTATTTCTTATTACGTGGCCATCTTCATCTACTTTGTTTCTAAAGACCCATCTTGTTCCAATTGGTTCTTTCTTTCCAACTGGGAAAGGAACCAGATACCAGACTTTGTTCCTTTCAAACTGGTGAAGCTCTTCTTGCATAGCAGTCACCCAGTTTGGATCTTCCAGAGCCTCGTCAATCTTCTTAGGTTCTATCAAAGATAGAAAACTGACGTATAAGCATTGATCACTGGAGGCTCTTCTGGTCTGAACACCACGACTGGAGTCACCTATGATCTGATCAATAGGATGAGCTTTTGTCCATCTGGAGTACTGACCAGGATTGTTACTGACAACAATATCAGTGCAAGAATTCAGTTGAGTCTCCTCTGAAGTTGCTTCAGGAGGAGGTTCTTCATAAACTACTTCAACATCTTCATCTGATTCATTTAAATCATGATTTGCATCATGAAATTCTTCATATGAAGGCATTTCTTGTAGTACTGGTTCAGTTTGGTCACCAGAATGCATTTCTGGTAAGTGCTCAACTGACACTGATACTGGGGGAGTAGTACGAACATCTGATCCAATATTAATTTCAGAGGGTAGTTTGAAAATAATAGAAGGATAGAATGGTGTACTACTGGAGACTTTCATTTTCTGAACAGGTTCCAGATCAGGATGACTGGAAACTGTGTCTGGTGAATCATCCATTTTGTCGTTTATTGGATCATATTCACAAAAGACAATTGGAGTAACTGGGGGAGTGTCAAGGGCTGGCTTCTTGTTGATTGCAGCATTTGATTCATCAAATGTTACATGAATTGACTCATGGACCTTCTCTAGTCTCTTGTTATAGACTCTGAAGGCCTTGCGAATGGCTGAATAGCCTAAGAAATACCCTTCATCAGCTTTGGCATCAAATTTGCCTAGCTGACTGGAGTCGTTTAGGATGTAAACTGGACATCCAAAAACGTGAAAATAACCAATATTTGGTTTTCTATTTCTTAAGACTTCATAGGCTGTCTTTTTGTGTCTTTTGATGTACACTGATCGATTCTGGGTGTGGCAAGCAGTTGCAATTGCTTCGGCCCAGAAACTGGTAGACAGTCCAGATTCAGCAAGCATACTCCTGGCAGCTTCTATCAGCGTTCAATTTTTCCTTTCCACCACTCCATTCTATTCTGGAGATCGGGCTGAAGAGAAGTTCTGGGAGATGCCAGTGTCAGTACAGAATGACTCCAGAGTTGCATTCTGGAATTCTGTTCCATTGTCACTTCTTAACTGACACACTTTTCGACTGTACTTGAGCTCAATTTGCTTGATAAGACTGATGATTTCAGCAGCGGCTTCACTTTTGGACCTCAGAAAGATCACCCAACAATATCTAGAGAATTCATCTACTATCACCAGGGTGTATCTTTTACCAGCACGAGTCTGAACGTTCACTGGACCAAATAGGTCCATATGAAGCATATGAAGAGGTTCAGAAATGCTGAAATTCTGTCTGGTCTTGAAACTGGTACGCTTTTGCTTACCCATCTTACATCCTGGACATGGTCTTTCCTTTTTGAAGGAAACTGAAGGTATCCCATCTGCAAGTTGTTTTCTGGACAACTTGTTAATGTTTTTGAAGTTTAAATGGGATAACCTTTTATGCCATAACCAGTTTGTGTCTTCATCAGCTTGAGTATAGAAACACTGCTCTGAAGGAGAGCTTTCCATATCCATCACGTACACATTCCCTTTTCTGGACAACTTGTTAATGTTTTTGAAGTTTAAATGGGATAACCTTTTATGCCATAACCAGTTTGTGTCTTCATCAGCTTGAGTATAGAAACACTGCTCTGAAGGAGAGCTTTCCATATCCATCACGTACACATTCCCTTTTCTGGGAGCAATCAACACTACCTTCCAGTCCTTGTTGAATACGATGCCCTGAGCAACATTGAATAAGACTTGATAGCCATCGTCACACAGTTGACTTACACTGATCAAGTTATATTTCAAACCATTCACAAATGCAACTCATCTGAACTTGACTTGTCCATTGTTCAGAACACCATATCCCTCAGTCTTTCTACAACCATCATTACCAAAAGTGATAGAGGGTCCATCAGAAATGGTGAACTCCTCCAGTAGGGTCTTACATCCGGTCATCGTCCTGCCAGCTGCACTGTCAAGATACCAGATATATTTCTTTCGATCGCCCTACACATACACCAAATTTTGATCTGTTAGATTTGGGAACCCATCGACTGATGGGTTCACTGGAGCCTCCCTTATAGGTTCCAGGGGCAATCTGGTCTAGCTCACTTTCTTCAACAGTGGTCTTAGTTGAAAAGACCACTGGGGTTGATAATTTTGAAACCTTTTCCTTTTTCTCAACTGGAGAAATAAATTTGTCTTTCTTTGAAAAAGGTTTTGTATTTTGTCTAGGGCCAGATGAAGTACCCTCAATAAAGTTTAATCTTGCATTAAAACTTTGTGATTGACGAGTCAGAATTTGAATCTGGCTCTCTATCCTGGACAAAATATCTTCTTCAGATGATACCTTAGCCTTTCCAGTCCAAGGCTTTGGTAAGGGATTGGTCTGAGGCAAAGGTCTATTCTGCTTCACCTTTTTAACTGGAGCAGTCATCTGGACAGCTCCAGTCTTAACCTCTGGGGATTGAACTGGGTAAAAGTTGGTCTTAGGAGTTACAGGCTTATCATAAACAGTTGTGGGCCTTAACACCTCTGGTAATCGATCGATTACTGGTATTAATGATGCTACATTAGTATTTCCATCTAAATATGCACGTTTTTGAGCAGGAAATTGTTTTACTGAAGCATCATATGGCTTTTTGGTTTCTAGCCATGACTTTATTACCAGTTTTTCTTTCTCTAAAATGATCTCAAGATCTTGTTTTTCTTGGATCAATTGTTCAGTTACCAGAACCTGGGCTTGAAATGCCAGTTCAATATCTTGAAGTTCTTTTAATTTTGATTTTAAAGCATTTATTTCAGAAGAATCTGTTTCTAGACCAATTACACCATCAGATCTAACAGTTTCTACAAAAATTAAATCAGAATTAAGAGCTTCAGCAATGTCCAATTTTAGTTCTTGGTCAGTTGCATTATCATAATCACTAACCTTTTTAATAACAATGTCCACCCATCGTCCAGATGTGACATCTTCCTTCACCAGGAGCTCTTCGTCCTCCAGAGCCATGTAGAAGCAATCTCTTTCCTCTTCTTCATCAGCAGATGAGTCATCAGAAGGAACCCACTTCTCTTCAGTCGTTGCAATCATGCACTTATTATTGGTTTCCATTTGTTGTGCCATGAGAGCAATTTGGGCCTTAAGCTTTTTATATTTCAATTTATAGCTATCATCAGGCTTATTATTAGAAGAGAATGGACCAGGCTTGGATGCAAACTGGTTGGACCTGCACTCTTTCATGAAATGACCCTTTTTGCCACACTTAAAGCATGTCAAATTGGTCTTGTCAGTGGAAGAACTGGATGCAAATTGTCCAGATGGCCTATTTGCTCTTGCTTTAAAACGGTTGAACGTTTTATCAATCATTGCAACAAGGTCATCATCTTCAGTTTCATCACAACAGTCTGGAGAGACTTGACTGGTTTCTCTAGAATCCATGAGTTCAGACACCATCTTCTTCATAGAAAATACATTCTCAGAAGATATGAGTGTTGTACCTTGTGGTTCAGTATGACTGACCACATTAGGAGAACTGGAGGCATAGTTATAGGCATCTCGTTCTGCAACCACTCTCTGAGCTTGATTTTCTTCAGTGTACCTGAAAGCTCCATAAAGAGTTGAGAGGGTGTGTGTGTGCAGAGTTTTTCCTTGTCGTAAGACTAGGATCATATGAGACCATTTGGTGGGAAGAATGTCACAAAATTTCTCCAGAAGTATATCCTTGTCCTTCTCAACCCCAAGACCTCTCAGTTGGTTTATGATACTCATAAATCTGGTGTAAGTACCAGTGAGAGACTCGTTAGATTGAGCAAAAAATGACTCATACCTCTTATTTAAGGAGACCTTTCTGGTGACAATGGTGTCATCTTCTCCTTCGTGTTGGTTAAGAAGCTCATCCCACATGGTTTTTGCACTAGGAAAAAGAACTAGTGTGGGAATTAGGGTTTCTGGAACGGCCCCGAGGATCATGTTTTTAAGGAGGGTGTCTAAATTCACCAATCTCCTCTCCTCTTCTGACCAATGTTCCTCCCTCTTTTCCCTTCCCCTTCTAGATCCAGAAGGATCAAGAAGTGGATTGAGAGGTGATGTAGGCACATAAGGTCCTTCATTTATAATCTTCATCATGTTTCTCTCAATACCAGTGACATGCAAAACCATCCTAGCCTTCTACGTACCAAATTCATCGTTGTTCCCACTGAATTTAGGAACAGGATTATTTGAGTAGTGCACATGCACGTGTGGAGAAGCAGGAGTAGGAGGAGGAGGTAGAGGATTAGTGTTATTAACATTTTGAGGTTCATTTTGATCATTAATATTTACATTAGGATCGGGACCAAGACTAAAACCTTGTGTATTTTCTTGGTTAGCCATCGAGAAACAGATCTAGGCAATGATTAGCCTTCTGCTCTGATACCAAATGTGAGTCCCTTTATAAGCTCGAGATGGTTAACCTAGAATGTGTAAAATACAACAAGTCTAATAAGCACTAGATTTGGACTAGTATTACTTGTAAATAATATGCAAGATATATAAACAAAGTAATACAAGACTTAAAGCAATAAACAAGTAAAGTGGAACATTATGTATTTTTCATGGGTACTTTATTTATTGATGTTTAAATAAAATACAAGGTTGTTGCGGAATCAAGATAATACAATGAAGTATGTATCCTAACAACCTATGAGTTACAAATGATCTATATTTGTCAAATAGCTCTTTAGGATCGAGATACTTAAAGTTGTGAAGTATCCCTGTTTAAGATCGAGAGTATTTAGACAAATTCACTTTCATGCAAAGTGTATGCTTAAAAAGTATTTATGTCAAGGAAATGACTTTGTATTTATAGGCAACAAAATTCACCAGTGAATTTTGTGCCGTACAAATATGGTTACATACATTTAATGATCCAACAAGAACATTAAATGTGTTGGATAAGAATAAGAATAAAGTCACATCAAGTGCAAGTGTATCCTTATATCCAACCACCTTAACACACGTATACTATGTTAAAGAACAAGTGGATTGTTCTTTGGAAAGTGTGTTAAAGGCATAAGTCAATCCTTGATATTAGTGTTCAGACTTGCAAGATCTAGAACATTAACAATCCTCCAGTGTACAGATCTGGTAAGACTTTCCAGTGGACTCCGCCATTTGTAAAGTCTTCTTCCTTCAGACTTCAGTCTTTGTCTTCAGTAGAGTAGATCTGGACTGGGGTGAAGTCTTCAGTGAGCTAATCTGGAGAATACTCCAGATTATCTATACAAGTATTTGCTCACTAGTCTTCAATTATTTCTGGACAAATCCTTAGAGGGACTCCAGATTCCAAGTCTGGAGTAGGTCCAGTCGAACATGTTTTCTGGTCAGATCTTCAGTGAGCTAATCTGGAGAATACTCCAGATTATCTATACAAGTATTTGCTCACTAGTCTTCAATTATTTCTGGACAAATCTTAGAGGGACTCCAGATTCCAAGTCTGGAGTAGGTCCAGTCGAACATGTTTTCTGGTCAGATCTTCAGTGAGCTAATCTGGAGAATACTCCAGATTATCTATACAAGTATTTGCTCACTAGTCTTCAATTATTTCTGGACAAATCTTAGAGGGACTCCAGATTCCAAGTCTGGAGTAGGTCCAGTCGAACATGTTTTCTGGTCAGATCTTCAGTGAGGCTCCAGAAGTCGGGTCTGGAGCAAGTCCAGCAAAACATGTTTCTTGACTTATCTTCAATAAGATTCCAGTAGTCCAGTCTGGAGCTAGTCCAGTAACTCTGGACTAAATCTGGACCTAACAAAAATTTTATTACAATGTAATTATTTAATGATCCTTTAAGGAAGTGAAGAGTCACGTTATCATGGACCAAGAGACAAAGCTGCGTGGGAAGCTAAAGGAATTGATATGATATGAGCCTTAGTAGGCAGGTTGTCCATGAATGCTTATTCTTGGTGAACAACCGCACCGTTACATTGGACATGAAGGAAAAGATGTATGAAAAAGAAGTTATGTGAAGCTCCTGCTTTATTCTTACCCGAGGGCATAAATGTTTTTGGGTTGTGATCATATGCATTGAGACAAAGTCGTTGCTTACGCGTTACGTCCGATGAAGCCTTATGAGAAGAATTACCCCACTCATGATATAGAGTTACTGAAGTGGTCTTTGCATTAAAGTTGTGGGGACACTACTTATATGGCACTAAGTGCACACTATTCACTGATCATAAGAGATTACAATATGTGTTTTCTTAGACGTATATGAATGTGAGATAAAAGAAGATGGATGGAATTACCTAGAGATATTGAATGTGAAATCAAGCACCATACGGGTAAAGCTAATGTCGTGGCGGATGCTTTGAGTCGAAAAGGTGAGCTATTAGTAAGATATGTTATGCATCAAGAGTTATGGCAAGTCGACCCTTGGTTCAATGAATCATGTGAGTCATGGTAGCAAGTTAATAAGGATATGTGTTGGAAGGTCTTATCCGCCAAATGAATAGTCTTCGCTGAATGTAATGTGTGTACTACTTATGAAGGTTGAATAAATGAGGTGATTACTTGTTTTGATTTAAAGATTGAACCAAAGAAATGACGGAACGGATGAAATGTAAAGTGAAAGTAGAAAAGATTATGTAAGAAGTTCAATGAGTTTGGCTATGCTAAGTTGAAGAGACCCATAGGTCCTGATATTATATTCATCCAGGTAGTACAAAGGTGTATGCTGATTTGAAACCCATTTTTATAACGGCCAAATATCAAGAGTGATGTGATAGTGGGTGTACAAAAATGTGTGACTTGTACTAAAGTCAAACCTGAGCACCGAACGCAATATGGAAAGATGCAACAATCGGTTATTCCGAAGCAGAAATGTACTTATATGATGACTATGGATTATGTGATGAAGTTGTTTATAACCCCTAAGGGCACTGATGTGATATGAGTGGTTGTAGACTAGTTGATAAAAATGCTTCTTCTTCTCGTTATTCATGAGTATGTGTGCGTGGTGAAGCTTGCCACTTGTATATAGGTGATGTAAGCCTGGAGCTCCGTTAAATGTTGTGTGTGATCTTCATAAAAAGGGTAAACTTTAGAAGATATATGATATGTGCGTGTGTATTGCTTTTAGATGACATCCATAGTATGTAAGTGAGTGTTATTGAACATATGCCGTGATGATGAAACCGATGTGACTCCATTGGAAGATGGGAGTATTGGTGCTAAGAAAGTGATTATATATGAGCCATTTAAGATTCTTGGCTTAAGTAAAAAAAAGCTTCGTGTGAAGCATATTGACCTTATGTGTGCGAAATGGAGGCATACTCTTGTTAAAAGTTCGACCAGGAAAAACGAGTCCGTGATGCGAGAGAACTATCCTCACCTATTCGATGCTGAAGTGATTCCGAGGACGGAATCCTCTTAAGGGGGAGGTAATTGTAACATCCCAAACTTTTCAAGTTTGACTATTTGACTATTCTGTTAGTTAACGTCAGGTTCGTTAAGTTTATGTGCCCTAAATTGGGATTATGTGATTAAATGCTTATGCGTTTAATATAATATGATTAAAGTATGTTAAATGAAAGTAATTAAAGTAAAGTCATGAAAGTTAAGTGTTCGTTAAGTCGTAAGATGTTCCAGTGAGAAAGTTAAGCTAAGAAAGTAACGTTTAGAAGTCGAGGGGCTTAAGTGTAACATTGGGAGTTGATGGCCAGGGATTTAAGTGTAATTAGGCAATCTTAATTGTCACGAAAATCTGATCTTATGTGTGTGTGAGAGCCCTAGCCGATCCCCTCCCTCTCCAAGCAAGTTTCCCTCAAGATTTAATCGTTTCGTACCGTTTCGATCAAGTTTTGTTTAGATCTTGAATCCCCTAAGTCATCTACAGGTATTGTAGGTAAATCCTCTTTGAAATCTGATCTTATGAGTCATATATGTCAATCCGATCCAGGCCATGGGGTTTGGGTTGGGTTATATTGCAAAACGTTAACCGATTTCATGTTATTCGGATAATCAATCGAATGATTTATGTTTGTAAAGGATCAAGGGATCAATTGATGGTTTGAAGGCATCAATTATGTCATAAAAGAGGTCAATTTCATGTCTCCAGGTCGGGGTTAGGGTTTGAGATGAATTGAAATGTGATATATGTTGATGATATGTGAAATGTGCATGATTACATGGCTTGTTCATCTAGTTCACTAGACTTATTAAGTTGCCATGACACGTGCACGTTTAAGGGCCCAAACGTAAAAGATGAATATGTGATGATGTTTAGGTAATGTGGACACCTAAACTATATGTGATGTAAATCGAGCTCGTAACTGATGTGAAAGTGTTAAGCTTAACCTGTGCTTGCCCTTGCCCGGCGGGTGCGTATATGTTGTTTCTTGGGTTGCTCCTTGCAACATAATTACATGGTATGAGTATCTCCGGGAGGCGTGATTACCCACCAATGTCTTTGAACATAACGGACTACTCCGGGATTGGCTTGCCATTCCTTAACAACATTGATGTACTGCCGTAAGGTTTGTCCATCTAGTCGGGTGTGACTTATGTCACACGTAATGAGACGCATATGTTATATGATGTGTGTGTGAGCCCTAGCCGATCCCCTCCCTCTCCAAGCAAGTTTCCCTCAAGATTTAATCATTTCATGCGTTTCGATCAAGTTTTGTTTAGATCTTGAATCCCCTAAGTCATCTACAGGTATTGTAGGTAAATCCTCTTTGAAATCTGATCTTATGAGTCATATATGTCAATCCGATCCAGGCCATGGGGTTTGGGTTGGGTTATATTGCAAAACGTTAACCGATTTCATGTTATTCGGATAATCAATCGAATGATTTATGTTTGTAAAGGATCAAGGGATCAATTGACGGTTTGAAGGCATCAATTATGTCATAAAAGAGGTCAATTTCATGTCTCCATGTCGGGGTTAGGGTTTGAGATCGAATGGGAATCGTTTAAGTGTAGTTAAAAATCAGGTTTGCTGATCGAGCCCCGCTATGCGGCGCATGGGATTTCCATGCGGCGCATGGAATGGTCTGGATGCTTCTGATCAAGTTTATGCGGCGCATGGAAAAGCCATGCGGCGCATATTCAGGTCTGGCAGTCATATAGGCTTGGTTTCATGCTCGTTTGACCCATAGACCTTATGTTTAGGTTACTTTATGATATAGGGAACTTAGAGAGGTCTTTTGAAGCCATGTTTATGTTACCTATTGGTTGTATGATGCTATTATTAGATGGAAACACAAACAAGTCAAGTTAACCTTGCGTATTGCTCGTTGTATTCGTCACGAGGTAAGATACACTACTTTGACACGCTGAGGGTTCAACAAAAACATAGTTTTCATATAATAACTTCTCAAATGTTATCTTGATTGCTTATGGGTATTCGGGGTTACACGGGAGGTGATATGGGCTATGTACATGACTATTGAGGCCTGAAATGGAGTCCCTATGATATGAAATGTAATGATACGCTATGAAATGTTATGCAATGATATGAGATGTAATGATATGCTATGAAATGTTATGCAATGACACGAGATGTAATGATATGCTATGAAATGTTATGCAATGATATGAGATGTAATGATATGCTATGAAATGTTATGCAATGATATGAGATGTAATGATATGCTATGAAATGTTATGCAATGATATGAGATGTAATGATATGCTATGAAATGTTATGCAATGACACGAGATGTAATGATATGCTATGAAATGTTATGCAATGATACGAGATGTAATGATATGCTATGAAATGTTATGCAATGATACGAGATGTAATGATATGCTATGAAATGTTATGCAATGATATGAGATGTAATGATATGCTATGAAATGTTATGCAATGACACGAGATGTAATGATATGCTATGAAATGCTATGTAATGTACAGATGTAATTATACGCTATGAAATGTTATGCAATGATATCAGATGTAATGATATGCTATGAAATGTTATGCAATGATATGAGATGTAATGATATGCTATGAAATGTTATGCAATGATATGAGATGTAATGATATGCTATGAAATGTTATGCAATGACACGAGATGTAATGATATGCTATGAAATGCTATGTAATGTACAGATGTAATTATACGCTATGAAATGTTATGCAATGATATAAGATGTAATGATATGCTATGAAATGTTATGCAATGATATGAGATGTAATGATATGCTATGAAATGTTATGCAATGATATGAGATGTAATGATATGCTATGAAATGTTATGCAATGATACGAGATGTAATGATATGCTATGAAATGTTATGCAATGATATGAGATGTAATGATATGCTATGAAATGTTATGCAATGATATGAGATGTAATGATATGCTATGAAATGTTATGCAATGATATGAGATGTAATGATATGCTATGAAATGTTATGCAATGATATGAGATGTAATGATATGCTATGAAATGTTATGCAATGATATGAGATGTAATGATATGCTATGAAATGTTATGCAATGATATGAGATGTAATGATATGCTATGAAATGTTATGCAATGATATGAGATGTAATGATATGCTATTAAATGTTATGCAATGATATGAGATGTAATGATATGCTATGAAATGTTATGCAATGATATGAGATGTAATGATATGCTATGAAATGTTATGCAATGATATGAGATGTAATGATATGCTATGAAATGTTATGCAATGATATGAGATGTAATGATATGCTATGAAATGTTATGCAATGATACGAGATGTAATGATATGCTATGAAATGTTATGCAATGATATGAGATGTAATGATATGCTATGAAATGTTATGCAATGATATGAGATGTAATGATATGCTATGAAATGTTATGCAATGATATGAGATGTAATGATATGCTATGAAATGTTATGCAATGATATGAGATGTAATGATATGCTATGAAATGTTATGCAATGACACGAGATGTAATGATATGCTATGATATGTATGTGAGATGATATGATTGAAGATATGTGCCTTAACGATTTCAATGATTTTCCTTTAATGTTTTAAATGGACAATGTTTTACAAACTATGTGTTATCTCACTTAGCTAATTCGTTAGCTAACACTTGCTCTTTTAAAATGTGTTGTGCCCTCAGGTCCAACATTAGTGAGCATGTAGATGTGAGAAGATGTGAGGCATGAGTAGATGATCTTGAAGCTGGCTGTAGTTTACCCATAGTGGCTGCTCGCTTTAGACATTGATTTATGTTTAGATATTTATGATTTGTATTTACTATAATGTCGGTTGTTTAGTGTTGGGCAACCGACGGATTTCAATTTAAACTTGTTTTGATTATATGGCTAGTAACACCATTTAATGAATGAACCAAACAGATTTTGCTGGTTTGGACTTTTAAAGTTTAATTCCGCTTTCTTTGACGCCGTTAGGCGAAATTTTTTGGAAATCCATATTTTTAAACGACGGGTGTTACAGTTTGACTTTTAGTAAACGTGAATTAAACGTGCTTATTTGATTATTGGACCGTTGACCCGAACATGTTAAACGCTTTATTGTTCTAGTTAATTTAAATAATTTATTTATTTATTGTGAACTAGAAACGTGTATTTATGCTAGGCGAAGCTACGTGAACGTATTTATCGGTTTTGACCTTACGCCAATTTCTTTCTGTCTACGCTCCATTTATCTTGATCAGACGCCAAAACACTTAGTTGCAGGCCGCCGTAACCTACGGCGTAAACCACCGTACCTTACTCCCTTCCGATCCTTACCTGTCGTACCCTACGTCTCCACACGCCGTCCTTTACGCCCCCTATACTTCTGCCCACCGTAACCAGACGCCACCACCACCGTACCTTACGGTGGTGGGAATTTCTTGTTTTTCCAGAAATTGTTTCAGTTTCTTTCCCTCTTCTTGTATCTTGCCCGGCCAATTGTGGGTCCCCTCTAGCCTCGTGGTGTCGTGTCTAGTTCGGTGAAGACGTATGAAAGACGGGAAAGCCCTTGTTCGTTTAATGACATGTTAATATAAGAATTTCTTATATATATATATGTACTTTATATTATATATATATATGTATAAATATATATATATATATAGACATAAGTTAGTATATATATATGTAAATGAATATAAATAAACGTATATATATTAATGTGCGTATGTTATAAACGTATTGATAGGTCGTGAACTTTGAAGGAATTCGGGACACTTAGAATCCGTTGAATACTTATAATTTAGTTATAACTCGACGACACAAGGCAAAGGTGAGTTTCGTAAACCCCTCCCTACTCAATTGAGATTCGGGCTGAAAAGTGTACATACTTGTTTGATTATTGATTAATCGATTGATTGATTGTTTGATGAACGTATTGACTTGTTGCTCGGTTAATTATGCTTTCGTTTATGAATACATGTTGTGGTTTGGATAGTTGTACATACATGGAAGACGATTATGCCTTCAATGAGTTGTAGATGTGGTGGGAAGGCTGCGGGTGACCCTATATATAAGCATCTATGAATCCTTGAAAGTAGAATCGTATGAAGTGTATGTGCATTGTGTTGTTGGTTGATGGAAAACGTTTTGATATGGAACGGGTCATAGGATCTTGCATGATAATATTTCCCCCCATAACGTATTATAGATTTGTGATTGTGATAACGATTAAGTCCATGTTAATGGCATAATGATAAGTCCACGATTTGTGGCATAACGTTGTTGTTAACGATATTGTTTAACGTGTATATTGTATATGAATGTCTAGTTGTAACGTAACGTTGATATATGACGCATTTGAAATATATGTAAGTCTCCTTGTATTATATGACGCATTTGAAATATATGTAAGTCGCCAGTTATAAGACGCATTATTCATTATGTAAGTCATGCCGTTATTGACGTTATGGATTGTTAAATCCACGTTATGGGTATCTTTATACTCACGTTATGGGTTGTTAAACTCACGTTATGGATTGTTGAATCCACGTTATGGGTATCTTTATACTCACGTTATGGTTGTTAAACTCACGTTATGGATTGTTGAATCCACGTTATGGGTATCTTTATACTCACGTTATGGGTTGTTGAGCCCACGTTATTGAACGTTATTAATCGTTATATAGATCGTTGTTGTTAAACGTTGACTCGTATTGATTTGTGATAACGTGAAACCTTTTAGGGTTTCCTTGGACGTGATTAGGTATTCTAATCCTCGTATATCGTTAACGGTCGTTATCCCGACACTTGATTCCTATTACTTACCCCTACGAACTCACCAACTTTATGTTGACCCGTTTTAGTACACTTTTCAGGTGACAGGTTAGCTCAAAGGCGCATTGGATGATTGATTTCTTGATTATGCTAGACTTGGACTTGGACCTCTTGGATCCGTGATTCATTTTCCCGATTAGGGGTTATGCTTATGTGTGATCCGGTTACTTGCATTAATGAATGGTTCGTATGGATTACTTGATCCTTTTTATGCATTTAGATTACTCTACATAATTTTCATGTCGTGCTGTGCTATTTGTGTAACCCTCATGTTTCCGCTTTGTTGGGGTGTTACAATATAAGAAGAATCTGTATTCTGAATATAATTTGATTTTATTTACTAATAGCAACAATGATTATCCTAATTATAGTCTGATTACAATTGCTAGTAACAACAATATTACAATTAATTTGATTAAAGTTAATAATATAAAATAAAATATTGATATAAATATGTAACCTCCCTAACTTTTAGCTATATTTTGTTATTAGATAGACATTATGCAATAAAATATTAATTATTTTTAAATTGGGTTAAAAATGTAAATTGATGATAAAAACCCAAAAAGTGTAAATTAATTTAGACATGTGTTGATGTAATTAATTTGGTTAAATTAAGAGTTGTGATTGTTCATTAAGGTTAGGTCAGTTGTCTTTTAGTATATATTAAGATTAAGATTTCTAAATACAAATTTATCTGCCATAATATGACACTTTCCAAACGGAATCGAGAACTCTGCATATTTCGTTTTGGTTATATAATGGGCCTGAATATATTGAGCCTGGTAAATTTTTAAAATTATAATGATTTTCTTGTTATGTCATGGGCCTGATCATATACAGCTTGGTAGATTTTGAAAAATTAATTATATTTTTAGAATTTTGTTAGGACTATTGTTTGTGTACGTAGATTTTAAAATTTTAATATCATCTTGGTAGATTTTGCTTTCCCATTTGTTTTTAGAATTTTGTTAGGACTATTGTTTGTGTACGTAGATTTTAAAATTTTAATATCATCTTGGTAGATTTTGCTTTCCCATTTGTTTTTTAATAAAAAATTAATGTAAAATGTTGTTTTATAGTTTTCATGCAGATGATTATTGGATGCTATTACTTTTTCTATTATAAGAAAATAATGAATATGTAACTGTCATGTACTTAAGTTTGGGTATAAAGCTTTTCACAACTAAATTTTTAATATTTATTGTAAAATGAATAAATGAGTAGACTCCCATATTTTTATGGATTAAAATTGTGAGTTCCAAACTCTCTAGATAGTTTAACCCAAAGTGTAAAATACAACAAGTCTAATAAGCACTAGATTGGACTAGTATTACTTGAATATAAATGCAAGTATATAAACAAAGCAATACACGACTTAAAGTAAAGGTGAACACAATGTAATTTTTCAAGTGTATTTTATTTATGATGTTAAATAAAATACAAGGTTGTGCGGAATCAAGATAACACAAATATGTAAGTATCCTAACAACCTATGAATTACAAATGATCTATATTTGCCAAATAAACTCTTTGGATCGAGATACTTAAAGTTGTGAAGTATCCCTGTTACGATCGAGACTATTTAGACAAATTCACCTTTAATGCTAAAAGTAAATTTAACAAGGAAATGACTTTGTATTTATAGGCAAACAAATTCACCACAAATATGGTTGCATGCATTTAATGAACCGACAAGGTTATTAAATGCATTGGTTAAAGTACAAGGATAAAGTCACATCAATATGACTTTATTCTTTTAACCAACCACCTTTACACACGTATGTACTTTTGGTAAAGACAAGTGGAATGTCTTTTGTAAAGTGTGTAAAGGCAAAAAGTCAATACCTCGTAATCAGTGTTCAGACTTGTAAGGTCTAGAACACTGACAAACCTCCAATCGTAGATTTGGTAAGACTTCCAGTGGACTCCGCCATTTGTCAGTCTTCTTTATTCTAACTTCAGTCTTTGACTTCAGTGAGAATGTCTTCAGTAGAAGAGATCTGGACTGGGGTGAAGTCCAGTGAGCTAATCTGGAGGATGTCTCCAGATTTCCTATACAAGTATTTGCTCACTGGTCTTCCATTATTTCTGGACAAATCTTCAAGGTCGCTCCAGTCAGCAAGTCTGGAGTGGGTCCAGTAAATATTGTTTCTGGACAAGTCTTCAGAGACTTTCCAGTCTTCAAGTCTGGAGCGAGTCCAATAAATCTGGACCTAACAAATTCCCCCTATTTGTTTAGAAATAATGCAAGGTTTTTCAAACTTATATCTATACAATTTTGTATGCTTGAAAAACACTTGTTTTGACTTAGTCTAAAAAATTTATTGTTACTGGGAAACACCTTATAGATCATCAGTGTTCCAGTTTCATCTTTTAATTCTAACTTAGACTAAATCTGATCATTTACTTTATGAATCAAAATATGCAACTATATTTACAGACATCAACAGAAAATAAGTTACAATTTTGGAAAATAAATACAAGTACAAGTAAATGATACAAGAGTCAGGCCCTTCTCTTCGACGTCTGTCCTGGAGCATCTTCAGAAGCGTTTCTCTTTGGAGATGGAGAGGATGGTACAGACTCTGGTGGCTTCATACCTATTGCAACTTCCATCTGTTGCTTTCTCTTCCAAACCTTCTCAATCCTCTTCAAAAATGCTTTAACATCAGTCGACAAATCAGTCTTCCCCCTGAACGTTAAGGCTATCTCCTTCAGTTCAGTCCATCCAAAAGCTTGGACTGAAGCACTCTTCCTTTCATCAGTAAAGTTACCTTCCCTGGTCAACTTTATTTCAAACTTGTTCATGCCTTCATGATTTTCAGCTAATTTGATCTCTGCACCTATGATCCTTCTGGCATCAGCCCTGAATTTCAACATTTCTTCATACTTGGCTTTCTGCTTAGCCATCTAGATCATGTACTCAGTTTCCCTGGACACTTTCTGCTGTTCAATGGCAGACTGGAGTGCTTCACGATTGATTCTTTGTGAAGTATCCAGAGGAATGAAAGTGCTCAGATCAGCATCTCTGATTTCTTTTAATTGTTTGGCAGTGAGCTCAGGCAAGCCCTTTATCTTTTTTCTGTACTCTATCTCCAGAGCACCAGCATTCTTTCTAATCTTTTTCTGTACTCTATCTCCAGAGCACCAGCATTCTTTCTAATCTTTTTCTGGAGGTTCACCAGTTCCTCCGTCCTTTGTCTTATCAGTTCCACTACACTGACACCATAAGTTACAGCATCATAAGTTTGTTCTTCTTCAGAGTACCTGGAACGAATGTAGACATCATCCAATGCATCCAAACATTGATGAATTCTGGAGTCTTCCTTCATTCTTTTATAAACATCAATATATATGCCCAACCTGCCAGCATTGTAAGAATCAAGAGTCCTCATGATTGCCATCTCCCTTTTGTGGGCCAGCAATTCATCCTTTTGATTTTTCTTGAATATTTCTATCAATATGCATTCTTGTTCCAGTCTTTTCGAAGTATCATCATCAGCAGTAGGTCCAGCAGTTTCACTTTCTTCTCCAGATATCATGTGTTGCTTTCCTTTTACAGACTTCAGAGTTGTTGTGATATCTGGGAAAGATTCAAACTAGGGCTCACTGGCATCAGTACCAATAGCCTCTTCAACCTGCACAATGGCTTCAGTGCCAAGTGCTTTCTGCACTTCTTTTGCACTGGCATCAGTACCAGTCACTCTTTCTTGTTGCACACTTTCTTCGGTGCCAAATGCCCTTTCAATAGCACTTACAACTACTTCTTTCTTTTTCTTTATCATCCCTTCTAGAACAGACTCAGTGGCAACAGACGACTTTTCCCCCTTGGAATGTCCACCAGTTTGAGACTTGTGGGCACTCCATAACTGTTCAAGCATATATCTGTCTGTAGCACCAAATGTTATTCCTGCCACTGGACATGTGATATTCACAGTCTGCCTTAGCCCAGTCATTTCCTTCTGGATTATTTGAATTTCGGAAGACAAGTGTTTTGGCATTTCATTTTCAATCATTTTTACCATCTGTGGCATCAACCCATCTTGAATTGTTCTAAGAACAGACCCAAAAATCTCTTCAGTGATTTCTTTTAACATACCATGTCTGAACTTCTTAGCACACTCATCACTGATGGTGCTAACAACAGCATTCTGATCAAGTGGCCTACTCTCCAAATTACTTATCCTGGTATTTAACTTCTGAACTTCATCTGTCAGACCTGCCAGTGGTTGAACAACTTCAGCTTTCACTGCAGTCTGAACAGAATTTACCAATTTTGCTTCTAAGCCCTGGACTGCCACTTTGATATTTTCAGAATTGTTATTTGTGGCCAGTACCAGCTCATTCAGCTTCTCAAACACCAGCTTCTCGTTACCAGCAAAAAGATTCATTTCTGATGAAAGATTATTCGATAAAAGAGATTTGAAATCAGAAACAACCTGCGATGAAGACTGGAGTGATCTCTCCAGGTCCGCCACCTTACTTAAAAGGCCTTGGACCTCAGCTGAAGATGAAGTGGAGAGACCACCGGGAGGTGCCAATCCAGAAGCCAATCTGGTCACCGAAGGTACTTGTGCCTGGACCCTTCAGTGGAAGTTTCAGCAGTTACAACAATGGAGTCCAGCCCACGGTGTTCAGGAAAATTAATTGAAGTTTCAAGTGGTGGTGGTTGATTTTGTGAAATTTGAATTGAAGGAGGATTGAAATATGGAGTGTTTTGTGGAATTGAAAGTGGTGGTGGTGGTGGTGCAGTAATGGATTCTGGTGGTGGTGGCATTTCAGTAAGTGGTTGGGTGACTGAAGTAATAACAGATGTGACAACATTTTCTACTTCATCACCCAGGAAATTCATATTTACATCAAACATGTTTCCTTCAGACATTGGGGAATCTACCTCATCCCAATCTGGAGTCGTCCCAATTGTCTGATCATCTGTCTGATCACCAACTTTTACATTTAAATCTATCTGAGCATCTTGCTCACCAGCCTCTTGCTCAACAACCTGTACATTTTCTACCTGCACAACATCCTGTACAACATTCTCTTCCTGCTCAAAAAAAGGAGACCCATCTACATTCATTACATCGCCTGGATGGCTCATTTCAGCTCTATCTGGATTGACCTGAACTCCAGCCCTTCTAAGGCGTCTGGACGTTCTGGGTCGAGTAACATTAGAAGTCTGCTGAACTTCAGGAGCCACCTGGGTCACTGGTTGCACAATTTCAACATTTAGGACTCCAGAGGGTCCTTCACCAACTAGGTTCCCACCTGGAGCCACTTCTGGCTCATTAGATGATGATGCATCGTTTTCTTCCCTTTGGAAACTAAGCATGGTCTGAGGGATATTTACCTCATTTGGTGGAGATCTAAGGTTGGTCAGATCACGCATATACTCACATACAGAAAAGTGAGTGGTTTCAAAATCATACGGGTCACCTAGAGCTCTTTTGAAAATTAATGAAAGGAAACGAATATAAGGTACAAATGCTTTTCTACCTTTCACCTTAAGACGCTCTACCAGATCATCAAATAAAATTTGAGCAAAATCCACTATGTATCCGAACCAGAGGCAGTAAGCAATCTGGATATGTGTTTGATTTATCTGGTCAAGTCCTCCAGAACTGCCTCCCAAACATTCAACTATATGAGTTAAAAAGAATCTCCATGAGTCTGACAGCGTGCTTATGTAGATTGTTCCCTTTCTGGATAGCTGGCCATGCTCATCCAGTATGTCTGTGTGCCCCATCAATCTGCACACTTCCCTTGTATTTATGCCAGAGGGAAGTTCGATGGGCATCTCATTCAGTTCAAAATAGTTCAATTGAAGAACAGACCTGAGTGTATCAACAGTGAAAGCCAAGGATCTGGTACCTTGCTTAAGAGAATAAGAAATTGATGAAGTTTCATCATCATATACTGCAGTGTACCAGAATTCACAAAGATAGTCGTGGTACATCCTCCCAGGATTTAGGGTCAATGCACCATAAAGAGGACATGAGAGAAAAAAGGTATTTAATCTCCCAATAATGGATTGGGCATTATGAACACTGGAGAGTGAGAGTTTGGCCATCCAGTTATTCATGTTTATCCTTATTGCCTTTGCCTCTAATGTAATATGGGGTGCCTTAACAACATTGGCAACCGGAGCATATTCTGCAGCAAGCAGATTTTTCGGTGAATTGGATTGTCTTGGTGCCATTTTGTTTGATAGATTGATGAAATGAAGATGAAATTGAAGAATTAGGGTTTATGAAGATTTGATGAATTTAATATGAGAGAGATTTATGATTGGAAATTGAATGAAAAAGAAAGTAAATGAAGGAATTTGAAGAATTTGGGAGTAAATATGTTCGAAGTAAATGCTAATGAAAGTGAGAGTGGGTATATATAGGAGAGAGAGTGTGGAACTCAAACGGTTAATTTTGAAATTATCAGATATAATTTTGATCGGGTTTTGAGATCCGCATTAAGTACATCACATCACACATAAATGTGTGACGGTTTACAGCCCACAAACATAACCAACTTGCACTTTTTGTCTTCCCAAGGTAAAAATACCATCATTTCTTTGAAAAAATGACATGCCACGTAGGATAATAAGATAAATATCTATTCAAAAAGTTTGCATACGTGGCACGCACAATGACCAAGTAATTAAAATATTATGACTCATTTCAGTACATCTGGATGTTGACTGGACACTACAGTATCACTGGTGGATTAGGCCAGTGAAGCATGTACTGATGGTACACTGGAGGGACACTCCAGTAAAGTACCAGTGAAAACCATTTGAAAGAGACTGGTAACCTCAAACATGCACGTCAACTAATACAGTAAGAGGGACACATTTACAAGGAGACAAAAGTCACCTCAAACATGCACTTCAACCTGTCTAATTACCAGTGAAGAGGGACACATTTACAAGGAGACAAAAGTCACCTCAAACATGCACTTCAACCTGTCTAATTACCAGTAAGAGGGACACATTTACAAGGTACCAGTGATATTTTCCAGAAAATTTTGTCCAGTGAGAAAATAAATTAATAAATTTCCCCTGAAATTAAAACATTTTTAAGGACAAAAATATATCTTTCAGTATTCCCCTTGGAATGTTGATCCAGAAATCTATTAATGCAAAGATAGTACACAAAGGCGTTCAATATCTAAGCAGTTATAGATTTATAAATCTGTTAAATCAAGGATCCCTGATAGTACACAAAGGCGTTCAATACCAAGGTTCCAGATTTAAGGGTTTAACATTCCCAACTCACCAACAAGATATTCAAAAGTTTTAACATCCAGTGGTTTAGTAAAAATGTCAGCGAGTTGTTTGTCAGTGGGAATAAAATGGAGTTCAATGTTGCCGTTCACAATATTATCACGAATGAAGTGATACCTGAGATCAATGTGCTTCGTCTTTGAGTGCATGACTGGATTGTTCGAGATAGCAATGGCACTGGTATTATCACAAAAGATTGGGGTCTTTGAATACTTAATACCATAATCAAACAAGTGGTTCTTCATCCAGAGTATCTGAGCACAACAACTGGCTGCAAACACGTATTCAGCTTCAGCAGTGGACAATGAAACTGAAGTTTGCTTCTTACTGGTCCAGCTGACCAGTTTACCACCAAGGAAATGACATCCACCAGTAGTGGATTTCCTGTCTATCTTACAACCTGCATGATTTGAATCTGAATAACCCATTAGATCCATGCCTGAGCCTTTGGGATACAAAAGACCCAAACTGGGGACACCCTTAAGGTATTTCAGTATGCGCTTTACAGCAAGCATTTGAGATTCTTTTGGATTAGACTGATATCTGGCACATAAACATGTTGAGAACATAATATCTAGTCTACTGGCAGTTAAATACATCAGTGAACCAACCATGCCTCTATAGACAGTGGTGTTCACTGGTTTGCCATCTGGATCTGAGTCCAGTGTTAATGGTGCAGAAATTGGAGTGGGTTTAGATGGTGAAGAGTTCATATCATATTTCTTTTAAAGATCTCTAACATATTTTTCCTGATTAATAAAAACACCATCTCTGGTCTGTTTAATCTGGAGTACAAGAAAATATGTTAATTCACCCATTAAACTCATTTCATATTCAGTCGACATTATTTTTGAAAATTTCTTGCACATTTTATCATCAGTAGACCCAAAAATAATATCATCAACATAAATTTGTACCATCAACAGATTACCTTTTTCATGAAGAATAAATAAGGTATTGTCAATTGCACCTCTTTTGAAACCATTTTTCAATAAATGTTTAGTCAAAGTATCATACCAGGCACGTGGGTCTTGTCTGAGGCGATAAAGTGCTTTGTCCAGATGATATACCCAGTGTGGATGCTTTTCATCAACGAAACCTGGTGGTTGTCTGACATAAACTTCTTCTTCAAGTTTTCCATTCAAAAATGCACTTTTAACGTCCATCTGGTAGACCTTGAATTGATGATGAGCGGCGAATGCTAAAAATATTCTGATCGCTTCAAGTCTAGCCACTGGAGCAAATGATTCATCAAAATCGACATCTGACTGGCAGTAGCCTTGTGCTACCAGTCTGGCCTTGTTTCTGATTACGTGGCCATCTTCATCTACCTTATTCCTGAAGACCCATATGGTTCCAATTGGTTCTTTCTTTCCAACTGGGAAAGGAACCAGGTACCAAACCTTGTTCCTTTCAAACTGGTGAAGCTCTTCTTGCATATCAGTCACCCAGCTTGGATCTTCCATAGCCTCGTCAATCTTCTTTGGTTCTGTCAGTGATAAGAAAGTGACATATAAGCATTGATCACTGGAGGCTCTTCTTGTCAGAACCCCTCGACTGGAGTCACCTATGATCTGATCGATAGGATGAGCTTTTGTCCATCTGGAGTATTGACCAGGATTGTTACTGACAACAATATCAGTGCAAGAGTTCAGTTAAGTCTCCTCTGGTGTTGCTTCTGGAGGAGGATCTTGCCAGACTACTTCAACATCTTCATCTGAGTCATTTAAATCACGATTTGCATCATGAAATTCTTCCATTGAAGGCATTTCTTGAAGTACTGGTTCAGTTTTCAACTGGAACTGATACTGGGGCGTAGTACGAACATCTAATCCAATAATAATTTCAGAGGGTAGTTTGAAAATAATTGAAGGATAGAATGGAGTACCACTGGAGGGTTTCTTAGTCTGAACAGGTTCCAGATCAGGATGACTGGAAACTGTGTCTTCTGGAGAATCTTTATTGTAGTTGACAGGATCAGATTCACAGAAGACAATTTGAGTTACTGGGGGGGTATCAAGGGTTGGCTTTTTATTGATTGCAGCATTTGATTCATCAAATGTGACATGAATTGATTCATGGACCTTCTCCAGTCTCTTGTTATAGACTCAGAAGGCCTTGCGAATGGCTGAATATCCTAAGAAATACCCTTCATCAGCTTTGGCATCAAATTTGCCTAACTGACTGGAGTCATTCAGGATGTAAACTGGAAATCCAAAAACGTGAAAATAACCAATATTTGGTTTTCTATTTCTTAAGACTTCATAGGCTGTCTTTTTGTGACTTTTGATGTACACTGATCGGTTCTGGGTGTGACAAGCAGTAGCAATTGCTTCAGCCCAGAAACTGGTAGACAGACCAGATTCAGTAAGCATACTCCTGCCAACTTCTATCAGCGTTCGATTCTTCCTTTCCACCACTCCATTCTATTCTGGAGATCGGGCTGATGAGAAATTCTGGGAGATGCCAATGTCAGTACAGAATGACTCCAGAGTTGCATTCTGGAATTCTGTTCCATTGTCACTTCTTAACTGACACACCTTTCGACTGTACTTGAGCTCAATTTGCTTGATAAGACTGATGATTTCAGCAGCAGCTTCATTTTTAGACCTGAGAAAGATAACCCAACAATATCTGGAGAATTCATCTACGATCACCAGGGTGTATCTTTTACCAGCACGAGTCTGAACATTCACTGGACCAAAGAGATCCATATGAAGCATATGAAGAGGTTCAGATATGCTGAAATTCTGATTGGTCTTGAAACTGGTATGTTTCTGCTTACCCATCTCACATCCTGGACATGGCCTTTCCTTTTTGAAGGAAACTGAAGGTATCCCATCTGCCAGTTGTTTTTTCTAGACAACTTATTTATATTTTTGAAATTTAAATGGGATAACCTTTTATGCCATAACCAATTTGTGTCTTCGTCAGCTTGAGTATAGAAACACTGCTCTGAAGGAGAGATTTCCATATCCATCATGTACACATTCGCTATTCTAGGAGCAATCAATACTACCTTCCAGTCCTTGTTGAATACAATGCCCTGAGCATTATTGAAAAGAACTTGATAGCCATCATCACACAGTTGACTTACACTGATCAGGTTATATTTCAAACCATTCACAAATGCAACACGTCTAAATTTGACTTGTCCATTGTTCAGAACATCATACCCCTCAGTTTTTCCACAACCATCATTTCCAAAAGTAATGGAGGGTCCATCAGAAATGATGAATTCCTCCAGCAGGGTCTTACATCCGGTCATTGCATGCTTACAATCAATCGAAAATGCATCAAATCATAACTCAACAATCATAATACGATAAACATGAACCAACAATCAATATTCGATAAACATGAGCCAACCATCAATATTAACACCAATTCTATACGTACATACACTTATGAGGATTCTACTTTCTTCGAGTCCCAGATGCTTATATATAGGGTCACTCGCAGCCTTCCCACCACATCTAAAACCCATTGAAGGCATAACCGACTTCCATATATGTACGTCTATCCTAATATTAATGAAATACTTAACCAAAACATAAACCAAGTCAACCAAACGAAATGAACCGTCACATCAATCCAACAATCAAAAAAATCAATCAATCAATCAACGAATGCAAGTAAACACGCCAAACCTACACTTTTTAGCCCGAATCTCAAACGAGTAGGGAGCTACGAAACTCACCTTGTCCGGCAAAGAATCTAGAATAATGCTACTAGCGAGTATTGGGATCCACACGACCACAACCTATAAATATACATCATAACACCATAATGTCAACTCTACAACCTTAAACAAGTTGGTTTAGCATATTTAAGTCAAGTCACAAACCCCTAAACACTTCTACAACTTTATCGAGTAAGAACAAGACGCATTTGACTCGACATTTTTAGAAATGGAAGGAGATTCTGTGAGTCCCTTAAATTCGATGGTTAACCTAGAAAGTGTAAAATACAACAAGTCTAATAAGCACTAGAATGGACTAGTATTACTTTAATATAAATGCAAGTATATAAATAAAGTAATACAAGACTTAAAGCAATAAACAAGTAAAGTGGAACATTATGTATTTTTCAATGGTGTATTTTATTTATGATGTTAAATAAAATACAAGGTTGTGCGGAATCAAGATAATACAAACAAGTATGTATCCTAACAACCTATGAATTACAAATGATCTATATTTGTCAAATAACTCTTTTGGATCGAGATACTTAAAGTTGTGAAGTATCCCAGTTTAAGATCGAGAGTATTTAGACAAATTCACTTTAATGCAAAATGAATGCTTAAAAGTATTTATGTCAAGGAAATGACTTTGTATTTATAGGCAACAAAATTCACCAGTGAATTTTGTGCCGTACAAATATGGTTGCATGCATTTAATGATCCGACAAGAACATTAAATGCATTGGATAAGGGATAAGGATAAAGTCACATCAAATGACTTTGTATCCTTTTATCCAACCACCTTTACACGCATAAACTTTGGTAAAGAACAAGTGGATTGTTCTTTGGAAAGTGTGTAAAGTCAAAAGTCAATCCTCGATATCAGTGTTCAGACTTGTAAGGTCTAGAACACTGACAATCCTCCAGTGTACAGATCTGGTAAGACTTCCAGTGGACTCCGCCATTTGTCAGTCTTCTTTATTCTGACTTCAGTCTTTGACTTCAGTGAGAATGTCTTCAGTAGAGTAGATCTGGACTGGGGTGAAGTCCAGTTAGCTAATCTGGAGAATACTCCAGATTTCCTATACAAGTATTTGCTCATTGGTCTTCCATTATTTCTGGACAAATCTTCAGAGGGACTCCAGATTCCAAGTCTGGATTAGGTCCAGTAGAACACATTTCTGGACAGATCTTCAGTAAGGCTCCAGTAATCGAGTCTGGAGCAAGTCCAGTAAATCTGGACCTAACAAATTCTCCCTATTTGTTTAGAAATAATGCAAGTGTTTTCAAGCTTAAATCTATACAATTTTGTATGCTTGAAAAACACAAGTTTTGACTTAGTCTAAAAATCTAAGTTACTGGAAAACACTTTATAGATCATGAGTGTTTTCAGTTTCATCTTTTAAGTTCTAACTTAGACTAAATCTGATCATTTACTTATATGAATAAAAAATTGCAACTATTATTACATACATCAACTGATAAATAGTTTACAATTTTCATAAAACAATAATTTACAACAAGTAAATGATAAGAGTCAGGCCCTTCTTTTTGATGTCTGTCCTGGAGCATCTTCAGCAGCCTTTCTCTTTGGTGAAGGAGAAGATGGTATAGATTCTGGCGATTTCATGCCCATAGCAACTTCCATCTGATGCTTTCTTCTCCATACCTTTTCAACTCTTTTCAGATTAATGCTTTAACATAAGTCGACACATTTGTCTTCCCCCTGAACGTTAAAGCGATTTCTTTCAGTTCACTCCATCCAAATGCTTGGACTGAAGTACTTTTCCTTTCATCAGTAAAGTTACCCTCCCTGGTCAACTTTACTTCAAACTTGGACATGCCTTCATTATTTTCAGCCAATTTGATCTCAGCACCAGTGATCCTTCTGGCATCAGCCCTGAAATTTAACATCTCATTGTACTTGTCTTTCACTTTGGCTTGCTGGATCAATGCTTCAGTTTCCTTGGACATTCTCTTTTGCTCTACAGCAGATTGGAGTTGTTGTTTTCCCTTAACTGACTTCAGAGTTGATGGAATATCTAGGAAGGACTCAAACTGGGGCTCACTGGCTTCAGTACCAGTAGCTTCTTCAGTTAGCCCGGCTTTAGTGCCATATGCTCTTTGTGCCAAGTGCTTCAGTGTCATTTGGTCACCAGACGACTTTTCCCCCTTGGAATGATCACCAGTTCTGGACTTGAGATCATTCCATAACTGTTCCAGCATATGTCTGTCCAGCGCACCAAATGTTCTTCCTGCCTCTGGAGTTGCATCAGTCACAACTTTCTTAAGTGCCTGCACTTCCTTTTTAATAGTTTCAACTTCTTTAGGCAAGTGCTCTGGCAACTTTTCTTCCACAAACTTCACCACATGAGGTAACAACCCATCTTGAATGGTACGAAGAACAGTCTTAGAAATCTCTTCAGATAATTCTTTCAGCATACTGATTCTGAACTTCTTGGTACATTCATCACTTATTGTACTGACAACTGCATCCTGGTCTAGTGTGGATCTAGTCTCCAGAGAACTGACCCTGGAAACCAAATTCTGAACTTCTTGGTACATTCATCACTTATTGTACTGACAACTGCATCCTGGTCTAGTGTGGATCTAGTCTCCAGAGAACTGACCCTGGAAACCAAATTCTGAACTTCTTGGTACATTCATCACTTATTGTACTGACAACTGCATCCTGGTCTAGTGTGGATCTAGTCTCCAGAGAACTGACCCTGGAAACCAAATTCTGAACTTCTTGGTACATTCATCACTTATTGTACTGACAACTGCATCCTGGTCTAGTGTGGATCTAGTCTCCAGAGAACTGACCCTGGAAACCAAATTCTGAACTTCTTGGTACATTCATCACTTATTGTACTGACAACTGCATCCTGGTCTAGTGTGGATCTAGTCTCCAGAGAACTGACCCTGGAAACCAAATTCTGAACTTCTTGGTACATTCATCACTTATTGTACTGACAACTGCATCCTGGTCTAGTGTGGATCTAGTCTCCAGAGAACTGACCCTGGAAACCAAATTCTGAACTTCTTGGTACATTCATCACTTATTGTACTGACAACTGCATCCTGGTCTAGTGTGGATCTAGTCTCCAGAGAACTGACCCTGGAAACCAAATTCTGAACTTCTTGGTACATTCATCACTTATTGTACTGACAACTGCATCCTGGTCTAGTGTGGATCTAGTCTCCAGAGAACTGACCCTGGAAACCAAATTCTGAACTTCTTGGTACATTCATCACTTATTGTACTGACAACTGCATCCTGGTCTAGTGTGGATCTAGTCTCCAGAGAACTGACCCTGGAAACCAAATTCTGAACTTCTTGGTACATTCATCACTTATTGTACTGACAACTGCATCCTGGTCTAGTGTGGATCTAGTCTCCAGAGAACTGACCCTGGAAACCAAATTCTGAACTTCTTGGTACATTCATCACTTATTGTACTGACAACTGCATCCTGGTCTAGTGTGGATCTAGTCTCCAGAGAACTGACCCTGGAAACCAAATTCTGAACTTCTTGGTACATTCATCACTTATTGTACTGACAACTGCATCCTGGTCTAGTGTGGATCTAGTCTCCAGAGAACTGACCCTGGAAACCAAATTCTGAACTTCTTGGTACATTCATCACTTATTGTACTGACAACTGCATCCTGGTCTAGTGTGGATCTAGTCTCCAGAGAACTGACCCTGGAAACCAAATTCTGAACTTCTTGGTACATTCATCACTTATTGTACTGACAACTGCATCCTGGTCTAGTGTGGATCTAGTCTCCAGAGAACTGACCCTGGAAACCAAATTCTGAACTTCTTGGTACATTCATCACTTATTGTACTGACAACTGCATCCTGGTCTAGTGTGGATCTAGTCTCCAGAGAACTGACCCTGGAAACCAAATTCTGAACTTCTTGGTACATTCATCACTTATTGTACTGACAACTGCATCCTGGTCTAGTGTGGATCTAGTCTCCAGAGAACTGACCCTGGAAACCAAATTCTGAACTTCTTGGTACATTCATCACTTATTGTACTGACAACTGCATCCTGGTCTAGTGTGGATCTAGTCTCCAGAGAACTGACCCTGGAAACCAAATTCTGAACTTCTTGGTACATTCATCACTTATTGTACTGACAACTGCATCCTGGTCTAGTGTGGATCTAGTCTCCAGAGAACTGACCCTGGAAACCAAATTCTGAACTTCTTGGTACATTCATCACTTATTGTACTGACAACTGCATCCTGGTCTAGTGTGGATCTAGTCTCCAGAGAACTGACCCTGGAAACCAAATTCTGAACTTCTTGGTACATTCATCACTTATTGTACTGACAACTGCATCCTGGTCTAGTGTGGATCTAGTCTCCAGAGAACTGACCCTGGAAACCAAATTCTGAACTTCTTGGTACATTCATCACTTATTGTACTGACAACTGCATCCTGGTCTAGTGTGGATCTAGTCTCCAGAGAACTGACCCTGGAAACCAAATTCTGAACTTCTTCTTTCAGACCTGCCAGTTCACCAGTGACTACAGTCTGAACAGAACTAACCAGCCTTGTCTCTAGACCCTGGACCGCCACTTTGAAATTTTCAGTATTGTTGTTTGTGGCCAGTACCAGTTCATCAAGCTTTTCAAACACAAGCTTCTCATTCCCAGCAAACAGATTCATCTCATATGCAAAGTTATTTGATAATAAGGATTTGAAGTCAGAGATAACCTGAGATGAAGTCTGGAGTGATCTATCCAGGTCCGCCACCTTACTTAAAAGGCCTTGGACCTCGACAGAAGATGAAGTGGAGAGACCACTGGGAGGTTCAATATGTGAAGGCAATCTGGTCATAAGAGGTACTTATGCCCAGTCCTCTTCAGTTGCAGCTTCAGATATTGCAACTGGTGACTCCGGTGCACGAGGTGGAGGTTGAGATTGTGAAGGTTGAGTGGTTGCTGGAGTGAAGTATTGTGTATCTCTAGGAATTGAAGGTGGTGGTGGTGGTGGTGGCATGTTTGATTCTGGTGGTGGTTCATTTGATTCTGGTGGTGGTGGCATTTCAGAAGATATAATTGGTTGGGTGACTGAAGCAATAGCAGATGTGTCAATATTTTCTTCTTCATCACCCAAGAAATTCATGTTTACATCAAAGCCTTCAGACATTGGGGAATCTACATCATCCCATTCTGGAGCCATCCCAACTGTCTGTTCACCAGACTATTTACCAGTCTCTACATTAACCTGTTCACCAGCCTCTTCATTCAAGTCTATTTGAGCTTCTTGCTCACCAGAAACATGTTCATCAGTCTGAACATCTTGTTCAACTTCCTCAACAACCTGCTCTATAATCTGGGCAACATTTTCAATTTGTTCATCAGTTCCCTGCCCAACAACCTCTTGTACGTTCTCTTGTTCAAAAATTGGTGACCCATCCAGATTCATAACATCACCAGGATGTCTTTCAGGATTCACCTGAAGTCCAGCTCTCATCAGACGCCTGTTAGTTCTAGGTCGTCTGGAAGGTTCAACAACTTCTGGTACTTGACCTTCAGGAGCAACTTGTCTGATGGGCTGTACAGCTTCTATTATCTGTACATCTTGGTCTTCAGAGGGTCCTTCAACAGCTTGACCTCTACCTGGAGCCATTTCAGCTTCGTCTCTCTGGAAGGAAAGCATGGACTGAGGAATATCTACCTCGTCCAGCGGAGATCTGAGGTTGACCAGATCCCTCATATACTCACTCACAGAAAAGTGAGTAGTATCAAAATCATACTGGTATCCAAGAGCATTTTTAAACATTAGTGAAAGGAAATGAATATAAGGAACAAACGGTTTTCTTCCTTTCACTCTAAGGGGCTCAACCAGGTCATCAAAAAGAATCTGAGCAAAGTCCACTCTAAGCCCAAACCATAAGCAGTAGGCAATCTGGAGTTGGGTTTGATTCTGGTGGTGGTGGCATTTCAGAAGATATAATTGGTTGGGTGACTGAAGCAATAGCAGATGTGTCAATATTTTCTTCTTCTTCACCCAAGAAATTCATGTTTACATCAAAGCCTTCAGACATTGGGGAATCTACATCATCCCATTCTGGAGCCATCCCAACTGTCTGTTCACCAGACTATTTACCAGTCTCTACATTAACCTGTTCACCAGCCTCTTCATTCAAGTCTATTTGAGCTTCTTGCTCACCAGAAACATGTTCATCAGTCTGAACATCTTGTTCAACTTCCTCAACAACCTGCTCTATAATCTGGGCAACATTTTCAATTTGTTCATCAGTTCCCTGCCCAACAACCTCTTGTACGTTCTCTTGTTCAAAAATTGGTGACCCATCCAGATTCATAACATCACCAGGATGTCTTTCAGGATTCACCTGAAGTCCAGCTCTCATCAGACGCCTGTTAGTTCTAGGTCGTCTGGAAGGTTCAACAACTTCTGGTACTTGACCTTCAGGAGCAACTTGTCTGATGGGCTGTACAGCTTCTATTATCTGTACATCTTGGTCTTCAGAGGGTCCTTCAACAGCTTGACCTCTACCTGGAGCCATTTCAGCTTCGTCTCTCTGGAAGGAAAGCATGGACTGAGGAATATCTACCTCGTCCAGCGGAGATCTGAGGTTGACCAGATCCCTCATATACTCACTCACAGAAAAGTGAGTAGTATCAAAATCATACTGGTATCCAAGAGCATTTTTAAACATTAGTGAAAGGAAATGAATATAAGGAACAAACGGTTTTCTTCCTTTCACTCTAAGGGGCTCAACCAGGTCATCAAAAAGAATCTGAGCAAAGTCCACTCTAAGCCCAAACCATAAGCAGTAGGCAATCTGGAGTTGGGTTTGATTTATCTGGTCTAACCCTCCAGAACTGCCTCCCAGACATTCAACAATGTGGGTGAAAAAGTATCTCCATGAGTCTGACAGCTTGCTCATGTAGATAGTTCCTTTCCTGGATAGCTGGCCATGCTCATCCATGATATCTGTGTGCCCCATCAGTCTGCACACTTCCCTTGTTTTTATACCAGTGGGAAGTTCAATAGGCAACTCATTCTGTTCAAAATAGTTTAACTGTAGAACAGACTTGAGTAGACTAGCAGTGAAACCAAGGGATCTGGTACCTCCCTTGAGAGTATAATTAATAGATGAAGTTTCATCATCATATCTTGCAGTGTACCAGAATTCACAAAGGTACTCGTGGTACATCCTTCCTGGATTTAGTGTCAACGCACCATATAATGGGCAAGAGAGAAAAAATGTGTTTAATCTCCCAATAATCGATTGGGCATCATGAACACTGGAAAGAGAGAGTCTGGCCATCCAGTTGTTCATGTTGATTCTTATGGCATTTGCCTCAAGAGTGATATGAGGTGCCCTGTCAACATTTTCAGAAGGATTATATTCAGTGGCAAGTAGATTTTTAGGCGATTTTGACTGTCTAGGTGCCATTTATAAAGAATAGATGGAGATGAAATTGAATATATATAGGTTATGATGAAGATTTGATGAAGGAATTGAATGGAAATGGAGTAAATAAGAGAGATAAATATGATTGGAAATTGAATGAAGAAGTAAATGAAGGAATTTGAGAGATTTGGGAGTAAATATGTTCGAAGTAAATGCAATTAAAATTGAAAGTGGGTATTTATAGGAGAAAGAATGTGGAACTCAAACGGTTTATTTGAAATTATCAAATATAATTTTGATCGAGGTTCTGAGATCCGCATTAATTACATCACATCACACATAAATGTGTGACGGTTTACAGCCCACAAACATTAACAAGTTGCTCTTTTTCACTTCCCAAGGTAAAAATACCATCATTACGTTGAAAAATTTACATGCCACGTAGGATAAAAATATTTTTGAAAAGATTTGCTTACGTGGCACACACAATGACCAAGTATTTAGAAACTATTATGACATATTTCAGTGCATCTGGAGGTTGAATGGACACTCCAGTATCACTGGTGGATTAGTCCAGTGAACATGTACTGATGGTACACTGGAGGGACACTCCAGTAAAGTACCAGTGAAAACCATTTTGAAAGACTGGTAACCTCAAACGTGCACGTCAACTAATACAGACAAGTGAGAGGGACACATTTACAAGGAGACATAAGTCAACTCAAACACGCACTTCAACCTGTCCAGTTACCAGTGAGAGGGACACATTTACAAAGTACCAGTATTATTTTCTGAAGAATTTGTCCAGTGAGAAAATAAATTAATAAATTCCCCCTGAACTTAAAACATTTTTAAGAACAAAATATCTTTCAAGTCTTTCCCTGGAATGTTGTTCCAGAAATCTAATAATGCAAAGATAGTACACAAAGGCGTTCAATATCTGAGCAGTCACCAGATTTTAAGGGTTTAACATTCCCCAACTCACCAACAAGATATTCAAAAGTTTTGACATCCAGAGGTTTGGTAAAAATGTCAGCGAGTTGTTTGTCAGTGGGAATAAAATGGAGTTCAATGTTGTTTTTCATAATATGATCACTAATGAAGTGATACCTGAGATCAATGTGCTTCGTTCTGGAGTGCATGACTGGATTGTTTGAGATAGCAATGGCACTGGTATTATCACAAAAGATTGGGGTCTTTGAATATTTAATACCATAATCAAGCAACTGGTTCTTCATCCAGAGTATCTAAGCACAACAACTGGCTGCAGACACGTATTCAGCTTCAGCAGTAGACAATGAAACTGAGGTTTGCTTCTTACTGGTCCAGCTGACCAGTTTGCCACCAAGGAAATGACATCCACCAGTAGTGGATTTCCTGTCTATCTTACAACCTGCATGATCTGAATCTGAATAACACATTAGATCCATGCCTGAGCCTTTGGGGTACCAAAGACCTAGACTGGGGACACCTTTAAGGTACTTCAGTATGCGCTTTACAGCAAGCATATGAGATTCTTTTGGATTAGACTGATATCTGGCACATAAACATGTTGAAAACATAATATCTGGTCTACTGGCAGTTAAATACATCAGCGAACCAACCATCCCTCTATAGACAGTGGTGTTCACTGGTTTACCATCTGGATCGGAGTCCAGTGTCAGTGGTGCAGAAATTGGAGTTGGTTTAGATGGTGAAGAGTTCATATCATATTTCTTTAAAAGATCTCTAACATATTTTTCCTGATTAATAAAGATGTCATCTTTGTTTTGTTTAATCTGGAGTCCAAGAAAATATGTTAATTCACCCATCAAACTCATCTCATATTCAGTTGACATTATTTTTGAAAATTTCTTGCGCATATTTTCATCAGTAGACCCAAAAATAATATCATCAACATAAATTTGTACCATTAACAGATTACCTTTTTCATGAAGAATAAATAAGGTATTGTCAATTGCACATCGTTTGAAACCATTTTTCAATAAATGTTTAGTCAGAGTGTCATACCAGGCACGTGGGGCTTGTCTGAGGCCATATAGCGCTTTGTCCAGACGATATACCCAATGTGGATGCTTTTCATCAACGAAACCTAGTGGTTGTCTGACATAAACTTCTTCTTCAAGCTTTCCATTCAAGAAAGCACTCTTTACATCCATCTGGTAGACCTTGAAGTGATGATAAGCAGCGAATGCTAAGAATATTCTGATCGCTTCAAGTCTAGCCACTGAAGCAAATGATTCATCAAAGTCAACATCTGACTGGCAGTAGCCTTGTGCTACCAGTCTGGCCTTGTTTCTGATTACGTGGCCATCTTCATCTACTTTGTTCCTGAAGACCCATCTTGTTCCAATTGGTTCTTTCTTTCCAACTGGGAAAGGAACCAGATACCAGACCTTGTTCCTTTCAAACCGGTGAAGCTCTTCTTGCATATTAGTCACCCAGCTTGGATCTTCCATAGCCTCGTCAATCTTCTTTGGTTCCATCAAAGATAGAAAACTAACATATAAGCATTGATTACTGGAGGCTCTTCTGGTCTGAACTCCTCTACTGGAGTCATCTAAGATCTGATCAATAGGATAAGCTTTTGTCCATCTGGAGTACTGACCAGGATTGTTACTGACAACAATATCAGTGCAAGAATTCAGTTGAGTCTCCTCTGGAGTTGCTTCTGGAGGAGGATCTTGCCAGACTACTTCAGTATCTTCACCTGAGTCATTTAAATCACGATTTGCATCATGAAATTCTTCATTAGAAGGCATTTCTTGAAGTACTGGTTCAGTTTGGAATTCTTCACAAGAGGACATTTCTAGTATATGCTCAACTGACACTGATACTGGGAGAGTAGTACGCACATCTGATCCAATATTAATTTCAGAGGGTAGTTTGAAAATAATAGAGGGATAGAATGGAGTACTACAGGAGAGTTTCTTTTTCTGAACAGGTTCCAGATCAGGATGACTGGAAACTGTGTCTTCTGAATCTTCTTCATTTTCGTTTATAGGATCAGATTCACAAAAGACAATTGGAGTTACTGGGGGAGTTTCAAGGGCTAACTTCTTCTTGATTGCAGCATTTGATTCATCATATGTGACATGAATTGACTCATGGACCTTCTCCAGTCTCTTGTTGTAGACTCTGAAGGCCTTGCGAATGGCTGAATAGCCTAAGAAATACCCTTCATTAGCTTTGGCATCAAATTTGCTTAACTGACTGGAGTCGTTCAGGATGTAAACTGGACATCCAAAAACGTGAAAATAACCAATATTTGGTTTTCTATTTCTTAAGACTTCATAGGCTGTCTTTTTGTGTCTTTTGATGTACACTGATCGATTCTAGGTGTGGCAAGCAGTTGCAATTGCTTCCGCCCATAAACTGGTAGACAGACCAGATTCAGCAAGCATACTCCTGGCAGCTTCTATCAGCGTTCGATTCTTCCTTTCCACCACTCCATTTTGTTTTGGAGAGCGGGCTGATGAGAAATTCTGGGAGATGCCAGTGTCAGTACAGAATGACTCCAGAGTTGCATTCTGGAATTCTGTTCCATTGTCACTTCTTAACTGACACACCTTTCGACTGTACTTGAGCTCAATTTGTTTAATAAGACTGATGATTTCAGTAGCAGCTTCACTTTTAGACCTCAGAAAGATCACCCAACAATATCTGGAAAATTCATCTACGATCACCAGGGTGTATCTTTTACCAGCACGAGTCTGAACGTTCACTGAACCAAAGAGGTCCATATGAAGCATATGAAGAGGTTCAGATATGCTGAAATTCTGTCTGGTCTTGAAACTAGTACGTTTCTGCTTACCCATCTCACATCCTGGACATGGCCTTTCCTTTTTGAAGGAAATTGAAGGTATCCCATCTGCAAGTTGTTTTCTGGACAACTTATTAATATTCTTGAAATTTAAATGGGATAACCTTTTGTGCCATAACCAGTTTGTTTCTTCATCAGCTTGAGTATAGAAACACTGCTCTGAAGGAGAGCTTTCCATATCCATCACGTACACATTCCCTTTTCTGGGAGCAATCAACACTACCTTCCAGTCCTTGTTGAATACGATACCCTAAGCAATATTGAATAAAACTTGATAGCCATCATCACACAGTTGGCTTACACTGATCAGGTTATATTTCAAACCATTCACAAATGCAACACGTCTGAACTTGACTTGTCCATTGTTCAGAACACCGTATCCCTCAGCCTTTCCACAACCATCATTTCCAAAAGTAATGGAGGGTCCATCAGAAACGGTAAACTCCTCCAGCAGGGTCTTACATCCGGTCATCGTCCTGCCAGCAGCACTGTCAAGATACCAGATATATTTCTTTCGATTGCCCTACACATACACCAAATATTTATCAGTTAGATTTGGGAACCCATCGACTGATGGGTTTACTGGACCCTCCCTTATAGGTCCCTGGGGCAATCTGGTTTAGTTCACTTTCTTCAACAGTGGTCTTAGTTGAAAGGACCACTGGGGTTGATAGTTTTGAAACCTTTTTCTTTTTCTCAACTGGAGAAATAGATTTAACTTTCTTTGTAAAAGGTTTTGTGTTTTGTCTAGGGCCAGATGAAGTACCCTCAATAAAGTTTAATCTTGCATTAAAACTTTGAAATTGACGAGTCAGAATTTGAATCTGGCTCTCTAACCTGGACAAAACATTTTCATCAGATGATACCTTAGCCTTTCCAGTTCTAGGCTTAGGTAGGGGATTGGTCTGAGGCAAAGGTTTCGTCTGCTTGACCTTTTGAACTGGAGCAGTCATCTGGAATGCTCCAGTCTTAACCTCTGGGGATTGAACTGGGTAAATATTGGCCTTGGGAGTTACAGGCTCATCATAAACAGTGATGGGCTTGAACTCCTCTGGTAATCGATCGATTACTGGTATTAATGATGCTACATGAGTATTTCCATCTAAATATGCACGTTTTTGAGCAGGAAATTGCTTTACTCCAGCATCATATGGCTTTTTGGTTTCTAGCCATGATTTAATTACCAGTTTTTCTTTCTCTAAAATGACTTCAAGATCTTGTTTTTCTTGAATCAATTGTTCAGTTACCAGAACCTAGGCTTGAAATGCCAGTTCAATGTCTTGAAGTTCTTTTAACTTTGATTTTAATGCAGTTATTTCAGAAGAATCTGTTTCTAGACCATTTACACAATCAGATCTAACAGTTTCTACAAATATCAAATCAGAATTAAGAGCTTCAGCAATGTCCAGTTTTAATTCTTGGTTAGTTGCATTATCATAATCACTAACCTTTTTGATAACAATGTCCACCCATCGTCCAGATGTGACATCTTCCTTCACCAGGTGCTCTTCGTCTGCCAGAGCCATGTAACAGCAATCTCTTTCTTCTTCTTCATCAGCTTGAGTATAGAAACACTGCTCTGAAGGAGAGCTTTCCATATCCATCACGTACACATTCCCTTTTCTGGGAGCAATCAACACTACCTTCCAGTCCTTGTTGAATACGATACCCTAAGCAATATTGAATAAAACTTGATAGCCATCATCACACAGTTGGCTTACACTGATCAGGTTATATTTCAAACCATTCACAAATGCAACACGTCTGAACTTGACTTGTCCATTGTTCAGAACACCGTATCCCTCAGCCTTTCCACAACCATCATTTCCAAAAGTAATGGAGGGTCCATCAGAAACGGTAAACTCCTCCAGCAGGGTCTTACATCCGGTCATCGTCCTGCCAGCAGCACTGTCAAGATACCAGATATATTTCTTTCGATTGCCCTACACATACACCAAATATTTATCAGTTAGATTTGGGAACCCATCGACTGATGGGTTTACTGGACCCTCCCTTATAGGTCCCTGGGGCAATCTGGTTTAGTTCACTTTCTTCAACAGTGGTCTTAGTTGAAAGGACCACTGGGGTTGATAGTTTTGAAACCTTTTTCTTTTTCTCAACTGGAGAAATAGATTTAACTTTCTTTGTAAAAGGTTTTGTGTTTTGTCTAGGGCCAGATGAAGTACCCTCAATAAAGTTTAATCTTGCATTAAAACTTTGAAATTGACGAGTCAGAATTTGAATCTGGCTCTCTAACCTGGACAAAACATTTTCATCAGATGATACCTTAGCCTTTCCAGTTCTAGGCTTAGGTAGGGGATTGGTCTGAGGCAAAGGTTTCGTCTGCTTGACCTTTTGAACTGGAGCAGTCATCTGGAATGCTCCAGTCTTAACCTCTGGGGATTGAACTGGGTAAATATTGGCCTTGGGAGTTACAGGCTCATCATAAACAGTGATGGGCTTGAACTCCTCTGGTAATCGATCGATTACTGGTATTAATGATGCTACATGAGTATTTCCATCTAAATATGCACGTTTTTGAGCAGGAAATTGCTTTACTCCAGCATCATATGGCTTTTTGGTTTCTAGCCATGATTTAATTACCAGTTTTTCTTTCTCTAAAATGACTTCAAGATCTTGTTTTTCTTGAATCAATTGTTCAGTTACCAGAACCTAGGCTTGAAATGCCAGTTCAATGTCTTGAAGTTCTTTTAACTTTGATTTTAATGCAGTTATTTCAGAAGAATCTGTTTCTAGACCATTTACACAATCAGATCTAACAGTTTCTACAAATATCAAATCAGAATTAAGAGCTTCAGCAATGTCCAGTTTTAATTCTTGGTTAGTTGCATTATCATAATCACTAACCTTTTTGATAACAATGTCCACCCATCGTCCAGATGTGACATCTTCCTTCACCAGGTGCTCTTCGTCTGCCAGAGCCATGTAACAGCAATCTCTTTCTTCTTCTTCATCAGCAGATGATTCATCAGAAGGAACCCACTTTTCTTCAGTTGTTGCGATCATGCACTTATTGTTGTTTTCCATTTGTTGTGCCATGAGAGCAATCTAGGCCTTAAGCTTTTTATATTTCAGTTTATAGCTATCATCAGGCTTATTATTTAAAGAAAATGGACCAGGCTTGGATACAAACTAGCTGGACCTGCACTCTTTCATGAAATGACCCTTTTTGCCACACTTAAAGCATGTCAAATTGGTCTTATCAGTTGAAGAACTGGATGCAAATTGTCCAGATGGCCTATTTGCTCTTGCTTTGAAACGGTTAAACGTTTTAGCAATCATTGCAATGAGGTCATCATCATCAGTTTCATCACAACAGTCTGGAGAGATTTGACTGGACTCTCCAGAATCCATAAGTTCAGACACCATCTTCTTCATAGAAAATACATTCTCAGAAGATATCAGTGCTGTACTTTGTGGTTCAGTATGACTGACCACATTAGGACTACTGGAGGCATGGTTAAAAGCATCTTGTTCTGCCTCCACTCTCTGGGCTTGATTTTCTTCAGTGTACCTAAAAGCTCCATATAAAGTTGAGAGAGTGTGTGTGTGCAGAGTTTTACCTTGTCGTAAGACCAGGATCATGTGAGACCATTTGGTGGGTAGAATATCACAAAATTTCTCCAGAAGTATATCCTTGTCCTTCTCAACCCCAGGACCTCTCAACTGGTTTATGATACTCATAAATCTGGTGTAAGTACCAGTGAGAGACTCATTAGGCTGAGCAAAAAATGACTCATACCTCTTGTTTAAGGAGACCTTTCTGGTGACAATGGTGTCATCTCCTCCTTCATGCTGGTTTAAAAGTTCATCCCACATGGTTTTAGCACTAGGAAAAAGAACTAGTGTGGTAATTAGGGTTTCTGGAACGGCCCCGAGGATCATGTTTTTGAGAAGGGTGTCTAGATTCACCAATCTCCTCTCCTCTTCAGACCAATGTTCCTCCCTCTTTTCCCTTCCTCTTCTAGATCCAGAAGGATCAAGAAGGGATTGAGAGGTGATGTAGGGACATAAGGACCTTCATTTAAAATTTTCATCATGTTCCTCTCAATACCAGTGATATGCAAAACCATCATAGCCTTCCACGTACCAAATTCATCACTGTTCCCACTGAATTTAGGAACAGGATTATTTGAATAGTGCACATGCACGTGTGAAGAAGCAGGAGTAGGAGGAGGAGGTGGATTAGTGTTATTAACAATAGGTGGTTCATTTGGATCATTAATATTAGCATTAGGATCGGGACCAAGATTAAAACTTCCTTGTGTATTTTCTTGGTTAGCCATCAAAGAAACAGATCTAGGCAATGTTTAGCCTTCTGCTCTGATTCCAAATGTGAGTCCCTTAAATTCGATGGTTAACCTAGAAAGTGTAAAATACAACAAGTCTAATAAGCACTAGAAGGGACTAGTATTACTTTAATATAAATGCAAGTATATAAATAAAGTAATACAAGACTTAAAGCAATAAACAAGTAAAGTGGAACATTATGTATTTTTCAATGGTGTATTTTATTTATGATGTTAAATAAAATACAAGGTTGTGCGGAATCAAGATAATACAAACAAGTATGTATCCTAACAACCTATGAATTATAAATGATCTATATTTGTCAAATAACTCTTTTGGATCGAGATACTTAAAGTTGTGAAGTATCCCAGTTTAAGATCGAGAGTATTTAGACAAATTCACTTCAATGCAAAATGAATGCTTAAAAGTATTTATGTCCAGGAAATGACTTTGTGTACAAATATGGTTGCATGCATTTAATGATCCGACAAGAACATTAAATGCATTGGATAAGGAATAAGGATAAAGTCACATCAAATGACTTTGTATCCTTTTATCCAACCACCTTTACACGCATAAACTTTGGTAAAGAACAAGTGAATTGTTCTTTGGAAAGTGTGTAAAGGCAAAAGTCAATCCTCGATATCAGTGTTCAGACTTGTAAGGTCTAGAACACTGACAATCCTCCAGTGTACAGATCTGGTAAGACTTCCAGTGGACTCCGCCATTTGTCAGTCTTCTTTATTCTGACTTCAGTCTTTGACTTCAGTGAGAATGTCTTCAGTAGAGTAGATATGGACTGGGGTGAAGTCCAGTTAGCTAATCTGGAGAATACTCCAGATTTCCTATACAAGTATTTGCTCACTGGTCTTCCATTATTTCTGGACAAATCTTCAGAGGGACTCCAGATTCCAAGTCTGGAGTAGGTCCAGTAGAACACGTTTCTGGACAGATCTTCAGTAAGGCTCTAGTAGTCGAGTCTGGAGCGAGTCTAGTAAATCTGGACCTAACAGATTCATACAAAATGAGTGTTATTATTAGAAACTAGACTCTCTTACGATTCCAACGATAGTTCATACGACTAATTTGGACTTACGGATCAAAAGTTATTAACGTTTGGGAACTAGTGATTGTCCCTGAGAAATGCAAAATGAATTAGAATTTTCCTAAGTATGGAAGTTGTCATTAAGTACCCCTCTAATCCAATATTCGTTCACTCGTGCTCTTTTGAAATTATCCCCCATCCTATTTCTTACGACACCACTATTCATTATGGACATATGACAACGGCGATATCATTGGTGGAACATCTTCCCACGAACGTTGGACGATATACTCTAAGAATTGTAGTCCCAAGATATGACGTGACTCAATCCTTTTAGAAACTACACATAACCTTTGTATTCGATCTGAGATGGTGCGAAACATATGGAAACGCCGAACGAAGTTGGAGACTTGTGAAGGACGAGTGGTGTTAAAGCCCAATTTACGATTCGACAACGCCGATAGAACACATTCCGTTATACGTTCCAGACGACACATTCTGGGGATTGTAGCTCCGAAATTTGGTGCGATATCTCTATAATAACACGCGTACACGAACGGTTATCCATATTATCTAAGTCGGTGCGACATATATTGACGTCATTGTAAGTTGGAGTCCATTGGGCAACGATAGACAAAGAAGTGATTTCTTTAACTCGCGCAAGGAGTTTAATCCGAGCCTTAATGAATCTTTTGTTTTCATATTTCCTATTTCATTCATTCGAAACCAAATTCTATATCCTTTATATTCTTGATTATTCAAAGTAATGATCACCACCACTTCCCCTCAAAGTTAGTACCCTAACAACACACCACTCACTTACGTAACACTCCGCAATGGCAAAATCGAGTAACTAGAACCCTGCCCTTACTGCGACATCAAGGGATACGAAAGACGTGAGACATCGGCCGTCCATAAGTGAAATACTTGGGATAACTATATAGCATAGAAGATGTTATTGGATCATGTACATAAAGTAGGGCGGAGAAGATATGTGGTGTGTAAGTCAAAGTACATGGAAGCACAAGCGAAGAGTATACTAAGCTTTAACTTGGAGAAAGAATTGAAGGTCTTCCCTATCTATGTTGATCGACCGAAGGAAAAATTGAGCGGCCGACGAAAGGAAGGTCGTGTGACATGAAGGTCACATTTGGATAAATATAAGACTTCCCTAGAACTTGGGGGAGATCACTAGCAATGTTGGAAGACGAAAGTAATTAGAAGAAGAAAACCAAGGACAATAAGACAATTAGGGTGTGTCGAGTAACCCTCAAGATGGAAGAGTAACAAAAGAATTCTGAGCTATCCTTTTCTTTATCAAAACACCAAAGCAAACGGATATTTGCTACGTGAAGGAATCAGGAATTTGGCGAATTGAAGATCGTCAAGGATGGTGAGATAAAGTGAAAAGTAGGAAATCCCTTACATTTTTCTAGAGGAAAAAAATGTTAAGGGGGTAATCACAGCAAAGGTAGATGCTCGAACAAGGAGTATGAAGTGCAAGATTATACTTTATCTTCCAAGAAGAGTTATTCACTAGCATCATTAAAGATGATTTGGAGTAGAATATGAAGTGAAGAAACGTCATTGACCCAAACAAATGAAGTGAAGGCATTGACGCCATCTACAAGATGTAGTTCCGGGAGCGTTCATCTTTACGGAACTCCACACGTTATTATCTGAATATCAATTGGAAAACCTCTATCGAAAGACAAGCTATTAGTAGAACATATCAACTGAGCCAAGAGAAAGCGATATACGCTCAACACCCGAGTTTAGAAGCACGGGGAGTCGTGAAAAGTATCCCCTCAAGGTCAACGGTCGTAGGGAGGTAAGCTAAAACAAGATGAATCTGAGTGAAGAACAATTTGCAACACATGGTTAATCGTCAAGGACCATCGACCCAAGGAGTAGTGCGCCCAAGAAGAGTGCAGGAGAAAACAACATGGAATCGCTAAAGTTAAATAAGGAATACGACGCTAGAAGTCAGAACACATACTACCACAACGATCGAGGAAGTTGGTCGTTGAACTACTTTTCAAGAAACTACAAACTCCGTGAAGAGCTAGTTATGGAATGTTTAAACGGAAGGGTGATAAGGATAATTCGCATTTGTGATGAGTTAGGATCAAAGGATCCGTATCACCATGATCTGACAAGTACCCTTGAGATAACTGCAAGGACTAGTGACTGCTTGTGTGTCATTCAAGACGACGATTACTCTAGTAAGAGATCGATCCGAGTGGCGAAACAGTAAGGAGTATAGTTACCCATAAGAAAACGAAAGGAAAATGGAGAAAACTGAATGGTTGGGAAAAGGATAAAGTAACCGATGTTTCCCCTAAATTATATTATATCACAACTTCTAAGGACGTTAGGTTATTGTATTTGAAAAGAAGCTTAGCTTAGAAAGCTAAAAATGGATATGAGGCTCAGGAGAGCAAAGTGATTGAGAGTTTTGTAGAGGTCAGGAGGACCTAAGAAGGATTATTTTTAAAGGAGGAGTTCATACGAATAAGGACATCGAAGTGTTTACCCTGAAATGATGGTGGTGATATGATTACTTAAGGGCATAAGGATTGTGTAAATCCTATCATGAGGAATGCGTAGGTATAGCAAAGGAACCGAATAGGTTATATGTGCGATGTTAAAAGAGATTCGTCGGTGATGAGTCATAGATAATGGTCCTTCTAGCGTAAAAAGGAAGTAATTAAAGGTACCTTAAAACGATTTGAAAGCCAATATCGGCAAAAGCAAGAGAAATTGGTAACGATATGACTTAGCGAATAATGAAAGAGGTGACTATGGGAAAATAAGGACGAAGTTGAAAAGACAAAAGGTGAGTATGAGGAGTAAGATGGAACTATCATCAACCAATTCATGATTTCCTTGCACGCCATAAAATAACAAAGACGACGCTAGAAAACCCTAAAATGAGGTACTACAGAAATGTACCTTTGCAATTTTAGTGCAACTCGGCACCTCAGTTAGTATCACTTTTGTTAAAGGGGTAATCCCTTAACAAGTGATTAGTCACAAACGACACCAATATTTTCAAGAAGCGGCAAGCGTGTCCAACGTCAAACCAAAGAAGGATGAAAGTGGGCGAGAAGCTATTGGAACGATTCTTTAATTGGGGTAGAAGACAATAAAGGAAAGTATGCAAAGTAACAATGGAAATGAATAGACACCAACGATCGATATCCCAACGTTTCTTACGGTTTTATTGTAACTCACATTACGAACCGTTTGTTCATTTTGGACCTCCGTACTGATAATCAAATCATCAACTCATTTATTACTATTGCTCTATGTGAGAATACATACGATTAATCTCTAGTCGTCTCAAGAAGTGAGCGACATTCGTAATCTTTTACCGTTATCGAAGTTTCTAATCACGAGAAATGTTAGGGCACCAAGCACGAGATGCCCTCAACTATGAAGTTCAAAAGCTTGTAAGTAACCAAAAAGGTCAGGATGAAATCCAGTTGAATTTTCACATTTTATACGCCTCCGTGAAACTATCCTTATCGTCAATCTATTTATTCTTGCTACCGTGTGAACGAGCGAACTTCGAGGACGAAGTATCCGTTAAGGGGGTAATGATGTAACAACCCTCAAAATCCGACTAGGACAATCTACTTGGACTTATCTAGACATCTATCCCTAGAGGATTATTAAGAGAATTGATCTTCTAGCCATTTAAGGCATAGTGATACTTGCCCTATAGTTCAATGAAATACCGTAAATGACTAGCTATCTTAGAAATGTCATAAACAATAACAATAATCATTCAAGACAATCCCAATCTATAAACTAGTTCTAATTGAACTTGATGAAATGTCAATAAACCAAAAACTTCATTTCAAGAACTCAAGTTATGTAAATAATAATGTAAGACTCACAACTTGTGACAAAGTCAATAAATCTTACAAAATGTCCAACAATTTAATTAATCATGCCAATTAAAGTATATATGGTCATGAAAATAAAATGACTATCTCAAAAATATATTGATAAACCAATATGTACATAAAAGTGCTTGAATAACAATAATGAGTATATATATATATATATACATATATATATATTTAATACAAATACAAAATGTACATACAATGGGTTAAGTGACAAAACAAAAATACAAACATGTACACACATACATATATACACGGCATATATACATATATATACTCTTGGACACAAACAACTATCTATACTTACAAATAAACATATATTACTCTTACAAAACAAATACCCACTTAAATATACATACATACATACACACTTATACACTTATAAAAAAAAAAAATAGAAAACCCTTCACTCCCCCCTCCCTTTGGCCGTCCCCCCCTTCACACACACCCATACACTTCTCATTTCCATTTTACACTCCACCATTTAGTTTTGTAACTCCCCAAAACACACCACTTCATTTTCTCTCTCAAAAACACATTCTTCTTCTTCTTTTCTCTCAAATTTTCTGCACTTTCTCTTCTCTTTTTCCTCTCCCATTTTTGGCTCAAATAATCAAGAAAAACAAGAACAAAAATCAATCTAAACTATATTAATAGTAAGGGTTAAGCAAGGGTTGTTTCAAGATTGGATTAAGGGTTATTAGGAGCCTAAATAGGTCCGAAAATTCTACCCATTTTTCACCTTCAAAACCAAGTTCTTCAAGGGTATAAATCTTCATCTCTTTACTAGATCTATATTGTTCTTGTTTATGTTCAAAGGTTTTTATCAAAAGTTTATGTTTTCTTCTTGTTTTCCTTGTAATATACACTTGATGAAGGCAAAGTTGATAGGATCTTTCTCCTCATGCATATGCATGTCGAAATCTATGAGAAAGATCCAAGGATTCAACAAGTTTAAGACCCAAAAGTGTTGTTATAGATTAGTAGCTTTTAAAGTGATTTTCCTTTTGATAGATCTATATGTTTTTGTATATTTTGAAGAATATATTTCTGAGATTTTTCATTAAAAAGATGTTTTTATGTTGTAGATGATAGATCTATATGTTTTTGTATATTTTGAAGAATATATTTCTGAGATTTTTCATTAAAAAGATGTTTTTATGTTGTAGATGATAGATCTATATGTTTTTGTATATTTTGAAGAATATATTTCTGAGATTTTTCATTAAAAAGATGTTTTTATGTTGTAGATGATAGATCTATATGTTTTTGTATATTTTGAAGAATATATTTCTGAGATTTTTCATTAAAAAGATGTTTTTATGTTGTAGATGATAGATCTATATGTTTTTGTATATTTTGAAGAATATATTTCTGAGATTTTTCATTAAAAAGATGTTTTTATGTTGTAGATGATAGATCTATAGATTGTTATAGATTAGTAGCTTTTAAAGTGATTTTCCTTTTGATAGATCTATATGTTTTTGTATATTTTGAAGAATATATTTCTGAGATTTTTCATTAAAAAGATGTTTTTATGTTGTAGATGATAGATCTATAAAGATTGGTATTGAAAAGTGTTGATTTGAATGAATGCATGTTAGATCTAAGAAAGTTGAATTTTGTTGATGGATATGGACTTGTATTAAGTGAAAAATATGTTAAAAGAGGTATAATAATCTGGAAATTTGATGTTAAGAGGTATAAAGATAAAGTATTAATCTGGTAAATGATGAACTCAAGTGTTAATAAAGCAAGAATGGTCATTGGTGAGTTGTTTGGACCCAAATACTTTTTGACAGAATTATTCTTCTGTCTTTGGACGGATAAACTGAACATGTGAGGGTCATTTCAAGAAAAACTTTCAAAATAAAAGTTGTAGATAAAAGAGTTAAGTTTAACCTCCAACTGGAATCACTCAAACATACTAAACCAAACCAAAGATATGATTTTTCTACCAAAAGTGGTCAAAACTGGATTTTTTTTCTTAATGTTGAGTCAACTTTGACGATTTTTAATTCCTTAACTAATAGGTTTCAGAAGTTTAAACTTGGTGTGAACTGAGTTCAAAGTGTCCCTAATTTAAAATAAAATTGGGAGATTTTTCTTAATGTTGAGTCAACTTTGACGATTTTTAATTCCTTAACTAATAGGTTTCAGAAGTTTAAACTTGGTGTGAACTGAGTTCAAAGTGTCCCTAATATAAAATAAAATTGGGAGATTTTTCTTAAATGTTCATCATCGAAATCTTTTATAAAGTATTTCGGGTCGCATAGCAGCAAGCATTCTGACCAACTTTGGTTTTGTAATTTTTAGAGGTAGTAAACAATGTCTAAAACTTTAGCAAAAATTCACATAAATATAGGACACATATATGTCTCTGTATAAAAATCACCATCGTCCAAATAATTCAACTTAACCAAAAATGACTACTCAACATTTTATGAAAATAAGTGTTAAAACAGAAAATTCCAAGTAAAAGTTCTCCACAACAAAATAAGCTAAAAGTCACTAGATTGCAACTTTAATCAACTCCAACAATCTCGTAACAAAAAGTATCATGAACCTACTGAGAATATGTCAAATAAAAGTTATAAAACTTAACTTGGTTATTAAATGGCAAGAACAAGCCTACAAATCACTAATTCGGTTCATACAAGCACTAACCAAAAACTTTAATTTGCACTTATCACACCACCACCACTATCACGACTTAAGACACCAAAATATAATGAACATTCTGGAAATAATGAAATAAGGATGAAAATCCATTTTGACGCATTTGAATTGCTCAAAAAATGAGGCTTAAATCACTATTTCGGTAAACGATTTATAAGCTTAGAATCCTCAAAATGAGCGAGACACAAGAGGGGTTGAATTGATATGATTTTTCCCATGATAAAAGTTGCCTAAAAGGCCTGGGATTTTTAGCCAAAAAGTTGTGTGGTGATTTCTAAGAATTTCTATTAATTATTAAATTTAAATGATAATTAAAAAGGTAAATAAATAAAGTATATAAATCATGAAATTGGTTAAATAATCACAACCAATGATGAAAGTGACTAAAACCTACTGGAATAAAATCATTTTAAGTCAAAGAACAAATGTCATATAAATTAGAAATAATAAGTAAGTGAAAATCACTAATTAATAACTATTTTTAAATTAATAGAAAAATTACATAAATAAATATATATATCACAATATTCTAAGTTAAAAAGCATAATAATCAGAATATAACCCAAATATAATTATCCACGAATTATAAAGGCAAGTGAAGTACTTAAAAGTATTTTTAAAGAATTATTTGGCATAATAATCAGAATATAACCCAAATATAATTAGCCACAAATTATAAAGGCAAGTGAAGTACTTAAAAGTATTTTTAAAGAATTATTTGGTTAATAAATCAAGAAAATGAATAAATAATTAATTAAATAATATTAAACTAAATAAATAGTTATAAATCAGAAAGTATTCATAAATATTAATATTATGAAGTTACTAATGTCAAATATTATAATCAAGCAAAGCACACAATGGGAACCATGATAATCAAAGGCAAATTACCGAAATTCTAACAACTTATAACTACATGTATAATGAAAGTGACCCTTTTACACCAACACTCTCTTCAACCAAAAAGATGCAAATATTAACAATATACTTGGATCCCAAAATTTATGACAACATAATGAAAGTGGCATTTCTTAGTGATGGCTTAAGATAGGAACTTACGTATATTAGTCTTATCGTAGGGATAGTCTTGGCTCGAAATGTGATTGAGGAATATGACGGATATATGATCAAGGAAGCGATAGATGGGAAGTACCCATTTTAGATAAGTGAATATAATATGCGGCATATCAAGGTGAGTCATAGCCCCCTTTCAAACTCTTTTATATGTTTTACTTGCGGGGTGAAAAGCATGATTAATTAAAATGACTTTCTCTTACGAAATGATTCATTGAAATAATGATAATGATATGGGAATTATATTGTATGTTCAACATGTTATATGTTATATGATGAGCTTGAGTACTGTCAAACGGTGGTCCCCTGTACACTACTATTAACTCATTGAGGCCTGTAGTTAGAGGGTTGCGCAACTAGGATTCGTCCCCTCACTCACCAAGATGGCAGCGGGTTGACTGGCCGCCTGAGTGGCCGCCCTCATCTCCGGTCTGCCTAGGGGTGCTCTAATCTACTTTTGTTATTGGTCGTCTCCATGGCACGACCCTTTTATTATCATTATTGCACGTGATTGACAGCATGTGCTTCTATTATCATATCTTCAGGACATATCATCATTATTATTATTTGGACGTGAAAGGGTCTTAGTAGTGGCTCAAGCATATACTCATCGAATTATGCCTTTGGCAGAATGGAAATTATTATTATTATGGTTGGATATTATGGATTGAACATACGGTTTGGGTATTGGACCTTATATGGAATCTTGAAAGTTGTTGAAATTGGCGATATTGAAGTATTGATGACCGAATGGTTTTGGTATGATGAATGCATGATTAACCGATTGATATATTTTCTCTCACGATAAATGTGACAAATGAGAACTTTATAATTTACCATGGATTTCTCAACTCCTCGAAATGGATATGTAACGAGAATTACTTGCAAACCTATGCACTCACCAACTACGTTTTCGTAGTTGACACTTTTTCTTCATGCTTTTCAGGAATTAGCATAAGCTTTGAGGAATTATATGCATCATGATTGTTTGCATTGCACATTGGAGTCAAAGATCAAACCTTGTGACGGGCAATGGAATCTGCCCTGATCATTGTAGTATATCATCTCATGTATTTGTTATTTGTTTCGTGGACTCAATATCCAAGTATGGTAGACGTATTGTACTTGGGAAATGGTTCACATGCTTGTGCATTGTAAAATTATTTTTATCAAATAAAGCTATGGTGAATGTTATCTATTATCCTTTGTTTTGAATACTCGACTTTCTGTACATCTCATCGTTCCGCCTTGGTTGGGGTGTTACACCATGGGTCGACCCGTTTCTCTTCTCAAGCCAAATTACAAATCGTTTATACATTTAAGCACCGATCAAAACATATTATCGACTCGAATATAACACATTGACATTTAATTCATAAAACGACTCAAATACTTCATTAACTTATATTGTTAGTCATATTACACGTAAAGTCAACGGGTCAAAATTCACGGATGTTACATTATCCCCCCGTTGAAAGAATTTCGTCCCGAAATTCAATAAAACACTAATTACTAAATAAATACGGATACTTAGACTTCATATGGTCCTCTCTCTCCCAAGTGAACTCGGCTCCACGTCTAGCATTCCATCTAACCTTAACAATCGTGTAGCGTTTATTCTTGAGTTTCTTGTCTTGATAGTCCAAGATCTCTACCGGCTCTTCAACAAAATTTATATTCGAATCCACCCTAATTTCGCCCATGGGCACATGATGCGTAGGGTCCGCCAAACACTTACGTAGGTTACAAATATGAAACACATCGTGCACACCGCTAAGCTCTTGTGGTAATTCTAATCGGTAGGCAACCTTTCCAACCCGTTCAAGAATCTTGAAAGGACCAATATACCTTGGCGCAAGTTTTCCCCGCTTCACAAAACGTACAACACCTTTCCAAGGTGACACTTTCAAAAGTACATAATCACGAATTTCAAACTCTAACGGTCTCCGCCTCACATCGGCATATTTCTTTTGACGTTCACGGGCCAATTGTAACTTCTCCTTAATTTGAGAAATCACTTTTGTCATTTCAACTACAATTTCCGGCCCGATGAGTTGACTCTCACCAATTTCCGCCCAAGCTAGAGGAGAACGACATATCCTACCATACAATGCTCTAAAGGGCGCCATTTGAATGGTGGCATGATAACTATTGTTGTTCGAGAACTCAACTAGCGGCAAATGATCTTCCCAACTTCCACCAAAATCAATTGCACAAGCCCTCAACATATCTTCAAGTGTTTGAATGGTTCTCTCAGTTTGCCCATCCGTTTGAGGGTGAAACGCCGTGCTCATGTCGAGTCGAGTACCCATTGCTTTTTGGAAAGCTCCCCAAAAGTTTGATTTGAAACGGGCATCTCTATCTGAAATGATAGAAATCGGTACTCCATGCTTAGATATTACTTCCTTGATGTACAAACGAGCCAAAGTGTCAAATTTATCGGTTTCACGAATGGCTAAAAAGTGGAGCCGACTTCGTTAACCGATCTACTATCACCCAAATCATGTCACGACCGCTTCTCGTCTTCGGTAGTTTAGTAATGAAGTCATTGAAATATGTTCCCACTTCCATTTGGGCATCACCGGTTGTACCAAAAATCCGGGTGGCTTCTTGTGATCGGCTTTGACTTGTAAGCAAGTAAGACACTCACTCACATACTTAGCCACATCACGCTTCATGCCCGGCCACCAATACAAGTTTTTCAAATCAAAGTACATCTTATCCGACCCGGGATGGACCGAATAAGGCGATTGATGAGCTTCATTCATAATAAGTGTTCTTAAGTCACCGAAAATAGGAACCCAAAGTCTTTCAACCAAGTATAGCCCATTATCACTCTTTCGGTCAAATTGTTGTTCCATGCCATCTAGGTTCTCGTCTCCAAAGTTTTCCGGTAGGGTGGCTTAAATTTGGGCTTCAATGATCCGGTCACGAATATTTGGCCTCACCGTGAGGCTCATAACTCTAGCCCGTCTCAGCTTTACTCTCTCCTTTCTACTCAAGGCATCGGCTACAACATTTACCTTGCCCGGATGATAACGGATGTCACAATCATAATCACTAAATAGTTCAAGCCAACGCCTTTGCCTCATATTCAATTCACTTTGGTTAAAGATGTCTTGAAGACTTTTGTGGTCGGTATAAATCATACATTTGGTGCCATAGAGATAATGTCTCCAACACTTCAAAGCAAACGCAACCGCTCCCAATTCCAAATCATGGGTCGGGTAGTTCTTCTCATGCACCTTCAATTGACGAGAGGCATAAGCAATGACTTTACCCCTTTGCATAAGAACACCACCCAAACCTTGTCCCGAGGCATCACAATACACAACAAAATCTTTAATTCCATCCGGTAGCGTCAAAATAGGAGCGTCACATAGCATATCTTTAAGAGTTTGGAAGGCGTTTTCTTGTCTTTCGCCCCATTCAAAGTTTCTCTCCTTTTGAGTCAAGAGAGTGAGTGGTTGTGCAATACGGGAGAAATTTTCAATAAATCTCCTATAGTAACCCGCCAATCCAAGGAATTGACGGATCTCGGATGGCGTTTTGGGTCTTCTCCAATTCTTGACCGCTTCAATCTTGCTAGGGTCCACGTGAATACCATCCTTGCTCACTACGTGACCAAGAAAGTGGACCTCTTCCAACCAAAACTCACACTTGGAGAATTTAGCATACAATTTCTCCTTCCTTAGTAGTTCGAGCACCTCGCGCAAGTGCCCAACATGCTCTTCCTTTGTCTTTGAGTATACAAGTATGTCATCAATGAACACAATGACAGACTTTTCTAAGTATGGTTGGCACACCCGGTTCATCAAGTCCATGAACACCGCCGGTGCATTAGTCAACCCGAAGGGCATCACGGTGAATTCAAAATGACCATACCTTGTGCGAAAAGCCATCTTGGGGATATCATCTTCATGTACTCGGAGTTGATGATAACCCGAGCGAAGATCGATTTTAGAAAAGTTCTTAGCACCTTGAAGTTGATGAAATAAGTCATCGATTCTAGGGAGGGGATATCGGTTCTTCACAGTGAGCTTGTTTAATTCCCGGTAATCAATACACATTCTGAAGGACCCGTCTTTCTTTTTGACGAAGAGAACAGGAGCACCCAAGGAGATTGACTAGGGCGAATGAAACCCTTCTCTTGGAGTTCCTTGAGTTGAGTTTGTAATTCTTGCATTTCGGTTAAGGCTAGTCTATACGGAGCTTTTGCTACGGGCGCGGCTTCGGGGATAAGATTAATACGAAAGTCAAGTTCACGAGGTGGAGGTAATCCCGGTAAGTCATCCGGAAAAACATCAGGGAATTCACAAACAATTGGAACAGTCTTCAATTCTACCTTAGTGATGGTAGCACTAAAGACTTTAGGATTAGAGGAATCGTAGATTTTGCCTTGAACCCTAAGAATTCTACCATTAGTCAAAGGTATCTTAACAACTCTCTCACCACAATCAATCGTCGCATTTACCGCCGTTAACCAATCCATACCCACTATAATGTCAAAACTACCAATGTCAAGAGGCATGAGGTCAATGAAGAAATCGACGTCTTCTAAAGTCAAGACACAATCGCGAAGTATTTGACTAAGTTTAGTTAGAGCACCATTTACCATTTCAATATCAAGCACATAACTTAGAGCACACGGAAGCACGTCAATCAAAGGAACAAAACTAGTAAACACAAGGCTATAATCGGCTCCAGAATCAAACAAAACTGTTGCATAGTGACCATTAAGAAGAAAGGTACCTGCTACTACGTTGGGATCATTGCGGGCTTCATTTGCATTGGCCGCAAAGGCTCGACCGCGGGGTGGTACTTGCTGACCTTGTTGCCCCCGATTCTGATTAGGTCCAACCATTTGAAGTTGGTTGGGATGAACTGCCACTTGAACCTGTTGTCCCACCCATCGAGGACAGTTGTTACGGTAGTGAGTACGGATACCACATTCGAAGCACTCGCCTCTTCGTTGATTACCTTAGGGAGGAACGGCCTGAACAGGAGCCACATTCATTTGGCCCGCTCTTGGAGCCCTACATTCTCTGGAGAGGTGCCCCACCTGGTTACAATTAAAGCATGCCTTGCATTGGGCATTGGCGGGGTGATGTTTGTTGCATCTCCCACAGAAAGGATGGGGTCCAGTATAAGCTTTCCTGGCCGGTTCCACCGCCGCCATCACCCTACCCCTATTAGCATTTTTGGGGTCAAACCTTCCCATTTTCTTTACCCCACTTGACTCTCCCACTTCTTTCCTCTTGTTTGTTGAGGATTTGCTCAAGACACCGCTCCTCAACAAGTCTTCAGTCACACTCCCGGCTCGGTTAACAGCATCGACCAAAGAAGTAGGCATGTTAGAATTCACATAAGATCGGACTTGAGGATTCAAGCCTAATACAAACTTTTGGATGGCCTGAGACTCGGAACCCACCAAGTGAGGAATGAGGGTAGACAACTCTTGAAATCGTCTAACATAGCTCTTGTAATCGGCCCCGTCCATGTTGAGGTTAGCAAACTCAATGGTCAAGTTTTGTAGTTCATAGGGAGGACAAAACTTTGCCTTCACTTTGTTCTTGAAATCGATCCATTCCAAGTTATAAGTCCGCCCCAGAGTTATCTCGTGATTCCACCAACTCAAGGCGTCATGTCTAAACATGCCGGATGCATAAGAAATCCGGTCGTCGTATGTGCAATGACTTCTTTCAATCACTGCCTCAATCTCTTCAAACCACCTTATGCACTCAGGGGGACCGCCTCTTCCATTAAACTCCGGTGCTCCACAGCATTTGAAGTCCTTAAATATACACCCCTGTCGGTATCCCCCATATTGATTATACATGGGCATGCGGTTATCAACTCTCACTGGTTCCTCTTCTTCGTTTTCCACGGCCTGAGGTTGAGCATTTTCATTATTCACATTTTCTGGGGCTTCATTGTTTTGAGCCGCATTATTCTGCCCAAGACTTGCCGTGACTTGAGCAATAATGGTCGACATGATATTGGTGATCGTTTGAGCGATCACCTCAGCCATGTTTGGCTCAGGAGCTTCACCACGACCCCTTCCTTGGCCTCTACCACGGCCCCTACCTCTACCTCCTTGTACCTCCGGTTGCTTCCTGTTGAGGTTCTTCCAATTCAGCCCTATAGTTCGTTCCGGCTCTCCTTGGTCTCACCATTTATATAAAACAAGTGACACGTTGACCCGAGAGTTAGTCTCAAATGCTCACATGTTAGTCACACAAGTAGTCAATGCTCTCATACCGATACCACATACTCATTTCATATCATTAAGCTAAGGCAAGAGTGCTAGAATCCTATGGGATTGTTACTTAGCATGTCATCATGTCAAATTCATTACAATTGTCTATCATTAACTCAAGTAATCAATGCTCTCATACCGATACCACATACTCATTTCATATCATTAAGCTAAGGCAAGAGTGCTAGAATCCTATGGGATTGTTACTTAGCATGTCATCATGTCAAATTCATTACAATTGTCTATCATTAACTCAAGTAATCATGCTCAAAACATCATGCAATCAAATAACTAACACGAATGATTCAAAGTATAATTCGAATTCGATATGCTCTCTAGTTATCAACCGGGTATGTATACAGGGTGTACCAATGGTTAACCCTCCACCTAATCAACTTCCATTAAGCATATCGGTTCCTTATTATACTTTAAGCCACACGTGCGCAATCCACGATGTCATTAACTTGTTATAATGTTGGGTAACCATAAAAGAGTTGATCGGGTTCTTTTAGGGTTGCCACAATATTATACTAAGTTAATGGCATCACTTCATTTTGCCCTAAATCATCAAATTAGCTCCAACCAATAACAACAACAAACCATATTAACCACATTCATCACATTGAATTCAAGCTATCACACGAGTGGTCTTAACTACGAACTCACACGGGGATTCACATAATTCACATTGCACACGAATTTCCTAACCATGCATGCTATATGAAGAGTTTTAACTTAAGCCGTAGTCTAGGTCAAACCGCCTAATTCTCTACGACCACGCATGGGCCACCATTCTGTAACACCCCAAGCCGAGGCTCGAAATATTACGGAAATCATATAGCGCAGAGTGGAATTACAATAGGACAAGAACTAAATGCAAATAAAGATCCCATGAATCCATTACAATGCGAAGCAAGTACCAAAATACATAAGGAGAAAATAACCATCAAAGTTAACAAAACAACATTCAAAGGATGGCAATTCAATCCTAAGTATAAAGCAAAAAGAGAAGGCCAATGAATCCTTGATCCATATAGTCCAAAATCCAGGGTTTGACAGCAAGCAAGCAACTAAACTCCACGATCGGGAAGAATCTGATTACCTGAAAAGTGTACTAAGCATAGTCAACACAAGGTTGGTGAGTTCGCAGTAATGGTCCACAAGGAACCATCAACAATATCGACAATATACACAGAGGCGAAACAAGACTTACAGTGAGCCTCTAGGTATCACAATAATGTCCAACAACAAGATTACACAACGAATAAGCATGTAATAAATGAGCACAAAAGATGATAATATCAATGAATGTGCTAAATGCATAAAATGCCAACATGTATGCCCATTGTGTGAACTCAAGTCACATATGCAACGATACCCTCCTGTCATAGCATCTCAAAAACATCGAGATATATATGTCTATATACTCGTGATCATGAACTCAACATCCATCAGATAAGTGTATACATCTATACACTTGGATGTATGCAATCCTCAACCGAGGGATTATCAACAATGTATGCATGCTTACAATCAATCGAAAATGCATCAATCATAACTCAACAATCACAATACGATGAACATGAACCAACAATCAATATTCGATAAACATGAGCCAACCATCAATATTAACACCAATTCTATACGTACATACACTTAAGAGGATTCTACTTTCTTCGAGTCCCAGATGCTTATATATAGGGTCACCCGCAGCCTTCCCACCACATCTAAAACCCATTGAAGTCATAACCGACTTCCATATATGTACGTCTATCCTAATATTAATGAAATACTTAACCAAAACATAAACCAAGTCAACCAAACGAAATGAACCGTCACATCAATCCAACAATCAAAACAACAACAATCAATCAATCAATCAATCAATCAACGAATGCAAGTAAACACGCCAAACCTACACTTTTCAGCCCGAATCTCAAATGAGTAGGGAGCTACGAAACTTACCTTGTCCGGCAAAGAAGCTAGAATAATGCTACTAGCGAGTATTAGGATCCACACGACCACAACCTATAAATATACATCATAACACCATAATGTCAACTCTACAACCTTAAACAAGTTGGTTTAGCATATTTAAGTCAAGTCACAAACCCCTAAACACTTCTACAACTTTATCGAGTAAGAACAAGACGCATTTGACTCGACATTTTTAGAAATGCAAGGAGATTCATACAAAATGAGTGTTATTACTAGAAACTAGACTCTCTTACGATTCCAACGATAGTTCATACGACTAATTTGGACTTACGAATCAAAAGTTATTAACGTTTGAAAACTGACGCGCGCGAAATTTCCAGAATATATCCACTGCGCCGCAGTGAGGCAAAGCCATGCCACTGCGCCGCAGTGGGCCAAAACGATGGAAGGTCAGAGTATATCCACTGCGCCGCAGTGAGGCAAAGCCATGCCACTGCGCCGCAGTGGGCCAAAAGGATGGAAGGTCAGAGTATATCCACTGCGCCGTAGTGGGGCAAAGCCATGCCACTGCGCCGCAGTGGGCCACTTTCTGCACCTGCACCAGCAGTTCTAAGTGCAGGAAAACGAGCCAAAAACCCCAAATTCGACCCAAACCATACCAAAACGATTTGTAGGAGTTTGAAACTCATTTTGAAGCTTAACTAAGCACCAATAAACATAAATACACATAACCCAATCCACAAATTCGACTAAAACATCACAATTACTTCCAAATCAATCTAACCCTAATCAAACCCTAATTTGACCCAAAACTAGATTTAAGCCGATTTAGGACTTGTAAGCGTACGAGATGACTAGAAATGCATAAACAAACATGAGTAGATACAAATGAGATGAATTTGACTTACCAAAGCTTTTCCTTGAGTTTAAACCCGAAATTAGGTCAAAGTGGGTAAAAATGCAAGAACTTCAACCTTTGATTCTTCGTATAGACGATAATGTGGTATAGATGACGACGATTCTAGTGTTATATCCGTTCCAAACACCAAGTCGATGATAGAGAGATGAAGAAATGAAATGGGTTCCTTTGCCTTTTTACTTAGAGAGAAAATGAGAAAGGGAGATAGATAAGAAATGAAAGGATAAGGGAGATGGGTCACTAGTAGGCTCATGGGTCATGGGCAACCCATGGGTCGACCCGTTTCTCTTCTCAAGCCAAATTACAAATCGTTTATACCTCTAAGCACCGATCAAAACATATTATCGACTCGAACATAACACATTGACATTTAATTCATAAAACGACTCAAATACTTCATTAACTTATATTGTTAGTCATATTACACGTAAAGTCAACGGGTCAAAATTCACGGATGTTACAATATTGGCCTTGGGAGTTACAGGCTCATCATAAATGGTAATGGGCCTGAATCCCTCTGGTAACCGATCAATTACTGGTATTAATGATGCAACATGAGTATTTCCATCTAAATAAGCACGTTTTTGTGTGGGAAATTGATTCACTCCAGCATCATATGGCTTTCTGGTTTCAAGCCATGATTTAATAACCAGTTTTTCTTTCTCTAAAATGACTTCAAGATCTTGTTTTTCTTGAATCAGTTGTTCAGTTACCAGAACCTGGGCTTGAAATGCCAGTTCAATATCTTGAAGTTCCTTTAATTTTGATTTTAAAACTGTAATTTCAGAAAAATCTGTTTCTAGACCATTTACACAGTCAGATCTAACAGTTTCAACAAATATTAAATCAGAATTAAGAGCTTCAGCAATGTCCAGTTTTAATTCTTGGTCAGTTTCCATATCATAATCACTAACCTTTTTGATAACAATGTCCACCCATCGTCCAGATGTGACATCTTCCTTCACCGGGTGCTCTTCGTCTGCCAGAGCCATGTAACAGCAATCTCTTTCTTCTTCTTTATCAGCAGATGAATCATCAGAAGGAACCCATTTTTCTTCAGTTGTTGCAATCATGCACTTATTATTTTCCATTTGTTGTGCCATGAGAGCAATTTGAGCCTTAAGCTTTTTGTATTTAGATTTATAGCTATCATCAGGCTTATTATTAGAAGTAAATGGACCAGGCTTGTATACAAACTGACTGGACTTGCAATCTTTCATTAAATGACCTTTTCTGCCACACTTAAAGCATGTCAGATTGGTCTTATCAGTAGAAGAACTGGATGCAAATTGTCCAGATGGCCTATTTGCTCTTGCTTTGAAACGGTTAAACGTTTTAGCAATCATTGCAACCAGGTCATCATCTTCAGGTTCATCACAGTCTGGAGAGATTTGACTGGATTCTCCAGATTCCATGAGTTCAGACACCATCTTCTTCATAGAAAATACATTCTCAGAAGATATCAGTGTTGTACCTTGTGGTTCAGTATGACTAACCATAGTAGGACTACTGGAGGCATGGTTATAGGCATCTTGTTCTTCAACAACTCTCTGAGCTTGATTTTCTTCAGTGTATCTGAAAGCTCCATACAGAGTTGAAAGAGTGTGTGTGTGCAGAGTTTTACCTTGTCGTAAGACCAGGATCATGTGAGACCATTTGGTGGGTAAAATATCACAAAATTTCTTCAGAAGTATATCCTTGTCTTTCTCAACCCCCAGTCCTCTCAATTGGTTAATGATGCTCATAAATCTGGTGTAAGTACCAGTGAGAGACTCATTGGGTTGAGCAAAAAATGACTCATACCTCTTGTTTAAGGAAACTTTTCTGGTGACAATGGTGTCATCTCCTCCTTCATACTGGTTTACTAGTTCATCCCACATGGTTTTAGCACTGGGAAAAAGAACTAGTGTGGGAATTAGGGTTTCTGGAACAGCCCCGAGGATCATGTTTTTGAGAAGGGTATATAGATTTACCATTCTCCTCTCCTCTTCAGACCAATGTTCCTCCCTCTTTTCCCGACCTCTTCTAGATCCAGTTGGATCAAGAAGAGCATTGAGAGGTGATGTGGGGACATAAGGTCTTTCATTTAAATTTTCATCATGTTTCTCTCAATACCAGTGATATGCAATATCATCCTAGCCTTCCACGTACCAAATTCATCACTATTCCCACTGAATTTAGGAACAGGATTGTTTGAGTAGTGCACATGCACATGTGGAGAAGCAGGAGTAAGAGGAGGAGGTGGTGGTGGTGGATTAGTGTTAATAATAGGTGGTTCATTATTTTGGTCATTGATATTAGGATCAGGACCATGATTGAAACCTCCTTGTGTATTTTCTGGGGTGGCCATCAAAGAAGCAGATCTAGGCAAGTTTGTTTAGCCTTCTGCTCTGATACCAAATGTGAGTCCCAAACTCTCTAGGTGGTTTAACCCAAAGTGTAAAATACAACAAGTCTAATAAGCACTAGATTGGACTAGTATTACTTGAATATAAATGCAAGTATATAAACAAAGTAATACACGACTTAAAGTAAAGGTGGGACACAATGTAATATTTTTCAAGTGTATTTTATTTATGATGTTAAATAAAATACAAGGTTGTGCGGAATCAAGATAATACAAATATGTAAGTATCCTAACAACCTATGAATTACAAATGATCTATATTTGCCAAATAAACTCTTTGGATCGAGATACTTAAAGTTGTGAAGTATCCCTGTTACGATCGAGAGTAATTAGACAAATTCACCTTTAATGCTAAAAGTAAATTTAACAAGGAAATGACTTTGTATTTATAGGCAAACAAATTTACCAGTGAATTTGTGCTGTACAAATATGGTTGCATGCATTTAATGAACCGACAAGGTTATTAAATGCATTGGTTAAAGTACAAGGATAAAGTCACATCAATATGACTTTATTCTTTTAACCAACCACCTTTACACACGTATGTACTTTTGGTAAAGACAAGTGGAATGTCTTTTGTAAAGTGTGTAAAGGCAAAAAGTCAATACCTCGTAATAAGTGTTCAGACTTGTAAGGTCTAGAACACTGACAAACCTCCAGTCGTAGATCTGGTAAGACTTCCAGTGGACTCCGCCATTTGTCAGTCTTCTTTATTCTAACTTCAGTCTTTGACTTCAGTGAGAATGTCTTCAGTAGAATAGATCTGGACTGGGGTGAAGTCCAGTGACCTAATCTGGAGGATGTCTCCAGATTTCCTATACAAGTATTTGCTCACTGGTCTTCCATTATTTCTCGACAAATCTTCAGGGTCGCTCCAGTCAGCAAGTCTGGAGTGGGTCCAGTAAATATTGTTTCTGGACAAGTCTTCAGAGACTTTCCAGTCTTCAAGTCTAGAGCGAGTCCAGTAAATCTGGACCTAACAAAAATATTAAGATTGAGAAATTCTAGACCTAAGATTAAGTATATAACAACTACATATTTCCACTCTCCATAATAATAACTAGTGGGTTTATAAGCCCGCGCTGCGGGCTTCAACTATCGTGTTTACGTGCACAATTACGTTCAAATGTTTGCGATATAAAATAAAAAGACCAAACATGTTGACAGACAACTAAAAACATAAAAAAGAATATAAATATATATGTCTACGTTTGTTATATCAAACATAAATAAATATAATAAACCCGCTTAAAAGTTTGCATATTAAACACATATGTTTTATTTAATTAATAAAAAAAAGCAAACTGACAGGCAGCTGCGCAGGAAAAACCAAAAAGGATTGCGACGTGGTAAAATCCGAAATGTAATACATGGTGAGGCGTAAAAAATGAAATGTAAAAAAAAACCATAAAAAGCAATAAAATAACCCTGCTTAAAACTTTGTCATATTAAATATTTTTAAAAGAATCTAAAAAAACAAAGCAAATAAAACCATTATAAAAAAATATGGATGAGCCAAATCAAAAATAAAGATAGACGAAATCTAAAAAACCTTAAATAAAAACAATATGATAAACCCGCTAAAAAGTTTGACATATTAAATATATACGTTTAAAAAAAATAAGCAAGCAAGCAGGCAGCTGCGCAGCTACCTGCCAGCGTGCTTCACTGTTCATCATTTCATTCCTCTTAATAGAGGTATATAATACTGAAAAGGGAAAGAGTTTGTGGTGCTTAAGTAGATGTATTTACGTAACAAAGTTGCAATTTGTTGAACAAAACTTAGGTGGTGTTTGTTTGGAACTTAATAATTTAAGTCATGACTTAATCAAAAATACTTAATCCATTAAGTCATCAAAAGTGTTTGTTTTTTTGACTTAATAAACAAAAAACAACTGTATTGACTTAATCCATACAGACATTATTTATCAATTCAGTCACTTAATGGTTAAAAAACAAACAGACCCTTATTTTACGAGTATACAGATTGTTATCCCAATTAATGGCCGAATATTACTCTAGTTAGAAACATTTTGATTATGAGTAGTTTACAGGGATATAGAGGGAATATTAAAATTTGTATAGATATATATGTAGCTTTAAATTTTAGAAGAATAAAGATAAAATTAATCCATGTTAATTTGTATATCATTATTAGGATCTAATAATTTAAATAAAAGATATTGAAAAATTCAAAACAACACAAATCATGTTTTACTATCGTGAATTTAAACACTATATTTATTTAATAAACTAGACGGGTACCCGCGCGTTGCGGCGGCGATTATTTGAAGCGTACAAAATTACCTAACAACAATAATGAATACAAGGAAATAGAGCTACAAAATGTTAAGGGGTTACTTTTGGTAAATCATGGGTATTGAATGTCAAAAATGTAAAATGTAGGGGTATTTTAGGTGTTTCAAAGGCTTAAAGTTTAAAGAGGAAAAATGGGCATTTGCTTTATTAAGTAGTATAGATATCTTTATTACCACGTTTATCAGATGTACAAAATACATGTAATTATACATGTTCAAATTTCATTTTCTATAATTAAATAAGCAATCATATAATATATATGACCATTTCGTACATCTTATTAATATTAAATAGGTATTTCATTACAAAACATAAATTTCAAATTCACAAACAACAAAAAATGACATTAACGTATTATAAAAATAATTTCTTAAAAAACTCAAAAAAACAAAAAAAAATAAAAAAAACGGTTTTACGATACCGAAAATACCGAAAATCAAAAGTACCAGCGGTAATAGATATTGAAAATACTGGACTAGTTTTATCGAGCGACCAATCGGTATATTACCAGGAATACTGGCAAGTACATATTGTTATCTAAAACATTGTCTAACTACACCCAAATTATGTGTTTAAAATCACATAATCCGACAAAAGCACCTAGTTATAAAGTTAGTGTTGTGCAATTCAAGTTTTAAAGACACCAATTAACTAATCCTAAAAATGGTTGGTTTCAAGTGGGACTAGAAACTGAACTCTTAGAAAACTAAAAAAACAAAAAAAAATAAAAAAAACGGTTTTACGATACCGAAAATACCGAAAATCAAAAGTACCAGCGGTAATAGATATTGAAAATACTGGACTAGTTTTATCGAGCGACCAATCGGTATATTACCAGGAATACTGGCAAGTACATATTGTTATCTAAAACATTGTCTAACTACACCCAAATTATGTGTTTAAAATCACATAATCCGACAAAAGCACCTAGTTATAAAGTTAGTGTTGTGCAATTCAAGTTTTAAAGACACCAATTAACTAATCCTAAAAATGGTTGGTTTCAAGTGGGACTAGAAACTGAACTCTTAGAAAACTAAAAAGCTAAGGGTGTGTTTAGTTGGGGAAAACACCCCTTGTTTTCCATTTTTGTTTTCCAAGAAAACATGGAAAACAGAAAACGCGTTCAAATCATAGTTTTCCAAAAATGTTTTTCATGAAAACAGAAAACACTGTTTTCCACTTTCCTATGGAAAATTAGAAAACACTTTTTTATTGTTTTTCACTTTTCATTTTCCATTTTCTAAATTTTGAAAACCTCAAATTGTTTTCCATTTTTTAGTTTTGAACGCGTTTTCAAAATTTTCATTTGTTTTCTAGAGATGAAAAACTCCTTTCATTTTCTTGAAAATTGGAAATAGAAAACTAGAAAATATTTTCCACAACTAAACGCGTCCTAAGAAATTGTATACTATATCTTTATGTGATGATAAAAAGCAAACTTTTAGGTTTAGGTGTGTCTCAACCATCACATTACCAAACCTTAATACAATCAACAAATTGAATTATTTGGTAAAAGTGCATGTATTTTAGCATTTACACCTTAACACACTATATCGTATTGGTACCCATATTCACCATCTAGCAAGACATATATACCTGCAAGACACTTCTCCATTTAACACCTCATGTATATGCCATCACACGTCACCTTGGAGAATTGAACCTAGGTCTATTGGTAACCCTTTTCATATGTGGGTCATGAGATGACAAGTGACTGATATCGATTAATTTATAATTAATTGGTAACAAATTGAATTTTTTGAATTTTTTTTTTATATACAACTTAAGCACAAACGAGAATAAAAAGGAAAAATAATATGGTGTAACTTAACATGAGTAATTTTTTTTATTTTTTTATCTTATATCTTTTTTAACAGTCAGTCGATTGGTGACATCAGAAAACACCTAGTCATACAAGAGTAAGGTCGAATTTACTTCTCATAAGCAGTGGCGGATCTAGGAATGAAAATCACGTGTGTCCAAATTTAGTTAATTTGGGTAAAAAAAAATTTTCCCCGTATTCAATAACGGGTCGGGTCTTCACAAAACATCATATATATATCAAAATGAAATTCTTTCGCAATTTGAGTTCTTTCACAAAGTACCTATTAACATTTACGCAAAATTCTTATAAGATTTCATAGTTCTACCTTGTCATATCGTTAACTCAACTTCTATTCCGATCACTATCTTAAATACGAAGAGATAATTTTTTATTATTGTACAACTTTTACTATAAAAATTGATTTTTGGTAAATCTTGTTTGGTTACTCCTTCCTTTCACGACCACTCTTAAATCTTGTAAAATTAGTTTTTGGGTTACTCTCCCCGTCCCACTAATTGTGTCCAGTTTTGAATATTCAAAGTCTATTTTTTTGTAAGTTTGACCTTAAATATTTTTTATTGTATTGTATAATACTTGACGAAAGTTATACCCAATGAAAACACATCTAAACCTCTATCTATTCATATAACTTTCATCAAGTATTACACAATACAAATAAAAATATTTTTGGTCAAAGTTGAAAAGAAAGGACTTTGAAAATTCAAAATTGGACACAATTAATGGGACGGAGGGAGTATTATTATTATTATACGATAGGACTACTCGAAAAATTATTTTGAAAATTAAGTTTAGTGTTTTAAATTAGAAATGGAAGAAGAGTGACTAAAACTCTCAAAGTTTGGAGGTATGCTACTAATGAACCATTAAGATTAGAAGAAGAGCCTATGTGTTTTTTGAAATTGTTTTATTTTATAACTAACTGATATAAGAATAGAAGAATATGTATATCTAATTATATTTTATTTACTTCAAATGATTCAAAAGACTTACTTTATAATTTACCTAGGTCCGCATCCTTGAATAACATGTGTCCAATTATAATTTTCTATACGCTTGTTATAAAAAATTTCGATCTAACGTTGGTCCGTGGACCTAGTTGACTAACACTTGGAACCGCCCTTGCTCATAAGAACCTCGAAGACTTGTCAATTAAAGAAAATCAAACTCAAAATCTTCTGTGAGTAAAACTAATAATGTATTAACCAGTTATACTGTTATTATTTGCTAATATGAGTATATGTTAAAAGAAAATTATAATTGAATAATAATTTATATAAACAATAATATCAAAACATCTAATGAAAATTGTACCAACTCAAACAATAACTTATATAAATGATAACAATAATATTTTGTATTCTAACTGTCTTAAAAATTAAGGATAAGCGAATGAAATGTATTAAATTTATACTATTTTCTTACTGTAATATATAAACCTTAATAATATCTTTTGTAAGAAAGCTTTAGTTCGATCATATAGGGATGGTATAATAACCCGTGTGCGCAATAGAGAAAGCTGAAATCTGGTTTTTTGATCTAGGTATGCGTATGTGGGTCTCGGGCTAGGTATGAAATGTTTTTTTTTTGTGAGTTTGGATCCGAGCACAGTTTTAGAGTATACCAGAAACCCCACTTAACCATACATTAATCTTGTATAGATTTCATTACATAATAATATTTTGATTATGAGTATTAAAAAGTATGAAATGCTACTCATACTAATTGAACCGTGTTAGTTTAAGAGAAATGATCACATACATACTTATAGTCAGTAAACGAATTTCAAAAATAAATTTAAAAATCCCTAATTACTCATGGGAAAACCCGTTATGACAACTAGTAAGCAAATAGGGACTCATTGGGTCTGAGTCCAAGTTTAGGAAAAGACTTTTTATTTCGATACGAAGTCAACTAAATTCGACCCATACCCCGCTCATTGTCATTCCTATTCATTCTACGCATTTATTTATTTATTTGTCCCGTTGTCGTTGTTGACATGTAAGTTGTCGTGCCATTTACTGTTTAAAAAAAATTGTCATACCATTTAACACATTATATATACAACAGACATTACATTTCAGTTATTTACAAGTTGTATGTGCGTGGTTAATTATATACATACGAGACAAAGTACCCGTGCGTTGCGACGGTAAAATGGTGGGGTGATAGGTCAAATAGTGTGATAGGTCATAGAAAGTGATATGTCATAGAGTGTGATAGTCAAATGCTTTAGCCGTACGGGCTCCGCCCTCGATTTAAAAATTCGTCGAAAGTATATCGAATGACATCTCTAATGAAAGAGCATGAAATTTTAAGAACACCCATATAATTTTTATAATTTATCGATGTACGGTTTTTGAGATAAAAGATTTTGAATGAATTAGAAGAATAAAATGATTTATAGAGGAGAAAGAAAAATGAGTGGTTGAGATTTGAGTAGAGAGAAAAATGAGTGGTTGAGATTTGAGGAGAGAGAAAAATGAGTGGTTGAGATGTATATAGATGTATTGTACATTATGCATTAGTAGGTGTACATTGTTGAAAAGTTGAAAAAATTTGGAGGGAACAAATGCTTTATAATGTAGTAGAGATAATATCAATTTTTAAAACGAGACAAAGTACTCGCGCGTTGCGGCGGTGAGATGGTGGGGGTGATAGGTCATAAAATATGATAGGTCATAGGAGGTGATAGGTCATTGAGTATGATAACCAAATGTCTTAGCTGTCCAGGCTCCGCCCTCAGATTTAAAAATTCGTCGAAAGTATATCGAATGACATCTCTAATGAAAGAGCATGAAATTTTAAGAACACCCATATAATTTCTATAATTTATCGATGTACGGTTTTTGAGATAAAAGATTTTGAATGAATTAGAGGAATAAAATGATTTATGGAGGAGAGAGAAAAATGAGTGGTTGAGATTTGAGGAGAGAGAAAAATGAGTGGTTGAGATTTCTTCTAAGGATATTATGAATAAGTGATAGAGGTATTTTGGGGTTTTCACTTACTTAAAGTTGAAAAATTGGAGGGAACAAATGTTTTATAATGTAGTAGAGATTAATCTTATACATAAAGTTTCTGACATTTTGATACATATAATAATAAAATTAACATTTCTAATGTAGTATGTTTCACGTATTACTTCAATCACAATTTTATAGTTTTTTCCACCAAAAATCCAAAATGTTGTGTATCCATATTAAAGTTAGCTTTTTTAATTTCAAAAGAGAAAAAGTTACATGTCTTTGTATTTTGGATACATGCATCCACAAAAATTAATCATGAATTTGGAACAAGTTCCATGATTAAGAAAGAAAAAAAAACACAAAGTTCGATGGGTTTTTTTCCACGTAAATAAACAAATGCGAACAAGCATGTGAAGCTCTATAGCCACTTGATCTTATAGCATATAGCCTATAAATTAACAAGATTATAGTTTATAGTTTTAAATAGTAAAAAAAAAAAGAATATGATTTGTGGTCCTTCTTCCCCACTCTCCCATCTAAAAGACTTTGTCTCTATGTCATTTTTTGTCAACCATCCTTTCATAGACAGAAGAAGCACCCAAAGCTAAAAACAAAAGGCAGCTCTCAACCGATTCCTCCAGCTAGGCATTATGTTACAATACCCCCACTATCCAAAGCACACACACATGTATTCGTTTCTTGGGTTAGTTTTAACCTAGCTATCTAATTAAGTTTCTAAACACAATGCATGTTATAGGGTCACTAGTTTATCATATCATATATCCCTCCTTAATTAAAACAAACTTTAATTATATGTATATATCATGATATATACTCCCATCCGTCCCATATTAAGTGTCATAATTTGACTTTTTGAGTCTTTTTCTTGCAACTTTGACCGTAAATATTTTTGTTTGTGTTATATAACACTTGATATAACATATATGAATTGATTGAGTTTAAGTGTACTTTTCATTGATATAACTTTCATTAACTAATATATAAGACATACAAAGATATCTACGGTCAAAGTCAGAAGAAAAAGACTTGACCAGTCAAAATAGGAAAATTAAAATGGGACGGAGGGGGTATATGTAACACCCGTTTCGTAAAAAAAAAAAGAATATGATTTGTGGTCCTTCTTCCCCACTCTCCCATCTAAAAGACTTTGTCTCTATGTCATTTTTTGTCAACCATCCTTTCATAGACAGAAGAAGCACCCAAAGCTAAAAACAAAAGGCAGCTCTCAACCGATCCATGAGTAGCACGTTATGTTCATGACATTAGGTGGGTCATCAGGCCACCCGAAACTACTCGCCACATATGACTTGTTGCAAGGAGCCAACCGAGCAACCATTTTAACGTACCCTCCCACATACGGGCACTACGTACTCTCCCACATACGAGCACGACGTACTCTCCCACATACGAGCACGACGTACTCTCCCACATACGAGCACGATGTACTCTCCCACATACGAGCACTATGTACTCTCCCACATACGAGCACTATGTACTCTCCCACATACGAGCACGATGTACTCTCCCACATACGAGCACGATGTACTCTCCCACATACGAGCACGATGTACTCTCCCACATACGAGCACGATGTACTCTCCCACATACGAGCACGATGTACTCTCCCACAGACGAGCACGATGTACTCTCCCACATACGAGCACTATGTACTCTCCCACATACGAGCACGACGTACTCTCCCACAGACGAGCACGATGTACTCTCCCACATACGAGCACGACGTACTCTCCCACATACGAGCACTATGTACTCTCCCACATACGAGCACGACGTACTCTCCCACAGACGAGCACGATGTACTCTCCCACATACGAGCACTATGTACTCTCCCACATACGAGCACGACGTACTCTCCCACAGACGAGCACTATGTACTCTCCCACATACGAGCACGACGTACTCTCCCACAGACGAGCACTATGTACTCTCCCACATACGAGCACGACGTACTCTCCCACAGACGAGCACTATGTACTCTCCCACATACGAGCACGACGTACTCTCCCACAGACGAGCACTATGTACTCTCCCACATACGAGCACGACGTACTCTCCCACAGACGAGCACTATGTACTCTCCCACATACGAGCACGACGTACTCTCCCACATACGAGCACTACGTACTCTCCCACATACGAGCACTACGTACTCTCCCACATACGAGCACGACGTACTCTCCCACATACGAGCACGACGTACTCTCCCACATACGAGCACGATGTACTCTCCCACATACGAGCACGATGTACTCTCCCACAGACGAGCACTATGTACTCTCCCACATACGAGCACTATGTACTCTCCCACATACGAGCACGATGTACTCTCCCACATACGAGCACGATGTACTCTCCCACATACGAGCACGATGTACTCTCCCACAGACGAGCACGATGTACTCTCCCACATACGAGCACTATGTACTCTCCCACATACGAGCACGACGTACTCTCCCACAGACGAGCACGATGTACTCTCCCACATACGAGCACGACGTACTCTCCCACATACGAGCACTATGTACTCTCCCACATACGAGCACGACGTACTCTCCCACAGACGAGCACGATGTACTCTCCCACATACGAGCACTATGTACTCTCCCACATACGAGCACGACGTACTCTCCCACAGACGAGCACTATGTACTCTCCCACATACGAGCACGACGTACTCTCCCACAGACGAGCACTATGTACTCTCCCACATACGAGCACGACGTACTCTCCCACAGACGAGCACTATGTACTCTCCCACATACGAGCACGACGTACTCTCCCACAGACGAGCACTATGTACTCTCCCACATACGAGCACGACGTACTCTCCCACAGACGAGCACGATGTACTCTCCCACATACGAGCACTACGTACTCTCCCACATACGAGCACTACGTACTCTCCCACATACGAGCACGACGTACTCTCCCACATACGAGCACGACGTACTCTCCCACATACGAGCACGATTTATACGTACCTATTACCACATCAGGCACGGGTTATGCATAACACTTAACATCTAATTAGTTCGAGCATTTACCACGTTTAGTTTAGGTTTCCACATTAATCCTAAACTAATCCACATCTATCATCTTTTCACGTTAGGGCCCTTAAAACGTGCACGTGTCATGGCAACCTAAAAAGGTCTAGTGTTCTAGATGAACAAGCCACATATACATGCACATATCAACATTACATCACGTCATTAACCACCGTTCATCATATCATATCACATCATATCATATCGTTAAGCATATCATCATCATTGCATATCATATCATAACCATGTGTACGGGGAAACATTTTAGGCATAAACATCGTCATCATTAATCCCCGAGTACCTCCCATATCAACCCAACCACATATGAGTTATACATTACCGTTTTGGAGGTTATAGTTTACAAACCATTTTTGTTGCACCCTCAGCGTGACAAAAGTAGTGTATCTTACCTCAAAGTAGTGTATGCGCGCAAACAAAAGCTAACAGTGATTATTAGTACTCCCCGACACCTATCGTACATTAACATATGAAGTATAAGTCATTAGGGACATTAAATGGACTTTCGTACGACTTTAGGACTCATAAAATTCGTCAAAACTCGACTTTCATTCACTAATTCAACCTTTCAGGAAACTTGACTTCAAAATCATCCTTTAAAATTATTACCACTAGAAAATAGACTCTCTCACGATTCTAGGGATAGTTTATTTGTCGAAAACGGAGTTACGGTTCAAGAGATATGGCCATTTGAAAAATCAAACGAATTTAGCTTCCTGAAACGAATTTAGAAAACCATGAACGAACTTAGAACAGTTCAAACGAAGATAGATTTGTTCTTACGAAGATATTTGTTCTTACGAAGATAGTTTGTTCTTACGAAGATAGCAGAACGAAGATAACCAGAACGAAGATAACCAGAACGAAGATTATCTTCGCAAGTACAAAATCAGACTCAGCTAACGAATTTTACGTAATTTCGTCCAGATTTCAAAAACGACCAAGTTCTTCGATTTTTCCAAAAACGAACGACTAAATCTTCTCCCAAAACATGTTTTTGACATAAATAAACATCTTTTGATCATCAAGATCGACCTTAGACTCGTTTAACACCGTTTTGATCATTAATTAACCAAAACATAATATAAACCCTAACTTTTCAAAACCCTTTTTACAAATCAGATTTGTTTCCATATAATTCAACCTTAGATCTGTAAATACATCGATGAATCATTAGTTACCTGATAATACAATGACCGATCCAATCCAATGCCAAAACACACGATCGATTGACCCAAAACTTGAAGATTTGCTTAAGAAATTCAAGAAGGATTGAGGGAACTTGTTTTCTTGACTTAATTATGATTAATGGCTGCAACTAATGAGAGATTAGGTTTCCCTAATCACTTAACCCATTTTTAACTTTCCAACATTGGCAAAATTGGTCCCTGGACTTCATATTGACTTTATTTCGCTTGAAAACACCTATTGGGGATACATATAACACACTAAAGCACTTTCGCACACTACATAAGCCTTTTACACATCATTAAGTCTACTTTATTGTCACTCATTAAAGATAATTAAATCTCACATATAGGGCACATAAACATATAAACACATATTTTCCACATGAACATATCACGGACTTAGAATTTGACCTAACGACGTTAGTCAACAGAAACGATTAAGTTTTGGGATGTTACAATTACCTCCCCCTTAAGAGGATTCCGTCCCCGGAATCACTTCAGCATCAAAAAGGTGGGGATAGGTCTCCCGCATTACGGACTCGGTCTCCCAAGTCATACTTTCGCCGTGATTGTGTTTCCACTTTATGAGAACTAGATCGATAGTCTTTCGTCGTAACTTCTTTTGTTTCCTTCCCATTATAGCAACAGGTTCATCGACAATCTGCTTGTTTGGATCAATACTTACGTCCTCGAGTGGAATGACATCCGCTTCATTTGCATAGCATTTACGTAGATAACACACATGAAATGTGTTGTGAATTCCATGAAGTTCTGGAGGTAATTCCAGTTGAAATGCCTGTTCATTAACCTTCTTAATGATCTTAAAAGGTCCAATGAATCTAGGGCTTAGCTTTCCTCGTTTGCCAAATCGTAATACACCTTTCCAAGGCGACACCTTGAGTAAAACCATTTCACCTTCTTTAAAATCAAACGGCCTCCTTTTCTTATCGGCATATGACTTTTGCCTTTCGCGAGCAACTCGCAGGGCTTTCTTTGCAACATTAACTTTATCGGCCGTAATTTGTACTACTTCGGGTCCAGCAAATTGCTTTTCCCCGGGCTCCAACCAACAACTTGGAGTCCGACACTTTCTACCATATAACATCTCAAAAGGTGGCATTCCAATGCTCGCGTGATAACTATTGTTATACGCAAACTCAACAAGAGGTAGGTGTTTATCCCACGAATCACCATAATCCATCACACAAGCTCTGAGCATATCTTCGAGCGTTTGAATAGTCCTTTCACTTTGCCCATCGGTCTGCGGATGATAGGCTGTGCTCAGACGAACCTGAGTACCAAATTCCCGTTGAAAACTCTTCCAAAACTTGGAAACAAAGTGAGCATCACGATCCGACACAATCGATAAAGGAACGCCATGTTTAGAAACCACTTCATCAATATACAACGTAGCGAAATTCTCCATAGGAGCAGTCTCACGAACTGGGAGGAAATGGGCACTCTTCGTTAATTGATCGACAATAACCCATATCATATCATGACCACGAGGCGTTCTGGGAAGCTTGGTTATAAAATCCATCGTAATACGATCCCATTTCCACTCAGGGATCTCGAGTTGCTGAAACTTCCCGTAAGGCTTTTGATGTTCAGCTTTCACCTTCGCACACGTCAAACACTTCTGTACATACATCATCACATCGTTTTTAATACTGGGCCACCAATAAATCGGCTTCAAATCTGCATGCATCTTTGTGGCACCAGGGTGTACAGAATACCTAGATTTGTGAGCTTCATCCATCACTAACTCACGATTGCCTCCATATAGAGGAACCCATATTCTACCTTTATAGGTTCGAAGACCACGACTATTTTCTTCCATTTCAAGTCTATTTTTCTTCTTTTTCCCAATAGACTCCTCTTTCACATTCTTCTCCTTCAACGCTTCAATTTGAGCTAATCGAATAGGTTCCATTAAGTTCGACTCAACCTTCGTAATCATTGCACATAACCTACTCTTCGCATATCCTTTGCGGCTCAAGGCATCAGCAACCACATTAGCTTTGCCTGGGTGATATTTAATCTCACAATCATAATCCTTTAATAACTCCATCCACCGTCGTTGTCTAACATTCATGTCCTTCTGAGTAAACACATACTGTAAGCTTTTATGATCCGTATAAAGGGTACACTTCGTACCATACAGATAATGTCGCCATAATTTCAGAGCAAAAACAACAGCAGCCAGCTCAAGGTCATGAGTAGGATAGTTACGCTCATGAGGCTTCAGCTGTCGAGAGGCGTAAGCGATAACTTTGTCTCGTTGCATTAATACACACCCTAACCCCGTGATGGATGCGTCACTATAGACAACTAAATCATCGGTTCCTTCGGGTAAAGCTAAGACTGGAGCTTCACACAACTTCTTTTTCAACGTTGTGAAGGCTTTCTCTTGAGCATCTGTCCACACATACTTCACACCTTTCTTCGTTAATTCAGTCATTGGCTTGGCAATGCGTGAGAAATCCTGAATAAAACGTCGATAGTAGCCAGCCAAACCGAGAAAACTCTTAATTTCAGTAGGAGACTTAGGTTGCTCCCACTTCGACACCGCTTCTATCTTCGAAGGATCTACTTTTATACCATCAGAGGAGACAACATGGCCGAGGAAATGAACTTCCTTTAGCCAGAACTCGCACTTGGAGAACTTAGCATATAGCTTTTTCTCTCTGAGGACTTGAAGGACAGCCCTCAAATGCTCTCTATGTTCCTCTTCCGACTTCGAATACACCAGTATGTCGTCGATGAAAACAATAACGAAATGATCCAAAAATGGTCGACAGACACGGTTCATCAGATCCATAAACTTCGCTGGAGCATTTGTCAAACCGAATGGCATGACAAGGAACTCATAATGACCATAACGAGTTCGGAACGCTGTTTTGGCTACACTTTCCTCTTCAACCTTCAGTTGATGATAGCCAGATCGTAAGTCGATCTTCGAAAAATAGGAAGCACCTTGGAGTTGATCGAATAAATCATCAATGCGAGGGAGTGGATATTTATTCTTCACCGTTCTTTTATTCAGCTCGCGATAATCAATACACATGCGCATGGATCCGTCTTTCTTTTTCACGAAAAGGATAGGAGCACCCCATGGAGAGGAACTCGGACGAATGAAACCTTTATCTAAAAGTTCCTGAATTTGGGTCATCAGCTCCTTCATCTCCGTCGGAGCTAATCGATAGGGAGCTTTGGCTACAGGAGTAGCACCAGGAATGAGGTCAATAGAAAATTCAACCTCACGATCAGGAGGAAGACCTGGAAGATCTTCAGGGAAAACATCAGGAAACTCGAAAACAACCTCGACATCAGAGACTGTAGGCTTCGCGATACGAGAATCGATGACATAAGCTAGGAAATGTGACTTAGTTTTCCGTATACAACGAAGGGCTTTCATCATCGAGATCACCTTAACATTTCCCGGCTTCTTGTCACCATAAACACACACACCTTTACCGTCGGGAGTAGCGATACGGACTATCTTTTTCGAACATAGGACGACAGCATCATTCTTAGACATCCAATCCATACCGAGAACAACATCGAAACTAGGAATGGTAGCGGGTAACAGGTTAGCAGTAAATGAACGACCCTCTATTTCTATCGGACAATCAGAATAACCTTCCCGAATAATAGACGTCGCACCATTAGCCACCTCTACTTCTATAGGGCACCGTAAAGAACTAGTAGTCATGTCTAACTTAGGAGCAAACAGAGTAGACACAAAAGATTTGTTCGCACCAGAATCAAATAATACATTAGCAGGTTTGGAGTTAACAATAAGGGTAGCAGTAACTACCTGATCATCGTCTTTTGCCTCCTCGGCCGTCATCTGGAAAGCACGGGCTTTGGCTTTGGAAGCTTCCGCTTTCTTTCCCTCATCTTTCTTCATTTGAGGACAATCGGCAATACGGTGCTTTGCATCTCCACATTTATAACATCTTGCTTTATCGGTGCATTCATCAAAAGTATGACCCTGGGCTCCACACCTATTGCACCTGCGGGTCTTAGCAGTACACTGACCAGAATGAAAAGCCTTGCAGCTAGAACACCATTTTCCATCCTTGTCTGTCTTTCTCTTATCAGAGGACGTAGATCCCTTGAACTTCTTACCAAAACGATTTGACCCACCAAACCTCCTCTTATTGCCAGACTTCTTCTCATCCTCTTTCTTTTCCACTTTCTTATCCGCAGCAAAATCATCATCAAGCTTCTTAGACTCTTTGATAGCTTCAGTTAGAGTCTTATGCTGCCTGCATATACCACGATAACTCGGAGGCAAACCATCGACATAACAGGCAACTTGATCTGCATCAGTTCGGAACAGATGGCCCACGAACTTCATCTTCTCCATAAAGGAACGAGCATAATTATTGATTTTACCCACTTCAGCCGTCAAGGCACGAAACTCTTTTTCCATTTTGCGCTGCTCATGAACTCCAATATACTCTTCAATAAATTTCTGTCTGAAATTAGCCCACGTAATAGCAGATACCATAGCTGGAGTCATCGAAATGGTAATGCTCTTCCACCAGTCCCGAGCACCTTCTTTCAGCATCCTGCTAGCACACACACTTTCTTATCCTCGGGACAATCACAAGCTTCAAAAACCATCTCAGTATCATCAAGCCATTCCATGCAACCCACTGCATTAAGTGTTCCATAGAATTTCTGAGCTCCGCACTTCTGAAAACTTTCGAACTTGAATCGAGGAGCTTGAACTACATTAGGAGGAGCTACATCAACATTAACAGGGGGAACGACTACATTATTAACTGGTAGCTCAGTGTGGTGAGAAGGCACTGAGAAATTGCCATCAGTTCCTTCAGCATTTTCGGCAAGAGCGTTGTTCAGTTGCTCCTGAGTCTGTGCTAACTGGGCCTGGAGAGTCAGCACAAGATTGTACAATTCAGCTGCATTTGGGATTTGCTCCACCACTGCTTCGTTAACTATGGGTTGATTACCAGGAGGTGGAGGCATAGGGCCTAACGAGCCTTGCCGATTGACCTGCTGAGGATTCACTCGATTTCTATTCACGTTAGCTGCAGCAGCAGTAGCAGCATTAGTAGCAACTGCACCTGGATGGACAGGTGGAGTAACGCTGGCAGTTGCTCCGTCACGTTGGATGTTGCGGTTGCGAGTGTTAACCATTTTCCTTCAATAAAATGGTGGAGTCGATAAGCGCGAAATAAAACAAAAGTTCGTTGGGATAAGGCTAAATCATAACATCGTAACATAAACATCTCGTAAGCCTTATCACACTCGCACTCATCCCAACCCATCCTACATCACAAGTCATCACTAGCTAAGGCATCCTACGAGTACCTAGCATGCATATCCTAAGTTTAAGTCCAAATCCTATGGTCAATAGGCCTTGGTTCACTTAAACTACTTCTCTGATACCAACTTGTAACACCCGTTTCGTAAAAATATGGATTTCCAAAAACTTCGCCTAACGGCGTTAAATCATGCGGAAACGATTTAGGAAAATACTCAACTAAGGAAAACAGTTGAGAAAACATTGGTGGTGTTACTAATAGCATCAAATCTGTAATAAAAGAAATCCATAAGATTGCCCAACATAAAGCAATCAAAACGTAGTCTTTACATAAGTTCCATAAAGGAAATCAATAACATAAGGTCTATGCGAAGCTATTGGGTAAACTAAAGCCAGCTTGATCATCTACCCATCTCTCGCCAAAACTTCACACGTCATCTCAATGCCTAACCTGAGGGGTGTCAACACATAAAAAGAAACAAGTGTTAGCTATAAAGCTAAGTAAGATAACACCAGGTTAAGCAAAACATTTCATCCATTAAACACGTCACTTTAAAACATTACATCATTTGAATTAGGCATTTATATCACCGCATAACGTATCCATATCACATATAAGCATAGAGTCCATGACCCTAAGTGTGCCTAATCAATTTCATCATTTCATCTCATCTCATTAAGTGTGACTAGGTCACCGTTAAGTTGTAACCGAAGTTACCGTTAAGGAAAGACAATGTCGATCCATGAGTAGCACGTTATGTTCATGACATTAGGTGGGTCATCAGGCCACCCGAAACTACTCGCCACATATGACTTGTTGCAAGGAGCCAACCGAGCAACCATTTTAACGTACCCTCCCACATACGGGCACTACGTACTCTCCCACATACGAGCACGACGTACTCTCCCACATACGAGCACGATTTATACGTACCTATTACCACATCAGGCACGGGTTATGCATAACACTTAACATCTAATTAGTTCGAGCATTTACCACGTTTAGTTTAGGTTTCCACATTAATCCTAAACTAATCCACATCTATCATCTTTTCACGTTAGGGCCCTTAAAACGTGCACGTGTCATGGCAACCTAAAAGGTCTAGTGTTCTAGATGAACAAGCCACATATACATGCACATATCAACATTACATCACGTCATTAACCACCGTTCATCATATCATATCACATCATATCATATCGTTAAGCATATCATATACATCATACATATCACATCATATCAACACATCATTCATATCATCATATCATATCACATCATATCATATCGTTAAGCATATCATCATCATTGCATATCATATCATAACCATGTGTACGGGGAAACATTTTAGGCATAAACATCGTCATCATTAATCCCCGAGTACCTCCCATATCAACCCAACCACATATGAGTTATACATTACCGTTTTGGAGGTTATAGTTTACAAACCATTTTTGTTGCACCCTCAGCGTGACAAAAGTAGTGTATCTTACCTCAAAGTAGTGTATGCGCGCAAACAAAAGCTAACAGTGATTATTAGTACTCCCCGACACCTATCGTACATTAACATATGAAGTATAAGTCATTAGGGACATTAAATGGACTTTCGTACGACTTTAGGACTCATAAAATTCGTCAAAACTCGACTTTCATTCACTAATTCAACCTTTCAGGAAACTTGACTTCAAAATCATCCTTTAAAATTATTACCACTAGAAAATAGACTCTCTCACGATTCTAGGGATAGTTTATTTGTCGAAAACGGAGTTACGGTTCAAGAGATATGGCCATTTGAAAAATCAAACGAATTTAGCTTCCTGAAACGAATTTAGAAAACCATGAACGAACTTAGAACAGTTCAAACGAAGATAGATTTGTTCTTACGAAGATAGTTTGTTCTTACGAAGATAGTTTGTTCTTACGAAGATAGTTTGTTCTTACGAAGATAGTTTGTTCTTACGAAGATAGTTTGTTCTTACGAAGATAGTTTGTTCTTACGAAGATAGCAGAACGAAGATAACCAGAACGAAGATAACCAGAACGAAGATTATCTTCGCAAGTACAAAATCAGACTCAGCTAACGAATTTTACGTAATTTCGTCCAGATTTCAAAAACGACCAAGTTCTTCGATTTTTCCAAAAACGAACGACTAAATCTTCTCCCAAAACATGTTTTTGACATAAATAAACATCTTTTGATCATCAAGATCGACCTTAGACTCGTTTAACACCGTTTTGATCATTAATTAACCAAAACATAATATAAACCCTAACTTTTCAAAACCCTTTTTACAAATCAGATTTGTTTCCATATAATTCAACCTTAGATCTGTAAATACATCGATGAATCATTAGTTACCTGATAATACAATGACCGATCCAATCCAATGCCAAAACACACGATCGATTGACCCAAAACTTGAAGATTTGCTTAAGAAATTCAAGAAGGATTGAGGGAACTTGTTTTCTTGACTTAATTATGATTAATGGCTGCAACTAATGAGAGATTAGGTTTCCCTAATCACTTAACCCGTTTTTTAACTTTCCAACATTGGCAAAATTGGTCCCTGGACTTCATATTGACTTTATTTCGCTTGAAAACACCTATTGGGGATACATATAACACACTAAAGCACTTTCGCACACTACATAAGCCTTTTACACATCATTAAGTCTACTTTATTGTCACTCATTAAAGATAATTAAATCTCACATATAGGGCACATAAACATATAAACACATATTTTCCACATGAACATATCACGGACTTAGAATTTGACCTAACGACGTTAGTCAACAGAAACGATTAAGTTTTGGGATGTTACAGTATATTTATTGGAAAGAAAAAAGCATTGTTGATTAGAGTGTATTTAAAGTTCTCCCAACTTGACTAGTCAAGTTGGGAAGATCTAGACCCTTGGATAAAAATCAAGGGTCAAGATTTAAAGATAAGTTTTAAATCTTGACCCTTGATTTTCATCCAAGGGTCAAGATCTTCCCAACTTGACTAGTCAAGTTGGGAAGATCTAGACCCTTGGATAAAAATCAAGGGTCAAGATTTAAAGATAAGTTTTAAATCTTGACCCTTGATTTTCATCCAAGGGTCAAGATCTTCCCAACTTGACTAGTCAAGTTGGGAGAACTTTAGGGAATCCTTTCCCGTGTTAAATGCACATTTATTTAACGGTTAATTAATTTAAATCACTGACAGGCCATTAAAATATTATCGTGTCATTAATGGTACCACCTGTTCATATTCCAACACCACAGGATAAGTAAGAGAAAATCTCCCGACCCTAAATGAGAAATCTCATTTTTAATTACATACAAAACTTCAACCTGTAATCTTCTCATTATTGAAGTCATTGGTGTCTTACTTCAGTGATTGAAGTGAGGGTCATTGGCATCAAATGCACATCTTGATATAATTTATAGTTTTATACCTTATACATTTGAATGCACATGTTGGTATTACTTTAATATACCTTATACATTTAACGAGGATGTTGACTAAGCTGTGTATATTGGTAGATTGTATGGTATTGTATATGCTCCCAGTGTCCCAGTAAACTTTTTGAGTGCTATATGCACATGCACGTTCACATCGCATGATATTCAAAGAAAAAACAATATTAGATGAACATTTTGGTGTGGAATCTATTTTTGTAGGTCATTAATTTATGAGTTTTATGTGAAGTGATTTTTTTTTACAAACTCTGTAAATTCTATATATATAGGAAAGACTCTTAATAATTGTTTACACAGGGGTATCCACGTAATGCGGCGGTGGTGGTGACGATAGCGGCGGGGTGTTATTAATATAAAAGTAATTAATGTAAAATGGGTAATGTAGTTAATTTAGTGGTTGATGGGTATATGTTGTAAATAATTTCATTAAAGGTATTATAGGTATATTTGGTGAAGATATATAAATTAGTGAACAAATAAGATGAGTATATTGGGTAGATCTTGTACGTGTGTTGATATAAGATCAAAAGTTAAGGGATAATTTAAGTATTTTCAAGGATGAAAAGTTAAAATAAATAAGGGGTGGTTTTTTTTTTTTGAACAGTTTTTTTTTAAAAAAATAAGGGGTGGTTTATTTTATAAGGGGGTTAAGATAATTAATGTGAGTTCATCATGTATGTCCGCCTTCTAAAGTTTTAAGTGCAAATTAGTGGTCTGTCTATATAAACTACAGATAAGGATCATTTAAAATTGAGATCAAAATTAGAGATGAGGTTAGACAATTCTTAACCCTTGGATTGAAATCAAGGGTCAAGATTCAAAAAATGAGTTTTGAATTTTGACCTTTGATTGGAATCCTTCCAACTTTACCCGTGAAGTTGATCCAACTTTAGAGAATTTCTATCGATAAACTACTATTGTCGAGATGGGTCATTAAACGATCCAAAGTGAACACCTTCATTATAGCCCACCAGACAACATATTCCCAGTTTGAAATACCAACACGTAGGTCATTTTATCTCTAAATAATAGTTTGGACATAAACTTGGCAAAATGGATAGCAGTGGAGCGGGTTTAGCAATATGGCTACAGGTCAACCGATTTGGCAATATGGGCAAGAGTTGCGCTGCTTGGAAATATGGGTAGGGGTCTCCCCGTTCGACAATATGGGTAAGAGTCAACCTGTTTAGCAACATGGATGATTAGGCTGTGTGGTAACTTGGGTAAAGGACGAGCCATTTAACAATATGGGTAAGGGTCGATATGTTTGTTTAATTGTTTTTAAGTATACATTCATTTCATTTCTTTATAGCGAAACCTGAAACCATTGGAACCCCTTAGCTTGACTAACAAGTACGCAATCATACACGTGCCGGCATCCAAACAACATAGTACGTATGTTCAAGCCGAAGGATACTCATGTTGGGAGCTCACATCCATTGAGTGAATGGAAAATCATAACATCTATGTTGGGTCATGTACTTGAATATACTTATAGTATAGACTTGAACTCCATGAGTGCTCATCGAGCCAGGTCACTCGGTGAGTTCACGATGTATAACGTAAGAGAAAAAAACTTAGTGTATTATAATTCTGTCATATTTAATACATCCTCTCACCTATTCTACGTACTTCTTGAGTGGATTCCACGTGTCAACCATTGAGTGGAATCCAGTCCTTGGCATTTAATGCTTGATGAGAACCCAACAATAACATTTTAGTACATAGTTTTCAAATGTTACTACAGCCGTAAAGAGCATATCAAGTCATCTTGCAGACTTAATTAGTGTATTTTCTTGTAATTCCATTTTGGTGCATATTTCTTGTCAAAAACCTCGAGGGGCCGATAATTTGTCAACACTCGCTTTTAAATGGATCAGAAGATCAACAAAGTATCCAATGAACTTAATTACATCACTATATGGGATTTTGATCCCAACACACTCGATGAAGCCTTACATGTCATAATTTATAGCGTCAACCGTCCCTAATCTTTCCAATCTCCCCAACACCGATTTTACCCATTATCATAAGGATAACGATTAGTTGTTTGTTAAAACCATATAGGATTGTTTTTAACGTTTATTCTAATTACTTGGAAACAATTGTCGTTTATTTTGGTATGTAATTGTTGAGATTGTTTGACATTGTGTTATTGATGTGTTCTTGTTGATGTTAAGATTTGTTCGGAAATAGGTTTTTATAGCATGCAATTACAAACAAATTATACAAAAATGCCGGGTGAAAATGACAAAACAACAAGAAGTTATGTAACGTTTTCTAAATGACGCCACAAATACCCTCTTTCATGCTGCAAATTAGACTAACTAGTTTTTTTTTCTTTTCAAAATGATGCTGCAAATATTATAAGTGACTCTGCAAATGCCCATTTAGTTAACAGCAGTTATGAGTAATTAAATTAAAAAATGGGTTCGTAATGACCTTGCAAATAGTTTTTATTATATTAATTATTATGCGGCGTATGCGGCGGCGCATAATAAGGTGGATATGTGTTGGTATAAGAAGATGCCAGTAGGTTCCAGAGGTGGCGTCACATAACCCCTCTTTTACCGTTGCGAATGCTATTTTGGCACGAGGATTTCCACTCCTACATAATCGCCCATTTCCCATGGCCAAATGCATGGGAAATGGGTGGGAAAAGTTGAATTTCTCACGGATATTGGCCGTCGATAAAAGGGGCGTGGGAAACATTTTCCCACGAATTTTCCCACGGTCAATTTTTATTTCCCTTGAGCAAAAACTTCGTGTATAATTTTCCCACGGATTTATGTTTCCCTTGAGCAAAAACTTCGTGTATAATTTTCCCACGGTCAATTTTTATTTCCCTTGAGCAAAAACTTCGTGTATAATTTTCCCACGGTCAATTTTTATTTCCCTTGAGCAAAAACTTCGTGTATAATTTTCCCACGGTCAATTTTTATTTCCCTTGAGCAAAAACTTCGTGTATAATTTTCCCACGGTCAATTTTTATTTCCCTTGAGCAAAAACTTCGTGTATAATTTTCCCACGGTCAATTTTTATTTCCCTTGAGCAAAAACTTCGTGTATAATTTTCCCACGGTCAATTTTTATTTCCCTTGAGCAAAAACTTCGTGTATAATTTTCCCACGGTCAATTTTTATTTCCCTTGAGCAAAAACTTCGTGTATAATTTTCCCACGGTCAATTTTTATTTCCCTTGAGCAAAAACTTCGTGTATAATTTTCCCACGGTCAATTTTTATTTCCCTTGAGCAAAAACTTCGTGTATAATTTTCCCACGGTCAATTTTTATTTCCCTTGAGCAAAAACTTCGTGTATAATTTTCCCACGGTCAATTTTTATTTCCCTTGAGCAAAAACTTCGTGTATAATTTTCCCACGGTCAATTTTTATTTCCCTTGAGCAAAAACTTCGTGTAGAATTTTCCCACGGTCAATTTTTATTTCCCTTGAGCAAAAACTTCGTGTATAATTTTCCCACGGATTTATGTTCTCACTGATTTCCCACTTATTTAATTTCCTATAGATTTTTCACATATTTATCTTCTCACCGATTTCCCACACATTGAGAAACAAATTGGGCTTATTAGGCCCACATGAGATAACAAGCGAGGGTTAAAGCCCAATTCGCCCATTCGATATAAAGTGTCGATAATGCTTAATATAATGTCACTTAGATATAAAGTATTAATTAAACTTATTATATTACAACCTATATAACAAGTGTTCCATTATATACCAACATAATATGACTCCTCCAAATAAGTGTCTTATAAACTAACTTTAATAGGACTTATATACCAAGTGTTATATTAGATACTAACATAATAAAACCCTTAACCATTAAGTGTTCTATAAACTACCATGTTTGGACTTACATATTAAATGTCATATAAGTTATCACATAATATGACCCTCCAAATAAGTGTCTTATAAACTAACTTTAATAGGACTTATATACCAAGTGTTATATTAGATACTAACATAATAAAACCCTTAACCATTAAGTGTTCTATAAACTACCATGTTTGGACTTACATATTAAATGTCATATAAGTTATCACATAATATGACCCTCCAAATAAGTGTCTTATAAACTAACTTTAATAGGACTTATATACCAAGTGTTATATTAGATACTAACATAATAAAACCCTTAACCATTAAGTGTTCTATAAACTACCATGTTTGGACTTACATATTAAATGTCATATAAGTTATCACATAATATGACCCTCCAAATAAGTGTCTTATAAACTAACTTTAATAGGACTTATATACCAAGTGTTATATTAGATACTAACATAATAAAACCCTTAACCATTAAGTGTTCTATAAACTACCATGTTTGGACTTACATATTAAATGTCATATAAGTTATCACATAATATGACCCTCCAAATAAGTGTCTTATAAACTAACTTTAATAGGACTTATATACCAAGTGTTATATTAGATACTAACATAATAAAACCCTTAACCATTAAGTGTTCTATAAACTACCATGTTTGGACTTACATATTAAATGTCATATAAGTTATCACATAATATGACCAAGCTATAAAGTGTCTTATAATATGTGTTTATTAGCACACAATAATAAGAGTGTCATAGAGAAAACGTCGTATCAGCCCATTTTTGTCGTAGTGTTGCACGAATACGTACATGATGCACACAGACATATGTATGTGTACATATATATATTTGTGTGCGTGTGTGTATGTCTATGTTTGAGTGTAAAGTACATATACTTACATACAATATACACCCATTAATTTATATAGTATATAAACTAAACAAAATGATAAATTATTTGAATTTCCTGCAAATTTCTCAAAGATTACCCTTGAAATATAATAATTCGTGGGAAATCTGTAGAAATCTTCCCATGGATTTCCCACGGATAAACCAAAACATTTTTTACAAAAATTTCTCATGGATTTCCCACGGATTTCCTTCGATTTATGAATCTGTGGTCTCACGATTTACGCACGGATAACATAACACCATTTTTAAAAGTATTTGTCAAGGATTACCCACGAATATGATTTTCCTGTGTGTAATCTGTGGGAAAAATCACCCACGGATTTGATTCATCTGTGGGTAATCGGTGATAAATGTTTCTCACGGATTACCCACGGATGATACACAGTATTTCCCACAGATTGATCCATTTATGGGTAAACTGTGGAAAATCCGTCGTCTTCATTTTGTGGGAAATTATTTTTTTTTCCGTGGAAGTTCCACAAATTTCCCACGAATATAGTTTTGTGGGTATTCTGTGGAAAATCTGTGGCACAAAATGTGAAGATATGTTGACCCTTTAAATCAACCCCAAACTGTGGGTAATACGTGGAAAAATTTTCCACGGATTTCTTTCCAAGGGAAAATCCGTAGGTATAAACTGATTTTGTAGTAATTTCGCGTCGTCATTAGCGACCAACTTTGCTTTTATGCGCCGTTTTAAACTTTTTTCTTTCTTGTGGTGTGTATGTGTTATTTACAAGTTCTTCATACCGTTAGTTTTCTTTAGTTAAAAATTAACAATGCTAAACAACTTGAGAACATTTCAGGGTTTGGGTAATTATAACTATTTTCGAACAGAACCCAAATCATCAAAGTTTGTTTTTACACGTAAACTTTTGGTTTTGGTTTTAAATGTTTTTCAAAAAGCTCTAAATTAATTAACTTAGGAAGAAACGCACACCCCTACAAATATCTTTAACTTAATGAAAATTAAAAGTGAATACAAGTTTGTAATAGTTTGCGAATTACAAATTATCAAAATAAGTAAGTGTATGGATTTAGTAAAAATGAAAACACTACTAGAAAACTGGGCTTCACCGACAGACAAATCCGTCGGTAATCCGTCGCTAAAGACAATCACCGACGGATTACCGACGGGAAAAATCCGTAGGTAAAAACCGCGTCGGTAATTTTTTCCGACAGATTTAGCGACGGAACACAAAGTTTACCGACGGAAATTTCCGTAGGTAATCCGACGCTGTTAAACTTTTTAGTTTGTTAATTAAATTACATATTTAATATTTACGTAATGTGCATTAGTGACATAGTTAGCGAATTAATTCTGTCGGTAATCTGTCGCTATATATTGTTCACATCTCCCGACGGATTTCCGACGGACTTAAAATAAAATTTAAAAATAATTTTGTATGCTTTAAAAACTATATACAGGTAAATATAAACATTATAATTAACTAATAAAAGTTCATTTATGTAAAATATATTTTACATTAAATCATAAATACACAAATGTGCAACAACAATAGTGAAGGAAACGAGATGCTATTCAATGGAAAAAAAACATCTAAGCGTGTAAAACTAGCTATGGAAAATCTAAATTCTAAACAATTTTCGCAAGAGAATTAAAGTACAAACTTTTAAATTATCTAGAAGACTTTCTTCAAAATCCATTCACCATCATTTCTGAGATCATTAGTAAGGTCTATATTAGTTAAAAAATACATTAATTAGAAATGATTTGGAAACATGTAATATATCAAGTGGATACACTTTATACAAGATTATACCACAACACATTAATTTCTACCACAAAGCTAAATTTCTAAACTGCCTACACAAAGTATTCTCGTAAGGAACTACTTACATATAAAAGAAGCCAAGGAGAAGTAAAAGCAATAACATGACAAGCTATTCTCGTAAGTGGTAACAAATTAGCCACAAATATGCATTTGACGTAGAAGCCAAAGGCTCTATGTGACAACTCGTAATTAATTTACACCGGGTTAGTCCTAATCTCAATTAGACAGTCATTTGACGTGGAACTTATTAGACTTTTGGACTTTTGACTTAGTCAAATTAGACGTATCTTGTTGACGTAGACTATTAGCTATCTAGATGAATGCCGAGTCTTTAAAATAACTTTAAATTTATATTTAAAGGTTATGTCTTGAACAAAATAATTAGACTGTCTAGACTTAATATTATAAAGTTCACTTTGACGAAACTTTATTGGCTTGACTTAACTAAAATGAGACGAGGGAAAATACCTTCACTTTACATTTTAACCTTTGGGTCAAACGGTATTTAATCGTAAGCATTTTACCAAATTTGGGGTATTTAAGTGACTAAAAAGGAGCCACATAGGCCGACCCCTTTTGTTTGTGGAGGGAAAAGAAACAACAAACCCCCCCCCCCCTTCTCTTCTACTTGACCGATCACACACACACACAAAACACACTCTCAAATTCAACCTCTCTATTCTTCTTTAAAATTTGTTTTGCAAAGGAAGGATTTAAGGGTTTTAAGGCTATAATCAAGGGTTTGGCTTCATCATCATCACCATCTTCCTATTTCCTCAAGAACACAAATTTTGGTAAGTAACTTATTTCTCCAAACTTTTGATTTGATTTAAATTCATTTAAGGGTTTATTTCAGTTGTAATTTGAATAAGAAGCCTTTGAAGTGTATATGAAATTAGGGTTTTGGTTGACTAAATGAGGTTTTGATTTACAAATTTGGTCTTGAAATCAAAATGATTAAAATGGCGAAATGATTTGGCGAAATGGTATGTTTCTAGGTCTTTTGAACATGATAACACTTGTTAAAAATGAAAGGAATCAATTTGGAGTCAATATGGTTAGTTAAAAATGGTCATAAACCAGGTTTTTCACCTGGTCAGGTGGAACTCGCGCCGCGAGCCTTCCAGGTCGCGCCGCGAGGAGTATTGAATTTCGAACAGAACCTTTTTGAGGTTGTGACTCGCGCCGCGAGCCCTCCAGGTCGCGCCGCGAGTAACAGAACAGAGTCGCGCCGCGAGGACCCAGGGTCGCGCCGCGAGTTTTGTGACTGTTTGACATTTCCAGTTTTCGATTAATTGGACGTTTGAACTTGGTGTATATCGAATGGTACTTTAGACTACCTTATAATGACGATGTCATTGATATTACCAACTAAAGTTAAATAATATTGAACATTGAATCACATTCTCGGTCAAGGCATTCTAGGATTGATAGCTAAGTAGTTGTACGTAGGGTACTTGTCGTCGTGAGATTTGATCCTCACCGTTCGTGCTCATATCCTAGGTTTTGGATAGACGTGGAGACTAGACTGCTCTTATTCTCAGACTGCTCATTCTTTTAGCTCTGTGAACGCTAAGGTGAGTTTATGGCGCCCTTTTTCCTTTTACTTTGGGCCTGAAAAGCATGTACTGTATACACGACTACTTTATAAATGATTTGTCTTTGTCTATTCCATGAGATTTGGTAAATTAAATCATTTGTCTTATGTCTTGCCATGTTGACGGCTGTCTGAAAATGTGTATACATGTCTTATGAAAAATTGATCTATATGTCTTGACTTGCCATGTTGTCGGCGACTAAATTGTTCTTTGTGTTTGATAAACTAAAATGATCCCCCCTTATGTAGTTACTACCATTTTGGATATTCAAATGCTTGTCTTTGTCTGGTCCGCACCCCATTGTAGACGGGAGACCTGTGCGAGGTATACTGGTCCGCACCCCACTTAGACGGGAGACCTGTGCGAGGTATCTTTGTCATGGTTCTGGTCCGCACCCCATTGTAGACGGGAGACCTGTGCGAGGTATACTGGTCCGCACCCCACTTAGACGGGAGACCTGTGCGAGGTATCTTTGTCATGGTTCTGGTCCGCACCCCATTGTAGACGGGAGACCTGTGCGAGGTATACTGGTCCGCACCCCATTGTAGACGGGAGACCTGTGCGAGGAAAATTTGTCTTTTTGTCGGACTTCGGTCTGGACTGTCTTGTCTTGAATAACTACAAAAACGACGATTGATCTTTTTGTCAAACACACTGTAAACTCACCAACTATTTCGATAGTTGATCCTCTCAAATTTCATGCTTTTCAGGTGACCATCAGTAAGTCTTGGAATCGTATTTGGCATTTAAGGGCCAATCTTTTGACTTTGGACGTACAATTAGCATTAAACATTGAAGACTCTTATGTTTTTGGCTTTAATTGTATTTGGCTGTCCAATTTATTGAACTTGTATTCAGTGGGCCCAGTTCCAAATGAGGATGACTTGTATCCGTATTTTGGGGTCCACATTTTGAACGATTGTACTTGTATTGACTTGTATCGGCATAAATGGATGTAATCTCTATTAACCTTCTGATTAGTACGCAATTAATTGTTAACCCTATATTTCCGCTATAATGGGGTGTGACAAAGATTGGTATCAGAGACAAGGTGTAACACCCGACGTTTAAAAATATGGGTTTTCAAAAACTTTCACCTAACGGTGTCAAATTGCGGAAGAAAAGACTTTAAAGTCAAAACCGATAAAATATGGGTTTTCAAAAACTTTCACCTAACGGTGTCAAATTGCGGAAGAAAAGACTTTAAAAGTCAAAACTGATAAAAACATTTCGGTTTCTGCGTTTGTTGGTGTTACATGCCATATCAAACAATAGTTCAAATGAAAACCCAACGGTTGCCCAACATAAAACAACCGTTCACCCAACACTACATAAATTCGACATTAAGTACGAAATGTAACTAAATGTCTAAGAAGGAATCGTCTATGGGTATCTAAGGCTCCTTCATTTCATCTACCCAAGCTCACATGTCCTGCGTCACTAGTCCATCAAGCTAAACCTGAGGGAACAACCACATTAAAGAAACAAGTGTTAGCTATAAGAATAGCTAAGTAAGATCACACTTAATTTAAAAGCATTTGTCCAATTAAAACATTTCTTCCATTATTAGACAAGCTTCATTAGGCACAACACACAACACACAAAACTGCATATCAACTTCATATCAATTAGGATGAATCACCCTAAATGTGCCTATCCTGCATTACTTCATTACACACGTTTAACCACATGGTTGCTTTCTACATTGACTGCTTTACTACGTTTTAACTGCTTTACTACGTTATTAACTGCGTTAATATGTAACCTAAGTTACACCCGACTAGATGACAAACCCCACACGGTTGTACATCAAGCGTTGTTAAGGAATGGCAAGCCAATCCAAGAGTAATCCGTATGTGGAGGTTGGTCAATCCCCTCGTATTACTCGCCCTGCATTATAAAGACCATGTTGCAAGGAGCCACCCAAGCAACAACTACGTCAACGCACTTAGCCGGGCTAGGGCAAGTACGGGTTAAGCTTAACACTTTCCTGCATCAAAGTTTAACGAGCTCGATCCTGCATTATTTAGTTTAGGTGACTGCATTACCTAAACATTTACTACGTTTACTGCTTTTACGTTTTGGGCCCTTAAACGTGTACGTGTCATGGCAACTTAACAAGTCTAGTGAACTAGTTGAGCAAGCCATACAATCATGCACATATCAACAATCAACAACATATACTACATTAAGCCATACTTCATTTCACTACGTTAGGGTCTGCATTTCAGGTCTCATGGTCAACTACATATCCCATAATACCTCCCGTGTAACCCGAGATACCCACATATATCATAAGTTACCGTTAAGGAAGTTATAAGTATGAAACCTTTGCTTGTTGAACCCTCAGCGTGACAAAAGTAGTGTATCTTACCTCGATACGGTTTAACAACAAGCTACAAGCACAATACAACGATGACTAGGTGTCTCCAATAACCTAGAACAAGTATAAGATCGAAATATAAGCTAAACGACACATTTTGTGAAATCTGGGCATATGGTGCGCCGCACCTACCCTTTGGTGCGTCGCACTAATCTTCCAGGGAAATTAGATTAAGACCAGGTGCGCCGCACCACCCTTGGTGCGTCGCACTAATCTTCCAGGGAAATTAGATTAAGACCAGGTGCGCCGCACCACCTTTGGTGCGTCGCACTAATCTTCCAGGGAAATTAGATTAAGACCAGGTGCGCCGCACCACCTTTGGTGCGTCGCACTAATCTTCCAGGGAAATTAGATTAAGACCAGGTGCGCCGCACCACCTTTGGTGCGTCGCACTAATCTTCCAGGGAAATTAGATTAAGACAGGTGCGCCGCACCACCTTTGGTGCGTCGCACTAATCTTCCAGGGAAATTAGATTAAGACAGGTGCGCCGCACCTACCCTTTGGTGCGTCGCACTAATCTTCCAGGGAAATTAGATTAAGACCAGGTGCGCCGCACCAGCCCTTGGTGCGTCGCATATCGGGGTGCACCAAAAACTAAACTGGCCAGTGGTGCGCCGCACCTCCCACATTGTGCGTCGCACCAACTCTCCAGAAACTTCATATCCACAATGGGTGCGCCGCACCAGCCTTTGGTGCGTCGCACCAGGGGTGCAGACCAGCAACTAAATTTTACACTTTGATCAAACGAATTCCATACGAACCCATACCCCAAATCCAACCTGGGGATTTAAAATTAATCCTTTTAATTGCACTTTCATTACCTTTAATCAACCTATTAATCCCTTAATCCTTTACATCATAAACCAACCATTTAATCACCCAAATAACATTAAATTGATGAACGTTTAATCAAATAACCCAACCCAAACCCTTATGGCCTGGATTAAGACTGATATAAGACTCACACAATCAATTCTCAACTGAGGAATACCTATATTACCTGTATTCGGTGATAAAGATCCAAGATCTAAGCAATACACGATCGATTTGGCTCCAAAACGAATAGATCTAGTGAGAAACTTGAGAGGGAAGGGAGGGGATTAGCTAGGGCTTTGTTTAGGGGAATAAAATCTGCAAATGCCAACCTAATGACACCCCTTAACTCCCTAAACCCGTTTTTATCTTTGCACACATGTCAAAACTAGCCCCCAAGCTTCCTAATCCTTCATTATTGGTCACAAACTACATTATTGACCATATACATCATTAATCCTTCATTAAATGTCACTACATAGACATTAACCTTCATATTACACACATTTATACTACATTAACATTTAGGCTTACAAGCCTCACACATAACACACATTAACTACATATAAGCATTAAATCTACAATAGACTTAACGACACACACGATGTTGACTTAACGGCATTAGTCAACTAGTAAAGAAAAGTTTGGGATGTTACACAAGGTTATAGTTAATACCGAGTTTTTCCGTGGGAAAAACTCAATCTATAGCCATTTCGTTTCAAAAAGGGAATCTAAGTCTATTTAGGTTTAGGATACTTATTTCAGGAGTTATATTATTTGTCTATAATTAGACCTAACTTGATCGACTACGTCCCGATTATGTAAAATAATATAAGGCTCGAAATAAATATCTCAGATTTTGTATATACGTTATAGTTTGAACTATATTCACAACATACTGTAGATGTGGTGGGAAGGCTGCGGGTGACCCTATATATAAACATTGAAGGTATGTTAGGAATAGAAACTCAAATTGTATGTGTATGCATAAGGCTTGTATACGTGGTAGTTGGATTATATTAACAATACACTGGAAATGTGGTGGGAAGGCTGCGGGTGACCCTATACATAAGCATGGAAGGTATATTGTTAATAGAAACCCAAATAGTATGTGTATTGTCTAGACAAGGATTTCTTTTAAAAACTCATGTTGCGTGCTGTATCATCCATTTGACTTATATGGATTCTTTGACTATCCATCAGACTTATATGGATTCTTTGACTATCCATCAGACTTATATGGATTCTTTGACTATCCATCAGACTTATATGGATTCTTTGACTATCCATCAGACTTATATGGATTCTTTGACTATCCATCAGACTTATATGGATTCTTTGACTATCCATCAGACTTATATGGATTCTTTGACTATCCATCAGACTTATATGGATTCTTTGACTATCTTTTCAGAATAGTCATGTCGGATGGAGTTAGCTCTAATGCTGTTGTACCTTGTACACCTCCAGTTCCTGTCTTGGAAAACTCCATTCCTTACGTTCCTGACTCTTATGAAGAGGAACCAATGGAGGAATTGGGCAATGAATCTCGCCCTATCAATCTAGTGTCATCATCCAGTGAATCTGGAAGTGAACATGTGTGTATCCATGTTCAATCATCTGTAACACCGGTATCTCCATATCAGAGGAGGACTACCGAGGGAGCTCATATGCCTTATGCTCCTAGAGACCCTTATGCTCCTGGTCCTTCTGCACCAGTTCAGGGCAACTGTGGACCTGGCCTGTCATTCTTTCAGGGAGATCCGTATGCTGCGAGTCCCTCCAGAGTGCCTGTCTACAATCCAAGTGTGGTTATGCCAGTTGCATCTGCAGCTGATAGGTTGGAATATTATCGCCGGCAATTGTCGAGGATGAACAATTCCCTCATTTGCACCAGAAAGAATATGGAGAATCAAGCTCAGGATTTGACGGGAGCTTATCACCAGGCGGCTGAGGCGATGACTGTTGCTAGGGAAGGAAAGGAAGCTATTGGGAGGATGGTCTGGATACTATCGGTCGTGGTGGTCTTGGTCGTGGCTTTGCTACTTGTTGTTCTTTTTAAGATGTAATCAGTAGTTGTAGTGGTAACGTATTGTAAGCCCTGGAACATATGACAACTCACACTTCTGTGTTTGAGTTATAGTCTTTTGGTGGATGTATTTTCCCACGTGTCTTTAAATCATATTGTCCCGACTATGTAGTCTATCGTTGTGGATGAAGTTTCCCACATGTTTTTTGGATTGTACATACCAGACTATGTAAAATTTTGAACATCAATGAAATACGATTGTCTTTTGGCTTACATACTTGTTCAGACTATGTCAACTGCTTATTCTCAGCTCTAGAAATATGATTTTCCATATTTTCTTGTCTTGTCTAGTACATAAATTCATACAAGTCAACAATTTGTGACTTGCATTGTACTGTCATCTGTCTTGCAAATCTACTTTCTGTTTAACCTATCAAGGAAATCTCTAAATGACATTTTTGTTCATATCTTAGACTTATGGCTCCTAAGACGAAAAGCAAAGTTCAGAAAAAGGCTCCAGTCAAGAAAACTGCACCAAAGAGAGTTACTCGATCAACTCCTTTGAATACTGAAGCTGAACGGGAAGAACCTGTCCTTCAGCAAAGACCGGAAGCTGCTACTGTCCGAGTGAACACTGGTCCTGGACCTACCCCAAATACTGGAGGGGATAATAATATGGCAGCATTCGTAACACAACAATTGTTGGCTGCTATGCCTACTTTAGTCGCACAGATTACGGCAAGCATGAACGCCAATAATAACCATCATGCTGACAACAGTAACAATGTCGAGCCTACTGCTGAACAAGTTATTCCTCGAGTGCATCTGCACGGGACTGACTACAAGACCTTCACTTATTGCAAGCCAAAGGAATTTCATGGCACCGAAAGTCCTGTTGGTCTAATAAATTGGCTGGAGAGCATAGAGGCGGTGCTTCATATCAGCCGTTGTGCCGAAGAGCACAAAGTGGAATATGCCGCTGCTCAATTTCAAAAGCACGCACTGTCATGGTGGAACGAGCAGATTAGGACTCGTGGCCGAGAGCCGGCATATAGCATACCTTGGTTGAACTTTAAAAGTATGCTCATGGAAAAGTACTGTCCTCGTGAGGAAGTACAGAAAATGGAAGGCGAATTCTGGAATCATAGTATGATTGGATTAGACAATGAGAAATACACAACTCGTTTTCATGAGTTGGTTAGACTAGTTCTTCGTATGGTGGATATGGAGGAGAAATTGATCGAGAGATACTGTTATGGCTTGTCACCTGATGTCCGAAGGTTGGTAGCCGCTTTTAATCCTATGACTCTTCAAGCGGCAGTTAGTGCAACCAACCGGATGGTGATAGACTTGAAAAGAACCACTGGTTCTTCTGTTGGGACTGAAATGGTCAAGAGGAGGAGTGATCATGCCTCTGGTAGTGAATATGGTGGCAGTGGAAATGGCAAGAGGTTTAGGACTGCCAGAAACTTTACGGTGGTTGCGCAGGACGCCGCGAGGTACACCGACGCAGATCCTAAGTGTAATAGGTGTAATCTCCATCACAGGGGAAATTGTCCTACTTGTCGCCGTTGTAACAAAACGGGACATCTGGCGAAGTTTTGTAGGGAAAAGGCAATAGTACAATGCTACGAATGTGGGAGCGAAACCCATCTGCGACCTGCATGTCCAAGACTCAATCTGAACCCAAACAACAATGCAATAGTTCCAGTAAGGAACAATACGGGAAATAATCAAGCAAGGAATCAAGGTGGACGGGGTAGAGGCCGAGTTTTTGCTTTGGATGCTGCTGATGCACGACGTGATCCCAACGTTGTGATAGGTACATTCATACTCAATAATCATTATGTCTTTGTGTTATTCGACTCTGGTGCTGATAAAAGCTTTATATCCTTAGAATTCTATTCTCGGTTTAACTTAGTAGCAATCCCCATGAAAGAAACTTATATCGTTGAATATGCAAACGGTCAACAGTATATTGCTAGAGACCATTTAGTAGATTGCAATTTGACATTGTCTGGCGAAACCTTTAAAATTGATCTGATTCCCATAGAACTCAGTAGTTTTGATGTAATTGTTGGTATGGACTGGTTATCTAAGATTAGGGCTGAAATAATGTGTTACGAAAAGATTGTTAGAATACCCCTCCAGAATGACGAAACCCTAGTAGTACAAGGAGACAAGTCAGGGAAGGAATTGATTTTAGTATCGGCGATAAAGGCGAATAAATACTTACAAAAAGAATACCCTGCCTTCTTGGCACTAGTTGTTGAAAGGAAGCCAAAGGGTAAAGACATTCAAGACATTCCTGTAGTCAAGGATTTTCCAGAAGTATTTCCTGAAGATTTGACGGGACTTCCACCTCACAGACCAGTGGAGTTTGGAATAGACTTAGTCCCTGGAGCTGCACCTGTGGCCAAGGCACCCTATCGCCTTGCGCCGTCAAAAATGCAAGAATTATCCGAACAACTTCAAGAGTTGTTAGCTAAAGGACTAATTCGCCCAAGTTCATCCCCTTGGGGAGCTCCTATTCTCTTCGTTAAGAAGAAAGACGGTACTATGCGTATGTGTATAGATTACAGAGAATTGAACAAGTTGACTGTCAAGAACAGGTACCCTTTGCCTCGTATTGACGACTTGTTTGATCAGTTGGAAGGTGCATCACATTTTTCCAAGATTGATCTCAGATCTGGGTATCATCAACTCAGAGTCAGAGAGACAGACGTTCCTAAAACAGCTTTCAGAACTCGTTATGGACATTATGAGTTTTTGGTTATGCCATTCGGTTTAACCAATGCACCTGCTGTGTTTATGGACTTAATGAATCGAGTATGTCGACCGTTTCTAGACAAGTTTGTCATCGTGTTCATTGATGACATACCGATCTACTCAAGAACTAAAGACGAACATGAAGGTCATCTGAGAACCATTCTACAACTGCTCAAGGATCAAGAGTTGTACGCAAAATTCTCAAAATGTGAATTCTGGATTAGGGAAGTACACTTCTTGGGTCATGTAGTAAATGCAGATGGAATCCATGTAGATCCATCTAAGATTGAAGCAATAAAGAAGTGGGAAGCCCCTAAGACTCCGACAGAAATCCGTCAATTTCTTGGATTGGCTGGCTATTACAGGAGATTCATTGAGAATTTCTCTAAGGTTGCTCAACCTTTGACTTTATTAACTCAGAAGACTAAGGAGTTTATTTGGCAGGATGCCCAAGAAAAGGCATTTCAGACGTTAAAGGACAGACTGTGTAATGCTCCTATTCTAGCATTACCAAATGGCACTGAAAATTTCGTGGTATACTGTGACGCCTCACATCAGGGCATGGGATGTGTACTTATGCAGGAAGGTAAGGTCATTGCTTACGCTTCTAGACAGCTCAAAATCCACGAAAAGAACTATACAACCCACGATCTAGAACTCGGAGCGGTTGTCTTTGCATTAAAAATTTGGAGACACTATCTGTATGGTACCAAGTGTACTGTATTCACGGATCACAAAAGTCTTCAGCATATCTTCGATCAGAAAATGTTGAATATGCGACAACGACGGTGGGTAGAATTACTCAGTGACTACGACTGTGATCTTAAATATCATCCCGGTAAAGCAAATGTTGTTGCTGACGCGCTAAGTCGAAAAGATAGAATTTCACTATCTGTCATCACAAGAGCAAGTTCTTATCTTGGCTCGTCATTAAGGGATAGAGTTTTAGACGATCAAAACGAAGCCCTACAGCCAGGGCGTATCGAGAATGAAGCATTGTGGAATGCTGAACGTTCGTTTGAATTGGATGACGATGGAATCCGACATATTAAGGGCAGAGTGTGGATTCCCAAGTATAATGGACTTAGAGAACTTTTAATGAACGAAAGTCATCGATCTAGGTATTCAATCCATCCTGGCGCTGACAAAATGTACCATGGACTAAAAGACTTTTATTGGTGGCCTGGTATGAAAAGAGATATCGCCACTTACGTCTCAAAGTGTCTGAATTGTTCAACGGTCAAGGCGGAGCACCAAAAGCTTTCTGGGCTGCTCCAACAACCCCAAATTCCCGACTGGAAATGGGAACAGATTACTATGGACTTCATTACGAAGTTACCTCGAACCCTGAAAGGATACGATACTATTTGGGTCATTGTCGACCGCTTGACGAAGTCTGCTCATTTCATTCCAATCCGAGAGAGTTGGAAGATAAGGAAATTGTCTCAATTATATATTGAAAAGATCGTATCACTTCATGGTGTTCCTTTGTCTATTATCTCTGATCGTGATGGTCGTTTCACTTCACAATCTTGGAGATATTTTCAAGACGCCCTAGGCACTCAATTGCACTTGAGTACGACTTACCATCCACAGACTGACGGACAAAGTGAACGTACCATCCAGACTTTAGAGGACATGCTTCGGGCATGTGTCATTGACTTCAAAGGTAGTTGGGATACCTTTTTGCCATTAGCTGAATTTTCATATAACAACAGCTATCACACTAGCATCAAATGTGCGCCTTATGAGGCTTTATATGGACGAAAATGTAGATCTCCTGTCTGTTGGCTTGATGCTGGAGAACGTCGTTTATTCAAGTATGGACTAGTTCAGAAGACTACTGATCAAATTGTTGAAATTAGGGCATTGCTGAAGGCGGCTCAAGATCGCCAAAAGAACTATGCCGACCGTAGACGGAAACCACTTGAGTTTCAAGTGGGAGACAAAGTCATGTTGAAAGTGACGCCTTGGAAAGGCACTGCACGTTTTGGCGTACGAGGGAAACTCAGTCCTCGTTATATCGGACCATTCGAAATTGTTCAAAGAATTGGTTCCGTGGCGTACAAGCTCGATTTACCCAAAGAGCTAGAACATGTTCATCACACGTTTCACGTGTCAAATCTTAAGAAATGTCTGACTGATGAGGTTTTAGTCGTACCTGTCGAAGAGCTGCAAGTGACTGACTCTCTTCAATTCGTTGAAGAACCTGTTGAAATTTTAGACCAACAGCTCAAACAACTTAGACGTAGTCGTATCAAATTGGTCAAAGTTCGTTGGAACTCAAAACATGGTCCCGACTCGACTTGGGAACGTGAAGACTATATGAGGGATAACTATCCTCATCTTTTTACTGAGCAAGACTTGATTTCGGGACGAAATCCTTAGAAGTCGGGGATCCTGTGACAACTCGTAATTAATTTACACCGGGTTAGTCCTAATCTCAATTAGACAGTCATTTGACGTGGAACTTATTAGACTTTTGGACTTTTGACTTAGTCAAATTAGACGTATCTTGTTGACGTAGACTATTAGCTATCTAGATGAATGCCGAGTCTTTAAAATAACTTTAAATTTATATTTAAAGGTTATGTCTTGAACAAAATAATTAGACTGGCTAGACTTAATATTATAAAGTTCACTTTGACGAAACTTTATTGGCTTGACTTAACTAAAATGAGACTAGGGAAAATACCTTCACTTTACATTTTAACCTTTGGGTCAAACGGTATTTAATCGTAAGCATTTTACCAAATTTGGGGTATTTAAGTGACTAAAAAGGAGCCACATAGGCCGACCCCTTTTGTTTGTGGAGGGAAAAGAAACAACAAACCCCCCCCCCTTCTCTTCTACTTGACCGATCACACACACACACAAAACACACATATCACACAAAACACACTCTCAAATTCAACCTCTCTATTCTTCTTTAAAATTTGTTTTGCAAAGGAAGGATTTAAGGGTTTTAAGGCTATAATCAAGGGTTTGGCTTCATCATCATCACCATCTTCCTATTTCCTCAAGAACACAAATTTTGGTAAGTAACTTATTTCTCCAAACTTTTGATTTGATTTAAATTCATTTAAGGGTTTATTTCAGTTGTAATTTGAATAAGAAGCCTTTGAAGTGTATATGAAATTAGGGTTTTGGTTGACTAAATGAGGTTTTGATTTACAAATTTGGTCTTGAAATCAAAATGATTAAAATGGCGAAATGATTTTGCGAAATGGTATGTTTCTAGGTCTTTTGAACATGATAACACTTGTTAAAAATGAAAGGAATCAATTTGGAGTCAATATGGTTAGTTAAAAATGGTCATAAACCAGGTTTTTCACCTCGTCAGGTGGAACTCGCGCCGCGAGCCTTCCAGGTCGCGCCGCGAGGAACAGAACAGAGTCGCGCCGCGAGGACAGGTCGCGCCGCGAGTAACAGAACAGAGTCGCGCCGCGAGGACCCAGGGTCGCGCCGCGAGACTTCCAGGTCGCGCCGCGAGGAGTATTGAATTTCGAACAGAACCTTTTTGAGGTTGTGACTCGCGCCGCGAGCCCTCCAGGTCGCGCCGCGAGTAACAGAACAGAGTCGCGCCGCGAGGACCCAGGGTCGCGCCGCGAGTTTTGTGACTGTTTGACATTTCCAGTTTTCGATTAATTGGACGTTTGAACTTGGTGTATATCGAATGGTACTTTAGACTACCTTATAATGACGATGTCATTGATATTACCAACTAAAGTTAAATAATATTGAACATTGAATCACATTCTCGGTCAAGGCATTCTAGGATTGATAGCTAAGTAGTTGTACGTAGGGTACTTGTCGTCGTGAGATTTGATCCTCACCGTTCGTGCTCATATCCTAGGTTTTGGATAGACGTGGAGACTAGACTGCTCTTATTCTCAGACTGCTCATTCTTTTAGCTCTGTGAACGCTAAGGTGAGTTTATGGCGCCCTTTTTCCTTTTACTTTGGGCCTGAAAAGCATGTACTGTATACACGACTACTTTATAAATGATTTGTCTTTGTCTATGCCATGAGATTTGGTAAATTAAATCATTTGTCTTATGTCTTGCCATGTTGACGGCTGTCTGAAAATGTGTATACATGTCTTATGAAAAATTGATCTATATGTCTTGACTTGCCATGTTGTCGGCGACTAAATTGTTCTTTGTGTTTGATAAACTAAAATGATCCCCCCTTATGTAGTTACTACCATTTTGGATATTCAAATGCTTGTCTTTGTCTGGTCCGCACCCCATTGTAGACGGGAGACCTGTGCGAGGTATACTGGTCTGCACCCCATTGTAGACGGGAGACCTGTGCGAGGTATACTGGTCCGCACCCCACTTAGACGGGAGACCTGTGCGAGGTATCTTTGTCATGGTTCTGGTCCGCACCCCATTGTAGACGGGAGACCTGTGCGAGGTATACTGGTCCGCACCCCATTGTAGACGGGAGACCTGTGCGAGGAAAATTTGTCTTTTTGTCGGACTTCGGTCTGGACTGTCTTGTCTTGAATAACTACAAAAACGACGATTGATCTTTTAGTCAAACACACTGTAAACTCACCAACTATTTCGATAGTTGATCCTCTCAAATTTCATGCTTTTCAGGTGACCATCAGTAAGTCTTGGAATCGTATTTGGCATTATAGGGCCAATCTTTTGACTTTGGACGTACAATTAGCATTAAACATTGAAGACTCTTATGTTTTTGGCTTTAATTGTATTTGGCTGTCCAATTTATTGAACTTGTATTCAGTGGGCCCAGTTCCAAATGAGGATGACTTGTATCCGTATTTTGGGGTCCACATTTTGAACGATTGTACTTGTATTGACTTGTATCAGCATAAATGGATGTAATCTATATTAACCTTCTGATTAGTACACAATTAATTGTTAACCCTATATTTCCGCTATAATGGGGTGTGACACTCTATACCATTTAATTGTAGAAAACAGTTTTTGTTACCGAACTGTGATGTCAAGTTAATAACATATATAACAGTATTATATTGTTCAATCATGATAAATCAAACAATATCACGACACTAGAAACACTTCGATACAATCAAGTAGAGAAGATAACTGACTTGCTTAAGCAAATATAATACTCACTCTTTTCTTCCTGTTCTTTCTGCTTAAGCAGCTACAATATTGATATTAAATATGTCCTCTTTCTAAGTGTGATATAATCTTGCAATCGCTAAGCAATATATAACTATATCATGACATCATTCACCAGTTAAATAAGGAACATAAAGGCTCGCTCCAGTAAACACCCAAAAGGAGAAACTCAAACCTGATTAGAATGACACTGCAGACGATATTATTTAACAATTCAAGAGAGCCCTGTTAGCTAACAGATATTAGAACAGATTTTGATCTTTTCGGTGACAAATTTTATCAAAGCACCCTCAAAGACCAATATTTTTGTATTTCCTAGTAAAATAATCAAACTCATTAGAGAGAAAAATGAACAGAGCTTAATAGATAAAAAAGTTCACAACTAATAAGAGAAAGATTACCCATGCTTCACAAATCAAGTAGGTGAAAAGTAAGATTGCCTTGTTCCGAATGACCTACAAGGTAATCAACATTGTAGCTAAAGTAATTGAATCATTTCGCATCAAGTAAAATGGAAACTATTAATTTGTATCCTAGTTCGTACCTCCTGGTCCATAAGCATATTTATATATTTTAACAAGTAGAGCAAGTAGATCAAGCAAGAAGTATCAAGAAGATAAATCCATATATTTTAACAGCTTTGTTTATCAATATTATAATGAAATCATCATATAATTATGTCTACTTCAAGCTTTAAGTTAAAGATATAAAAATTACCGAGAGCACCAATGCAATCTCAATAGCTCTTGGATCTTTAAAGTCAACAAACGCAGTTTTATTTTGTTTTGAATCACTATATCCACAAAAATTAACAATCAGAATCGGTATAACATGTATCTATATCTATATACATATGGAGAAATAAGTATATATAAGTTTTTAAATACAATTTAAATTTAATACCGAAGAAACGAACCCGCAGATCTGAACGCTTTCAATTTCACCGGAAAAGGAGAAAAACTTGGGGATTTCTCGCTGGGTAGCTAGATCTGGTAGATGACCCACTTGTATTGCTCATTTACGGGAATACTACTCAATCCACAGATCAATTTAACATATATAGTGATGGTTGAAATGAGTAAGTGGTGGTGGTTGTCCGATTATGGTAATGGTACGGTTGTAGTGGCCGTCGAGAACATAAGTAACTTCAATATTATGTGAATACAACCTGTAGTTTAGTATTGTTTATGTATTCTAATTTAATGGCGACTTTGGGCAACAAACGAATAAAAAAAAAACATGAAAATTCTAGTGTTACATTGTGTCATGTGATCATCAATGCAAGGTATCATAGAAGGATGATCGTATTGGCACGATTGTCAATGATGAACATAGTTTGAAGGTTAAAGATGTTTAAAATCATGACAACGAAAAACACGAGCTTCGTGAGTATAAAGCAGATGTAATTACAAAATTATTTGTTTCGTTCATTACGTATAAAGTATATTAACTACATAGTTAGGTTTTAAAACTAAAAAACCAAAAATAAATATTTTTCCGTTGGTAATCCGTCGCTATCACCGACAGATTACCGACGGATATATAAAAATATAAATTTACTTTTTAAATCTGTCGGTAATAGCTACGGATTACCAACGGAAAATTTTGAATAATAGATTAAGTGAATTATTAAGTCTAGTTTAATTAATGTATTAAATCTAAATTAATTAATTAATTTAATCCGTCGGTAATCTGTCGATAAACCAAAAAAATTTATTTTAAAATAGAAATAATTAAATAGTATAAAAAAATCTGTCGGTGAAGTTTTTTTTTCCGACGAAATACCTACGGAATTCGCTTTGTCGGTAATCTGTCGGTAATCCGTCGGTAATCTATGTTCAAATTTCATTAACAACTTTGCGGCGATAAATCCGTCGGTAATTCCGTCGGTAATAGCGACGTCTTTTTGACCGTCGGTAATTCCGTCGGTAAAGCCCAGTTTTCTAGTAGTGACAAGCAGTATAGTTAGAAAAATATTAAAATTATTTTATGCCGTTCAAAAAAATATATATTAAAATTATTTTATTATTAAGTACAATTATGTATGTCAGCTTGTGATTGTATTATCATGACAAAGGCCCCGACAATTTAATTAAGGCTTCTTAAAATTTAGAGACGTTTTGGAACATTAGCCATGTGATCGAGAGTGAAACATGCAAACGTTTTATCATCTCCTCTTGGGATCCGCTTTTGCCTTTGACAATTTTCACATCTAATTATTTTTTTTATCATCTACAATATATATGTTTATTAATTAGTATAGCTACATATATAGCCTCAAGGGTAATAGATAATTTAACAGTATTTAAATGATACAAAACTAATAGATTGTGACTTTAATAGAGACATATATAAGCAAAGCAAGAAGGATGTACATTTGTTACGAGTCATCACCTATAAAGCACACATATACACATTATATACTAGTTTAATACAATAATACTCGTATGGTGTACATATTATCTATCTATACTCCTTTATAAAAATTATGACACCCTTCATTTTTAGAAATAGTTACACAATAGTTACATATGAAATTACTAAATTACCCTTAATAAACACCCACTATGGAAAGAGTTTTATAAAATATCAAATTTGCCCTTAATGAATTAATTTACACTTTAAACCTTTATTTTAATAATTAACACTTTAAGCCCTTATCTTCTAAAAAATTTTCACTATCACAATTACATCAATATACACCACTTGACACCGCCACCACCACCAATAGTACCATCACCGACACCACTAGACCGCCTTCCCCACCACCGCCGCCGCATTGCGCGGGTACCATGCTCGTACTCCTTTATAAAAATTATCACACCCCCATTTTTAGAAATAGTTACACAATAGTTACATACGAAATTACTAAATTACCCTTAATAAACACCCACTATGGAAAGAGTTTTATAAAATATCAAATTTGCCCTTAATGAATTAATTTACACTTTAAACCTTTATTTTAATAATTAACACTTTAAGCCCTTATCTTCTAAAAAATTTTCACTATCACAATTACATCAATATACACCACTTGACACCGCCACCACCACCAATAGTACCATCACCGACACCACTAGACCGCCTTCCCCACCACCGCCGCCGCATTGCGCGGGTACCATGCTCGTTCTTTTATATAAAAATTGTAAAATTTGAATATGCCTCATAACATGTACTTAATCTCTCTAATGGTAGCCTAACCGTAAAAGTGTTAATGGCATTGGTATCACCTAATTAAAAGTCATGATGGTGAATAATGGGTCGTTTTAAATTTTCAATTAATGAGTAGACGGGTAAATAGTTAAACAGTAGATTAGTAGTGGATAAAATAGTTAAATTTTAGATTGTAATACAATATTGTTTTATCACCTATTTTAGTGGGCTATCGCATAAAAACGTTCTAGATGGGCATATACCTAACACAACAACACATACATATACACTAATAACGTTTAAACCAATGTCATAGTTTTTAGTGGAAGAGTGAAGGAAAGTGTAGTAGTAATAATATACGGAGTAATTAATTAGAAAATATATATCAACATCAAGATCAGAATATTATTTTATAAAGAGTTACAAAAAAGAAAAACATATTATTATAGTCATAATTGCATATGTGGGGACAATACAAAAAGTTTGGGCTAGCTCAGCTCAAGGGATAGAGAAATGTCGAGCTAATTAGTTTGAGAGAAACTGATACCTCTGGATTTGTGGTCCTTTTTTTTATCATATCTTTTTTAAACATTAATAGAGATGGATCATACAAAAATCTGTACATATGCTTCTTGTTTCTTAAATTGGTATTTTATACTTATACTTAATTATATTATTGTACTTATATTTATATTTATGTATACAAAGAAAGAGAGAGTGTAGAGAGGGAGGGGAATAGGTCAACTTTGCATAGCTGGAAATGAGGCACAAAACCTTATATTACTGTTGAGATTTCTCTATATATATACATATTATATATGGTACTGTTACAAGGAGAGTATAAGCCTCATTAGATAGACAGAAGCATATTTCCACAAATTAAAAAGAACATGCAATGTTTCTTTCTTTCTTTTTCTCCTCTCAATAGTTATTCGTTTTTTAGCAGTAATTAAGGTTCACTAGAAACAACTTTTCACCGAAACACCAAGGCTTGGTACACCACGATATATAGCCCTTTTATCGGTCTCTAGCTTTCTTGTTCGATGAGCAGTTTACTAATTTTTTGTTGGTATGAGAGATTGAAGCTGCCAGCATGATCTGGTACTATCAAAACCGATTAGCCCGTGTTTTAAATTTGTGTGTATATATATGTATATAATTGTCCCGCAGGTAGATTAACTACATAAGTTTACTAATTTTTTGTTGGTATGAGAGATTGAAGCTGCCAGCATGATCTGGTACTATCAAAACCGATTAGCCCGTGTTTTAAATTTGTGTGTATATATATGTATATAATTGTCCCGCAGGTAGATTAACTACATAAGTTTACTAATTTTTTGTTGGTATGAGAGATTGAAGCTGCCAGCATGATCTGGTACTATCAAAACCGATTAGCCCGTGTTTTAAATTTGTGTGTATATATATATGTATATAATTGTCCCGCAGGTAGATTAACTACATAAGTTAATTATTCTGGTAATTTTTTGTGTGTGTTTTTGTTGGGTGTAGTAGAGTGTGTGTGTGTGTGTGTGTGTGTGTTTAGGGGTAAGGTAAAGAAAGGTTAACCAGGTCATCTTGCAGCTTCAATCACTCATTACCAACAGTTTCTCCAACAAAATCTATCTATACAATCCATCAAGCCTATGAAATCAACCATCCGGACCTTGCGAAATTACTAATCCACCCATGTAAGTACTAGCTATCATAATGATTCATAATGATCTTTAGTTAAGCTGTCTATATATTGTATAATTTGATTTGATATGATTTGATTTAATTTAATGTTATAATTAACTAACGTCTTTATCATTGTTTTATTGTGTCCTTAGTTGTTAATTAATTTTCTCAACTAACTTTTTTTAGTTCAATCTCAATATATAATTTATTAGTAGTTAAGTTGCATTTAATAATTAGGTTTGAATCATCTAGCTTTTTTACCTTTAGATATAATCTTTTGCTTTTGGAAAATGTTTCTCATGCGTGTAATATTTTAGAGTTTTCCCTACTTTAATTTCTTCTGTTTAATTTTCACTTGAATACACACTATATATATCTTAAAGATCTATTTCAAGATTCAATTCATTTCATAACAATATTTTTCCGGGCAAAAGTTAATATCAAAGAGATATATGGTGAAAGTTATTCTCGATTGAGATTTGTTTCGTATTTGAGATTTGTTTATGCTAATACGAAACAAATTAATCTCTTAGAAGCAAATGTGGTGCTAACATTTGTTAATTCTGTATATATATATATAGAGTTAACTTATTTGCTCTAATTCAAGTGAATGATGTATAGATAATGTTCATTTCTAATAAATGTTAGCCACAAAAAAAAGTGTGTCTACTTAGCTTAAGAAATACTCGTAATATAGTTTTAAGTTTGTTCAGGGGTCTAATTTGGGGATCGAATGGGATATAAAGCAAGACGTGGATGACTAGTTTCTTGCCGACTAGCTAGATTCGTAAAAAATACTATATATAATATATGAGCCGGCGTATTACTTAGATTCACATTCGTCGATATATATAGGGTTAATTAGCCTACTTGGTCTATGCTCTTGCCTCTTGGGATGAAGTTCAGAACTTAGAAATTAATGAGGTAAAAAATTGCATTGAGGAAAAAAAAAAAGTTAGATTTACATTTGAAAGATAGTAACTGAGGAAATGTCAAAATTTAAATTCACTTGCAGTGAATAAATTGTACTACTAATGTAGTAAAGTGCAAAAGTGACATGAACTGAACTTAGAAAACATAAATAAGATGCATATATCTTGATGACTAGCATGTGTCATCACATTGAACTTTCACTGTCCTAGTCGTCCTAGATAAGTAAAACTACTAGCCTTCCTGAATATAGTAAAACCAAACTTAGTTTTTTGGAAACTACAATTTCGACCAGTCTCTTTATTCACTCATACTTTAACTTAGAGGATAAATGGAATATATATGAAATTAATAGCTCATCATGCCAAAGGTACATTATCTCATTTAGTAGGTGTTCGAATAATTAACATGAGTTTTCGAATGTGCAGATATCTGAATGATCGAACATATACTTGGCGTTCATCATGATAGTTATTTTGGAATCAATCTGACACCAAATAAGAAACAAAGATGCTAATTAACGTATTACTCATAACGCTCTTTTTTCCAGAAATCTTCACATTTGACCATGGATCGATTTTGTGATATGTTTTAAAGGAAAACTACTTCTAGTTAAGATCTAAACAACATAGATTAAACTGGTACATGATGTGTTTATTAATTAGTCATCAATTAGTTTTTTAATGAATCCAAATGCAAATTCAGTTGTAGTTTTCTATTCATTCTGTGATCAACTTTCCAAAGTTAGAAAACATTTAAAATCAGCTATGAGGGTCCTTGAGGTTTCTTAATAATGATTCATTTACCGCATGATTCATCTTTTGCTGAGAAGTTCCGATTGCTAGCATACTCTTTCGGGTGCCCAAGTGCCCTCGCACACCACCCCCAAATGTATTGCGTGGCTAAATAAAATGAGTATCTGGTAAACCATCAATTAAGTTTGAGGTCTGGTATAACTATACGTAACGCATCTAGTCGTCCTAACGTGCTTGCTCTAGAGTAATTAACGTGGCAGGCATCCCCTCTAATTTCCTACATGTTGTTGGCGGCGCCTAGCTAGCTAGAGCTGGAGCTCATCTTAGCATAATTTAAATTATTCATGTACATTATTATTTCTTGCCATTTAAAGACTGATGAACTCTTGGGTTCAAATTTCTTACTTTGGGAAAATTGTGATTAATTTATACCAACATGTTTATTTTGAGACCTCACATAATGTGGTCTAACCAACCAATTGATCATAGATCAACTAGTATTGACACCATGTGATCACATGGACCCACAAATAAAGATTGTAAGTCACATGTTCAAATCTTGTCACCCTTTTCTTTAATGTGGTCTACCCAGCGCGTATCCTGTGATGTACTATGTGATGTTGTACGTCCTTAGCTTTTTGGAGAACCCGTGTAAGAACTCTTATAATGGAGCTTCTAAAAAAAAGATGGATAAAAATATGGAAGCTAGCCCAACAAAGAGGCTTCATTAATTACTTAATGATCTTTACTAAAACTGGACTCACAACAACTGGAGTAACTTTACCTCCTCTTGTTCGAAATAAGACATTTGCTAAGTTAGACATATATAATAATTAGCCGTGACGAATAGGGTGTAGTAACACCATTCACAAAATAAAACTTTATTGATAAAACTATTCGAATTACAATAACAAAATACAAAATACAAGAAACTAAATTACATTAACAGAAACAAACAAATAGAAATAAAGAAAGGGCATTTTGGCTGAGGAATATGGTTAAACCGAGGTCCCTTAAAACTGATTTCGGGCCACCCAAGTGAATCCGTCAGTTTCTCAGGGTACAACAGCCTAAGCAGTATGTACTGCAGGAGTTATCATAGCACCCAGAATTATAACTTCAAGAACAGAATGAAGATTGGAGAAGGAAGGAAACGAATTTCCTTGTTGATCCAGAGTGAAGTTTTAAGTGTGTGTTTTGATAGTGTATAAAGTAGTTGTGTTGTGTTGCATGATCTGATTTCCACTAAGGAAATAGATATGTCTAGTGGAAGACACCTGTTAGCCTTGGAAGGTTAATAACAGGTGTTACTTCATGAACTAAGACAAGTGTTGTGTCAGGTGCTGGCTCAGGAATAACTTGAACCACTGAGCCAAGAAGCCAAAAAACGGAGTCAAGCTGAGCTAGCCAAAAATAAAGGCGGCTCTAAAGCGGCGATGCAAGCGTGCAAAGTGCGCCACTAAAACGCCACATTACGCCTAATCGCCCACGACCCGGTCCCGAGCGCGGACCCATCCTCCTTGCCAGCTTGGGGTGTGGCCCCTTATAAAAAATTATTATTCCTCCAACACTCATCCTTATAAACACATTTAATGTTTATACCACTAGCAATGTGGGACAAACCCACATTATTAGACATTAAACAATACACACTTTAAACTTTCAATATAAGATATCTATTCAAATATAATTGATCAATTTATGTTTGTATATTTCAACATATGAAAATTATTAACATAAATTTCCAACATAAAGGGAAAAGAGTAATCGTGTATATATATATGTGCATAAATATAAGCTTTTTAACTTGATTGCTTATTCTGCTCCTTTGAGGTCTTTAAAGGGCTTTTGTTTAATATAAAACTATCGTGTGATGATTAACATCTTATATTTTTTAGATCATGCATGGCCGGCTTGCAAATTATAGAACAGTTGGCAGTTTCCAGTGATTTTGGTAAACAATAAGTATTCTCTGGTTTTTCTTTGATAATAGTGTTGAATTGTACGTGTTAGATGATCATCTCTGTCATAGTAGGTTACCAAGGATTAAGTATCAATCAGAAGGTTTTCTAATTAAGTCAATTTAATCAATTATTCAAGCGATTATCATCATTCAGTTAACCATTTCCAGGGTTTCTAGGGTACTTAATTAGCAATGTAGGTGGATCATAAACTTTCATTTGATAGTTTTCGTTTTGAAGGTGTGGTGGGATTAAACGCCAAGTACAGATTTGGTTATAGCATTGATGATTGTTGTATGTTATGTTGGGGAATTCAAAAAATCGAACAGTAAAACCGGATATTGGAATCTCTGAAAGGCATGTAATCACTTTCAGATTGAATCAATTTGACGGTTCACCCAAACTACTCAATCGGATACAATTCAGAGAATTCAGAATTCTGTGTTGTGTTTGAGAGCGTGAGAGTATGTTATGATCGACCATCAAAAACAAAACGGGTAGATATAATATTTGGCCCATTAAATGCCTTTTAGGCAGTTAATTACATAAGTATTTGAAATTGGCAAAATCAGTCCCTTCAGCTCGACCCGCCAGGGGCTGCCGCCCCTTGGACCCCGCTCCCAGGGGCGCTGCCCCCGGACCCCCGTACCTTCGCCCCTAAGGTCATAATAAATTCAAATAAGCGTGCACTCCGCACCTCCAAGCCTATATGATGTATTATTATGACAACAACGGTCAAACAAATTAATCCAATTACACTAAAATATCCAACAAGCGAGCACATAATAAGTAGTTCATCTTATGATTAATAAGAAAAACTTGAAAAAATGACTAGCTTGCCTCGGTGGTGTGGATTCAAGCATTCAGCGAACAAGCCAAATGATTAGAACAAGACAACTTAAGATGGATTAGCGAGGGTTGATAAATGTCTCATTTAACCCAATACCCTCTGATGACAAACTTAAATATTATGTGTCTAGGCGGGAAAACTTGAAACGCCGAATGAGAAACAAAAAGGCTTCTGCACCAAGTATGTATGACATAAGGAGGGACAACAAAACAAAAGTATGAACAGTTATCTTGAGCCTCACGTACAACTACATTAATGGTCTATAAGACAGAAGTACAAGTCCAAAATTAATACATATAATATCAAGAGGTCTTAATGTGTTGAACATCATCAAGGATGAGCTTGAGATTGTAACTAGAGCTTGACACAATTTATTATGATTATGGAAACATTTTCTAAACGGTGAAGGATTCCATATATAGCTTGCATTGTTGTTGAGCAAAGTGAATGACAAGATCATGTGGAATTCAAAAACTTCAACTTCACAAAGGACATGTGGTCCTTACTAATGGGAAGCTTTGGAGGTACTTCATATACACCAAACTATACAACCACGATACATTCTGGATTAATCAAATGGCAAGTCACACTTCGTGTACTACATGTGTTTACATATTTAGACACACATCAAGACTTACACCAGGCGTAATTTCATCGTCAAGACCAACTATTTTTAGCTTCTATCAGACCCAACTTAGCCTATTTCCTCTTCTATGTCTTATGATTCTTTGGTCAAATTGTTGTTAGGATTCATAACTATTATCAGCGGAAAGAATCATATCCAATATAATTAATTAACAAAGTAAAAGTGAATGTGTACCTTTTAGGTTAGCTTCCAATATTAATAATAATGATGATTATTATTGATTAGGGTTTAAAGTAAAACCCCTCTACGATCGCACACGACAACCCGAAGATTGCTAGATCTTGAATCACTAAAAGTCAAAGCTCCTAGCTTGCTTTACTTTACTTCCGTCGAACAAGTTGGAAGAAACAAAAAATATTTGTTTCTTCTTTACTTCAAAAAGTCGATCAAACCTAAAGCACAATAAATGCTAAGTGATTAATATATTGTTCTACGAATGGAACAAATCTAATATTAGATTTCGTTGTTTTGGTTTTTTCGACCGAGAGGAATCGGAAGTGATATTAGAGTTATTAGTTAGGGTTAAATTATTAGGCTATATATAAGGTATAAATATATCCCTAATAACTTAACCTTCAAGCTAACTTCTTTTATAATTTGACTTGGACTAGGATTCCTTAAATTAATAATTACATTTAATTAATAATTTAATAATTAATAATTCATATTTATTAATTAATAAATAATTTCAATTAACATATCTAGTTAATAATGTCCAATGTCATTTCTCTCCATTTTGGTGATTATAAATATGTAGATACAATATATACATATAACCGGATATCTAAGTGTCATCGCGTGTGACCTCGTAGGCTTAAACATTTCCCGGACATGCGTTTATATTAACTTGATCATATATCAACAATTGTTGCATTGGTAAATATAAATGAGTAGAAGCAAATGATGAAACCATCATACCCATGTGACAATATCCCAATGGTACCGGCCCGTCACCCATTATGCTTAGGGCCCACAAGGGAAGTCTTAAATGACGAGGGTTCGATCCTTAGGAATTAAATGGAGGTGTTTCACCAGCACCCAAAGCCTTACGGGGCGGTATAGGTGGGTATCAAAGTGCAATGTTTCGTGTATTAGTTCTTTCGTGTCAAAGTGCAATGTTTCGGTAGTGTGACCGTGTTATTAGGGGTCTGTCTGAAGTTAATTAGGACGAAAACTTGTATGCAATTCAGACGAGGGTCTGATATATCATAGAAATGTAAAGGTTGGTTTGTCCAAAAGGTCAAAACATGTCATTTAACCAAGTGGAAAGAAACCGGATATGCATTTATGTATATGTATGTATGTATAGAATATGCATGTCTTGCAGAGTCCTATAAACCATTATTCTACATGGTAATTAAATAGGAGAAATTACAAGATCCGATCAATGAATCAATCTTAATGTCAGGTAAAGAAAACTTTTGCGATTTTTTTAACGGCTGCTTTATATATTAATAAGATTTAAAAAGTTTGTCAAATGTTATAGGCCAAAGTACTTTTTTCGTCCCTGTGGTTTTTCGAATAAGCACTTTTCATCCTCGCCGTTAACTTTTGGCTAAAATCATCCCTGTGGTTTACATTTCGTCCTTGGATCCGTTAACCCCCTCACGTGCAAGGCACGTGAGGGGCATTTATGTCTTTTCACCCATCTTCATGGTTTGTCCCTATGGTTAAGTGCAAAATTCGTCCTTATGGTTTGTCGTTTTTGCATTTTTCATCCTTGTATTTAACAAACCCCCAAACAAAAATTTAATCAAAAACCAAAACAAACTCAAATCAAAAACCTATTTATACCTACATATGAGAATCTAATTTAATACCGGCCGGTACGGCTAATTTAATTTAATTTATTTTTAAAATTTTTTTTTTATAAAACTTACTACAATTTAACGAAAATAGTCAAAATATAATTACAATTCACTCAAAAATAATACCAAATAGGTACTTTATAACAAAATATAAGAAAGTTCACAAATTACAAAAAAAAATATAACATTAAAGTATTATAAAAATAATGTTTAAAAAAATTCAAAAAATAAAAAATGAGAATACCAGAACGGTAATACCGAAAAATACCGAAAATACCGGAAATAGTTGCACCGGAGTACCCTCCGATACCGGTATTACGAGTAATACTACATGTATTTAAAACATTGTATGTACGTGTTTGCATTTGAAAGTGATTGACCAGATCCTCAAATGTAGGTATATAGGTTTTTGTTTTGTTTGGATTAAATTGTTATCTGTAACTTTTGTTTGTTTTGTTTTGTTTGAAAAGTTTTTCTGGATTTGTTAACGACGAGGATGAAAAATGCAAAAACGACAAACCACAGGGACGATTTTTGCACTTAACTCTATAAAAAGACGAAAATGCCCCTCACGTGACTTGCATGTGAGGGGGTTAACGGCAAAGTTATAACGGCAGGGACGAAATGCAAACCACGAGGATAATTTTAGTCAAAAGTTAACAGCGAGGATGAAAAGTGCTTATTCGAAAAACCACAGGGACGAAATGCAAACCACGAGGATAATTTTAGTCAAAAGTTAACGGCGAGGATGAAAAGTGCTTATTCGAAAAACCACAGGGACGAAAAAAGTACTTTGGCCAATGTTATATGTAGTTTTGGTTCGTGTTATACAGCATGTCAAGCGGTAATCAAGTTGCAAGAAAATATTATGTCTATTGAACATGTATGATTTAACTCGCAAATGTCATTTTTGATTATTTATAATTTTTTATTTTATATGTTTTAAATTTTCTTTGATTATGTAATCAATTGTAACTCGTAAGAAGTCTCGTGAGTTGATGAGTGACTTTAATACATGTAATTATGTAGAAATTAATTCACTGAATTTTCATTGAAAGTAATAATGATTTCATTTATAGACTATTTAAGTTTGTAAATTATTTATGATTTATAATCATCATTAAAACAAATCAATAAAAATTGTAGAAAAAGAATAAGTTAAAGATATTTATGATTTATAATCATCATTAAAAGTGCTCTGTAGTTATATGTATGTTACGTTATTGTATCATGAATGAGTCTGTGACTGTTAATATTGATAACAAAAACAAATCAATAAAAATTGTAGAAAAAGAATAAGTTAAAGATATTTATGATTTATAATCATCATTAAAAGTGCTCTGTAGTTATATGTATGTTACGTTATTGTATCATGAATGAGTCTGTGACTGTTAATATTGATAACAAAAACAAATCAATAAAAATTGTAGAAAAAGAATAAGTTAAAGATATGAAATTAAAAATAAAAAAAAATACAAAGGAAAAAAGATTAACGGGCCATAGCAGTGTAGATATTGAAAATTTTCAATTTTGTTGGTAAAGTTTAATATTAAAGCCCATATAAGTCACCGGCCCACTACTCCAAATCCACCTTTGAATTATCATTTATCAACCAAAAACCTTAATCAACCATCACCTGATCTAGTATCAAATTATCAATGAGTTTTGTTTTTGACTTTTTTTTTCACAAAACATATCAAGTTTGAATCCTCCTCTTGATATATAATTTGGGGGTTGCTAGAAAATTGGTTGGAACCGACCACAAACATAAAACACAGTCAGACTGCTACATCTAAAACCAACACGAGGATGTACTTTATAATACGTTTGTTACATACTTACATGTATGCATAGAGAGAATAATAGCCTATTTTTGCCTCATGTATATAAAGGTTAGGCATAGAGATCAATAGTCCGTTTCTGCCTAATATATATAAAGGTAATGAAAGACATACAAAACTAGCATGCAATCAATTTATGTTAACTAGGTGAGATTGTTTCTGGGTTCGAATCTTACCAGAGACAGAATTGAATTTAAGTGGTTGACTTACCTTGACACTATCCTTGCTGGGGGTTATGTGGGTACCAATTCGGTACATGGATCAAACGGTTCCCATCAATCTACCGTTTTTTTTTATATTAACGGATAGTTATTTTTAAAAGTGATGCAATTACCGTAGCCTCTTATTTGATGTTTTCAGCAGTGCATATAAACTTATAAAGTAACAATAATACCATAGCCATGGACTTTAATACCGTATAGCCGTTGGCCCAACTTTGGAGCTAGAGGTATCCGTCAATCCCATTTTATTTAGCTTTACACCATGGCCTTAGACTTTGATTCAACCTGTTTGGTAATGCACGGTTAAAAATATCTTTGCTCCTCATTTGTCTCAACTCAATTAACCAGCTCATTAGGCCAACGACAATCATCAAATAAACAACAAATGATCTAAATCATAAAGATTAAATAAATCAAGAAACTTGGACCCTAGAAAATTATGGTCTTTGTTGAATTCTAGGGACGTTGCATATAATGCTATTTGAGCCACTATAGTAATCGGCCTCAGCTCACGACAACTTTATATTTTGTCCCTAGAGATGGTAGAACAGTAACAGTGAACATTAAGCCTGCAGGTAACTAAGAAGTAAGAAAGTTAAGATGCTATGTACAAAAGACATTCATATGCATACCAATAGACTTTTAATGCTTAAGTTAAAATGGGTAGCCAAAGGAGATAGGAACGGAGGCACCGAGGCAGTCTATTCCAAACTCTTTAAACTTTGTTTACAACTTATCAAAATAGGGTGAAGGGAGAAATCAAGACTTTTATAAATACCAACTTAAAACGATAATCATCTAATCATTCATTGATGTTGTCTTCAAAACTCGTCATGGTTGACATTGCCTCGTCATCGTTGAGCATCTGTAGTTCATTGTGATTTGAGTGTCCAAAGCTAGCTTGAAAGGTAGAAGCCGCATATGACATTCTCATGCCTTCTAACTCTATGGCTACTTCTTTCATTGTTGGCCTATTCTTCCCATTGGAATTCAAACATCGCTGCGCCAAGTTAGCTATTGCCAAGAGCTCACCCTTTGAATCCTCATTAACAAGCATTGGGTCAAATATTGACATCTCACGACCTTCTTCCATAGCAAACATAAAATGTGTAGCTAAATTTCTAAATTCACCAAATCTAGCCAATGAAATTGGCTTTTCTCTTGTTAAGAGTTCAAGTAAAACAACTCCAAAACTATAGACATCACTCTTTTCAGTGAACTGACTAGACTGAAAGTACTCTGGATCAAAGTAACCAAATGTCCCTTTGACTAAGGTAGTTAAGTGAGTTTGACCGATAGATACAAACCTTGATGTACCAAAGTCAGAAACCTTAGCTCTATACTTTTCATCTAAAAGTATATTAGTGGTCTTGATGTCCCTATGATATATTGGAATGGAGGTTGCCGAATGTAAGTAAGAAAGTGCTCCTGCAACCTCTGTAGCGATTTGTATTCTCATGTTCAAAGAGATCAGGAACTCACCAGTATCATCTTGAATGAAATCATACAAGGTTCCATTTGAGATGAATTCAGAGACAAGTAGAGGAACCTCTGTCTCTAGGCAACATCCCAATAATTTGACCACATTCCTATGATTGACTTGGGAGAGAATGACCACCTCATTGATGAACTGTTCTAATTGACTTTCAACAACAACTTTTGATTTCTTGACTGCTACAATCCTTCCATCAGCTAACATGCTTTGTAAACTGTTCCTTGACCTCCTCGGCCAAGAATTCTATTATCATTATAATGGTCAGTGGCCATCTCCAACTCTTTGGAGGTGAAAAGTATGGTTTTATCAACTAAACCCGCATGAGTTGCTTCTTGTTGTTTAAGAAGTAGACCACCATTGCGTTTAAAAAACTTTTCTCTCTGTCTCTTTGCTATGGTTTTCTTGATTAGTTTGAAAAATTCATAGACTAACTTTGCTAAGATAAGCAGCCCTATGCATATGCTAAGATCTGAAAAGAGGCAGATACAATACAGGTACACAAAAACCAACCCAACGATCTAAAATGTTCAATAGAAGTCAGCAATTCGCATTGAATGAATATGAAGCTCTCAGATTAGATATATTGATGCAGTAATGACACTGAAAAATGAATCTGAGAATAAATAGGGTTATTGAAAAAACTTTGTTTGCTCAAGACATCAGAATGGAATGAGGTATGTTTCAATAAACTTAATTTTCTTTCCAACAAATGCATGACTTCAGTTTTGTGGGAAGGGTGTTCTTTTTTAACTTAATAGTAAAAACTAATTAGCAGCCCATGCTTGTATCTACTATCTATTTTAAAAACCAACCCTGAGGTTTCCATTCTAGTCAAAATGCAAGTTTGCTTCTCACCAAAGTGGTCTTGTGAAACATTAGTCTGAAGGGTAACCGCAAGAAGAGGTAACACCAAACAATATTATAAATTAGTTTCTAGATTTCTGAAGTTTATGAAGGATTCAAGGTTAATTGAACTCCAAACACCTCAAGTCACTGAGACTGTATGATATACAGATCGTAAGGGTAGATAATTGCTTACCTAGAATAACACCTAGTGGTGATTTGTTGCTTCTTAAATCTCGAGTATTATATACAACAGGTTGACAATCCAAACTCCAGGTCCCATCAGGATCATTCGAATATATATTCTGCTGATAGCGACATATTGCTCCAGAATCCCGACATCCGGCACAATCTTCGGACTCTACAAGCAAGTAATATATCGAGTAAGTTATCTGCAAAGATTCTAGGTAAAAAGAATACAGCATTGAATATGATACCTTCGCATTGATAGTGCAAATAAGGGTTTCCTTCACGCCCAATACCACATGAGCACTTCCTATGTAACACATAACGACCATTACCCAAATCCAACCAAGATCTTCTAAGTTCTTGTTCCCAACAATTTGGTATTTTATTAAAGTCTGTGTCATTTAGAAACCATACAAATGATATTGGAACAAAGGAGTGAAAGGAATTATTCCTCGCGACTATGTATGCATAAGGCCTTTTAGTGACCAAGAAGGCAAACCCGCAGGCTTCACTTCCAGGCAGCCTTTCTAACTGTGTAAGATCTACAGTGTACGACCTTATATCGCTAGGAATCGTTGCTCGGCAACAACCGATACCGTAACAACCATTTTTTTTAGTGGTAATGTCATTAGGGCAAGTCGTTGAACATCCAGTGAGCACACTCCCATCATCTAAGATAGAAGCATGACCACACCCCCTAACGAAGAATACGTTATGCGATCTGGAAAACACAAAGGGACTCTCACCAGTATCAACACTAGGTATATAATTGCTAATCCGGACTGAATTCTGGCAATGAGTAAGTACTGATACATTTAAAATGATCGTTTGTGTTTCCAAGTCAATAGATAGCACCTCCAGATTGTTGAATGCAGAAAGATACGGTATCGACGAGTTGCAATCAACAACGTACCATTGGTTGACAGAACAATTTGCCCCAATTCCGAAAGGGAATGGAATCGTCACTCCTCCACACGTATCTTCGCATCCTTCTTTGGCATAATCAAGAGCTTCTGTTAATGGTAAGGTTAACAAAATCAAAATAATCAGTATATAGAAAACTTGAAAGTGCTTCATTTTTGTTATCAAGCTAGCAATATCATGGTAGAAACCATAAGGAGGAATTAAATACATATAAATGAAAGAAAAATATAATGTTATTTATTGAACGGAGATAAATATATCATGGTGGACTTTGACTTAACGTAATGCAAGTCTTTGTACTTAGTTTACCAATACAAGTTGGTTACAAGTAAGAAAATTCAATAATGGGGGACTAGGTCAATGAAGAAAACTCTATTAATTGATACCATTTATAACAGGGACAAATCACCAAAAAAGAACAATGTATTAAATTTCGTTTATAAATAAATTATATATCCTATCAATCATGATAAAGTACTTTAGGTTTTTTGTGAATTATAGAAAATTATCAAATAAAAACAAATGCCATCCTCTTGGCAGATTTGTCAAACTGCTATGATTCAGACGTAAGTACAATGAAAGTGTCATCTAATTATCCATATATTAATGTTTCTCAAAAGTAAGCTTAATAGCAAGGAGGTTCACTATGTGGTTAGATTTTGTTTAGCAAAGATCAATTATCATTACATTTCTTGGAAACACATTACACTGGAACCAAGTTGGAGTCTATCTCGAGCTATACAAATAAACTTTTGATGCAACAGTAATTCGGCCACACTTTTTGTCCAATTTCTAAAAACAATCCTTGTTCAATTCAATTTTAAAGTAAAGTAACTTAGTATCCGATTTTCACACCATTCTCTTTGAGGGACTTTTGACCCATTTGACCTGTCTCATTGTTAGCTACTGTTTCCCCATTAAAGATAAAACATAACCCAGTGAACAAGAATATACGAAGGGAGATTTTATGTGTTTGACTACAATCAATTATCTTCCAGGCATCTCACCTATCACATGTAATTTCTGATACTACTTTTTCTAGTAATATAAATAAATCTGGTCAGATTATGCAAAATCATAAGATCGACCTCTTAGAAATGAAAAAGTTCCTTGAACAAAATAACCGATCATCAGAACAATCTGTGTGAAACGACTCAATTCATGAGCCTGTCAAATCATCAACCCTACTTCTCTAGTGTCCTACTTACCTAGTTGGTCCCTTGTAGACTCAGAGCCAACAATAAAAATTAATGCCAATAACATGTTTGTCCATTATATAGTATCATGTTTACTCCTGTCTGGAATTGTAGTCCACTCACTGTACGTGTAATAAAACTCTAAAGGTAGATAGAAAGAATTATTGCATATTGAATATGTTCACAAGAACCTATACCTTTTTTGGTAGAATTTCATATTGAAATGGAAAAACACTGGTTAAAAACATGGAAAACAAATGGAATGCAATTCACTAATGAAAGCAATGAACTAGCAGTTTTGAAGAAGAAAGGGAAACATGTTTACTATTGGTACATTCATTCAAGAAGCCTCTGTGGCTAATTGCATAACCAACATGGAAAAACTCCAACAATGAAAACACTGGTTGCATGCATGCCTCACAAACAATTGATACGGATTCATAAGATTACTACTTATGTAGATATTGAGAAATTCATAAATAAAGAACAAATGGAAACCAATTCACTAATAAAAGCAATGAACTATCCGTTTTGAAGAAGAAAGATATACATGGTTGTACTATTGTGTACATTCAATCAAAAGAGTCAACCCGATAGTGTCAATTTTATCATTTAAAATTCTTACCTGGTCTTCATACCGCTGATGTGACATCCGCCTCATAATCATGTGTGTATGCTCGTCCAAAACCTCCATCACCACTGACCTTTGTGCCTTGGCACAACCACCTTCCCAACCATGGTTTACATCCATTTTGTTAGGGTTTCCATCATCTCTGACTCAACTGTAGTCTGTGACTTGTCCCGTCTACAATGCATCCACACAAAAACAGTTCAATTTAACTTTAAGCTTTATTTATCATCTATGGAACCCAAAAATCACCAAGAAAAAGAATAGCCCATCATCATATTCAAGTAATGGACGCCAACCAATGCCTCGACTTGTTCCAAATGGAAAAAAGGAAAAAGGCCTCTAGCATATTCAAACTATCTTCAAATCACTTTGTGCATTGCTTAAATATAGTGGTGTATTGTTCTTTTCATGGTATTTCTTCCTATCTGGAGTTCCTAAAATGACAATTACACTTGAAATATGATTTAAATTCTCTGTTTTATCTCTATGGATGCAATCAGGCATAGAGCAAGGTATGCATAAGTTGGAAAGGATGTAAGGGTTAACAATGAGGATGTAGACCATCAGTCATGTGAACGTGGATTTCACAAAGTGAAAATGCATGAGTGGGAGGAGAAGGATACATATCAGCCATGGCAGGAGGTGCGTATTCCATGATATCAGGAGGACACATCAGCAAAGAACTAAATGGAGGACATTAGAAGTATGTTGTTATTAAATTTGGTTTTCACTCCAAACAGGGAGCTGGTAAACTATTTTAAACCATGGTTTGCCCTGGATGTAAACTCTAATAATAGTCTGAGATTGCTGTATGGAAACATCAAGTTTTCCAAGCGTTGGAGTATATAGTGCAATGGAAATAAGCAATGATACCAACATAAAGGAAACTCTATTTGTTATTTAAGGAAGTGAAACCAAGTAATCACACTCATATAAACCATAGCAAATTAATATGATGTCTAACCACCAGGAACAAGGATACATGTAGATATACTACATAATGTAACAATAACACACGTTCAGACTCCTAGAGCCGGACCAAGTGGGTGACAAACCGGAGCATCAAAAAATCATCGGGCATCAAAATTTCAGGTGAACTTATGTTATACTAGTCTTAGTAGGCATCAAAATTTTGTTATACAAGGTTTGTATACACATGCAAAGAATGTTATGTCAGCCAAAACTATGAAAGCTAATATTGAAAAGAAAGAAAAAACTCGGTTTTAATGGCGGAAACGTTTTCAGGCGGATGTGCGGAGAAGACAAAGACAGCTGTGAGCCTATGATGCCTTTTTTCTATCAATTGTTTACTTACAACCTTAAATTATTTAATTCGACAAAGTTAACCCCTTCAGATTTAAAAGCTTTTCCATCCAACGGCTCGGCTCAACCTCAGAGTTATATGTTTCAATATTACTTGAAATAACTTAAATATATGATGTTGATATAATAAAATTTCATTATCTTTGGTTTTTAAAAAAAAAAAAAGAAAACGATAATCTATTAGTTAGCTTCAATATGAATCATTTAGAGTTTATCTTTGTAGTTTGAAGACATCTGGCAACTAATTTGATGATACAAAGGCTCCTCACATTTAATTTATTACTCGTATATATGAGAAATGATTAATCCTCCTAAAAGAATGGCCTAATAATCCTCCTAACTTTTAGATGAAGACATGTGGCAAAATCAGGGGGCAAGAGTAGGAAAGAGAATTAGTGGATAACACATGTCACTTTCTTATACTTTTAGGAGGATTTTTAGGCTAATCTTTAGAAGGATTTATCATTTTCCTTTTGAGTGTCTTGTATTATTAAATTTTTTGACATGGGGCATATACTCGACCATCTAGCCCTGAGCATCTAAATCCTCGGGACCTGCCTTGCAGACTCCATGTCTCATGTAACTGAGTTTACTGCTTAGGCTCTGTTTGCTTATTAATTCTATATTGGGCTTGATGAGCCCGGTTGTAAACCATCAATGTCTATACTATTTATCACTCTGAGGCACCAGAACTTATTTTGAAAGTATATATGAAATTTTTATACTAATTAAAGTCAAAGTTCGTAAAATTTGACTTTGAAAATTTAAAAGTGGACACTTTTAATGGGACGGAGGGAGTACATAATGTAACAATAACACACGTTCAGACTCCGTGTCTCATGTAACTGAGCTTACTGCTTAGGCCCTGTTTGTTTATACATTCATCAAGTGTAGTCTGGATAAATATTATCTATATATATATATATATATATGTGTTGTGTATTTATTTATATATATTTTGTGTGTGTGTTATATATATATATATATATATATATATATATATATATAGGGAAAAGATAAAATAAGTCCAGCTTATTTTGAGTCCATTGATTTTCTTCCATCTCCTCAAATTCCAACCACCTCCTACCACCACCACCATCATCTCCGACCACCACCATGATTTTCCGGCGACGGCGACCATCTCCGGCGAGACTTACACATGTGTAAGTTTTACAACTTACACATGTGTAAGTTATATGGACCCTTTTTGGACTCAAAATAAGCTGGACTCAATTTATCCTGCCCCTATATATATATATATATATATAAAATATATATAATTATATTTATATATATATAGGGTTAAGTGCGCCGGAATGTAACTAACTATGCCTGAAAAGTTATAGTGTGCACGAATTCAAGTCGACCTTTATTGTATGCACAAACTTAGTAAAAATGTTCAAATCATGTAACTAGCTATGACCGACCAATCAAAAACTTGCACGTGGCACAGCTCATATGGGTTGCCACGTATACCATGTTACATGATTTGAACATTTTTACTAAGTTCGTGCATACAATAAAGGTCGACTTGAATTCGTGCACACTATAACTTTTCAGGCATAGTTAGTTACAATATGACGCACTTAACCCTATATATTGAAGATCAACAACTTAATTGATAATTAAGTGTATCTGTGACTTTTTGAGTTTACTCATTCTCTACAGATTAAGTTCAAAACATACTCTTAGTTTCACAACATATTAAATTTATATTAAATTGTTACAGTACATTTTTGTGGGAAAAAGGGATATCCTATGCCAGTATAGAGCTTAAATCTCAGAGAAATCACATATTTAGAAATGCAAAAACTAAATGAGTGCTACTCAGCCAGAAGAATCAGAGGGGGAACCTGGTGCTGAGAATCAATGGCAGCTACGATTACATTGCTATTCACGTCATCTCTCATGCAGCAGTTTCCAATATTGATCATTAAGTCCATCAAAACTTCCCGTTAGCACTTGATGGTTTAGGTAAATGCTTTAAAATGATCACAGCTGACAACAATTACAAAATCTCTGAATCCATCTCAGACGCCCCTTCAAGTCAACTATACCTTCTTTTAGTGTTTGGCCTACTAACCGATTCCTTTTGATATTCTTTCTTGTATATCGGAAACAATGGCATAATGGTTGCTCTCATAACATGCACTAGTAAAAGCTGTAAGCGTTATTTGATCCAAATTCTTATTTTTTTCAATAAGCTTATGAAGAAAAGAGGCTGCCATATCCACTTTCTTCTCACTGCAAAGCTTTCTTACCAGAGTGTTTACAGTACGAACCCATACCTTTTTCTCCAATCTATCTATGACCTTCATTGCTGTAAGGGAATCGTCCGCTTTGCAGTACTCATAAGCTATTGTCAGACGGGTGACTTCACATGGAGAGAGTCCCTTATCAATCATGGCATCATAGTGTAACCGAGCCTCATCTAACTTTGACCCTTTGCAAAGTCCACTGATGAGAGCACCATAAGTAATACTATCAGGCACACAACCATGTTCGCTCATTCTCTCGAACATCTTTGTAGCAGCACTGACTTTTCCATCTCTACAATATCCACATATCATAGAAGTGTAAGTTTCTTTTGTTGGGACCAAACCATGTTTCACTCCATCATCAAAAAGCCTCTCACAATCACCCATTCTTTTTATTCTAGAAAATACCGAAATCAATGTGGTGTATAAATGTATATCAGGTTTGATCCCAACCTTAATCATCTTGCTTAATATCACTAGGGCATGCTTAATATCTGTTTGCTTGCATTTCTCCATTATAAGAATAGTATATGTAACCTCATCAGCTTGCAACCCCTGTTTTAAAGCTATGTCCAACTGTTTATACGCTTCTCGAACCTTCCCCTTTTTAAATAACCCGTCAATAACTGCATTGTAGGTGAACATATTTGGGGATAAACCTTCTTTCCTCATCATATCCATTAGTTCATATGCACGACTCAAATTTCCACTTTTACAGTACCCACTAACAAGAGTGGTATAAGTCTCCTCATTAGGAACCAACCCTTGTTCGTGCATTCTCGCCAAGAGCATCTCTGCACGGTTAACTTTACCCTCTCTGCAATACCCGCTAATCATAGCGGTGTAAGTATGCACATTAGGTTTATAAAATTCACTTCTAACAAGCTTCAAAAAAAGCCTAAACGCTTTATCCGTCCACCCTTTCTTACACATACCATCAATCAATGCTGTATGCGTATAAACATTCGGCTTCCATCCTTTCCTAACCATCTCCTCCAACAATTCAAAACCCTGCTTAACCCGTCCTTTCTTACACAACCCATTTATCAACGTAGTAAAGTTAATAACATTCGGTTTCAACCCCATCCCAACCATCTTATTAAAAAACCACAACGCCCGATTCACATTCCCCTTATCTCCAAAAGCCTTTAGCACCAACGTACACGTCACATTATCCAACACAAACCCCTTATCCAACATCATACACAACCACTTATCAACTTCATAAACCTCGCCACATTTACAATAACAAGTAATAAAAATCTTAAAAGTCAAAAAATCCGGAAACGCACCTCGTTGACACATTTCATCAAACACCTTACGCGCATAACCGACATCCCCAATTTCCACCGCCACACCAACAACACAATTAAGCATATCACAACCCAATTCCAAACCTTGATTACCCATCTCAATAACCATCCCAACAGCTTCCTTCAACCTCCCAACCTCTGCAAAATTCCTAACCATACATTTCAAAACTTCATGGGCTTTTTCGGTATTCGCATTATCTATCAAACCCATAACGGAAACAACATAAAAACGCATAAAGTAACGAAATTTATGATACCCAATTGCAGAATAGAAGAAACTTAAGGCAACCATTGAACCGGCTTCTTCGGAAAGGGAAGCAACAACTGTGATGGCTTGTTCTTGGGTCAAGAAATCGAGGTGGAAGTCGAGATGAAGGCGGGTTTTGAAATGGGTTTGTTGTTGGAAGTATGATTGACAGAATGATGCACAAACTGTTCTGATGATGGATTTTGATGATGAAGATGGATGTGATTGGTCATTGAGTTTGTAAGAAAGGTTTCTGAAATGGGTTTTGAGAATGCCATTGAAAAGGTTTCTTTTGGATTTGTTGATTCGAAGCATAACTGATGATGATGATAATGGCATTGAGTTTGGTGTTTCAGTGGCATTTCTCGAGTTTTTTCTTGTGTAAAACCCCCTGGAGAAGGTAGTCAGGTAGATCGAGCTAAAACCATATATCTCAACATAAATCAATAGATCATCACCAAAGTGGTACTAGGCTCTCAATGAGTTCGGATTCAATTGGACAGATTCGAGTTGGTTGATTGGAAATTTTTTACCTTAACTCGACCACTCGACCGCTAAAAGTTTCAGCTATCAAGCTTTAACCCTGATCACAACCTGTCAACTCGAACTCAAGCCACCAACCTGAAAAAATCGGGTTGATGGGTTGAGTGGTCGAGTTTGTCGAGTTACGGGTTAGTGGGTTGATTTCAGGTCAAATGGGTCGTGAGTTGGCGGGTTTGCAGGTCAAATGGATTGGACGATTGGTGGGTCGACCTATTAAAAAAGTTATATAAACTTAAAATATTTCAGGTTGACGGGTCAACCTCTTAACCTAATGGGTCAACTTGAACCCAACCCGAATAAAATTAGGTTAGTGGTTGGCAAGTTGACAGGCCGAGATTTACAGCCCGAACCCGATTTTTTTAAGTCGATTTAAGTCGGATTTTGGGTTAGGTCGAAACACAAATATTCGAAATTAAAAAACCATAGATCTATCTAACACATCATAATCCTTCTAAAATTATCTAATACTATCTTATAAAGGATTTTGCCCTTTTTTTTTAAGAAAAGATGATTTGAACTACCCAAAATACCCCTATTCCTTATTCACTAATTTAAATATCTCTACCTAATATACCTATAATAACCTTGAATCTCAACCACTCATTTTTTCTCTCTCCTCCATAAATCATTTTATTCCTCTAATTCAAAATTTTTTATCTCAAAAACCGTATATCGATAAATTATAAAAATTGTATGGGTGTTCTTAAAATTTCATGCTCTTTCATTAGAGATGTCATTCGATATACTTTCGACGGATTTTTAAATCCGATGGCGGAGCCCGTACGGCTAAATCATTTGGCTATCACACTCTATGACTTATCACCTCCTATGACCTATCACCCCACCATCTCACCGCCGCAACGCGCGGACACTATCTCTCGTAACTTTATAACATATGTAATTATTAACTTTTCTTTATCATCTCATCTTTTGATTTTACATAAAAATTTTAATAGGTGGAAAATTATCATTGGGTTTACTACCGGAAACCTATTTTTTACTGTCGGAATTAATGTCGCGTGTGGATCCCTCAATGTCTCACCTTACTATTGAGTTTCCGGTGACCCTTTTCATTCCGATTGGGGTTCGGAAGTTTTGGATTGTATCCTAGGCATTCATGTAGTTTAGGAATCGAAATAAAATACTTTGTGGTTCTAAAAAAAATCTCTATTATTATATAAAAAGTATGATATGAGACTTAAATCTTTTAAAATTTTAAAGATCGATAAACTATCAAGCTTTACTAGTAAATGCAATTATATTTACATTAATTATTCCTATTTTTAAATCTAATACTATCTTATAAAGCATTTTGCCCTTTTTTTTAAAGAAAAAATGATTTGAACTACCCAAAATACCTCTATTCCTTATTCACTAATTTAAACATCTCTACCTAATATACCTATAATAACCTTGAATCTCAACCACTCATTTTTTTCTCTCCTCAAATCTCAACCACTCATTTTTTTCTTTTTCCTCTATAAATCATTTTATTCCTCTAATTCAAAATCTTTTATCTAAAAAACCGTATATCGTTAAATTATAAAAATTGTATGGGTGTTCTTAAAATTTAATGCTCTTTCATTAGAGATGTCATTCGATATACTTTCGACGGATTTTTAAATCCGATGGCGGAGCCCGTACGGCTAAATCATTTGGCTATCACACTCTATGACTTATCACCTCCTATGACCTATCACCCCACCATCTCACCGCCGCAACGCGCGGACACTATCTCTCGTAACTTTATAACATATGTAATTATTAACTTTTCTTTATCATCTCATCTTTTGATTTTACATAAAAATTTTAATAGGTGGAAAATTATCATTGGGTTTACTACCGGAAACCTATTTTTTACTGTCGGAATTAATGTCGCGTGTGGATCCCTCAATGTCTCACCTTACTATTGAGTTTCCGGTGACCCTTTTCATTCCGATTGGGGTTCGGAAGTTTTGGATTGTATCCTAGGCATTCATGTAGTTTATGAATCGAAATAAAATACTTTGTGGTTCTAAAAAAAATCTCTATTATTATATAAAAAGTATGATATGAGACTTAAATCTTTTAAAATTTTAAAGATCGATAAACTATCAAGCTTTACTAGTAAATGCAATTATATTTACATTAATTATTCCTATTTTTAAATCTAATACTATCTTATAAAGCATTTTGCCCTTTTTTTTAAAGAAAAAATGATTTGAACTACCCAAAATACCTCTATTCCTTATTCACTAATTTAAACATCTCTACCTAATATACCTATAATAACCTTGAATCTCAACCACTCATTTTTTTTCTCTCTCCTCAAATCTCAACCACTCATTTTTTTCTTTTTCCTCTATAAATCATTTTATTCCTCTAATTCAAAATCTTTTATCTAAAAAACCGTATATCGTTAAATTATAAAAATTGTATGGGTGTTCTTAAAATTTCATGCTCTTTCATTAGAGATGTCATTCGATATACTTTCGACGAATTTTTAAATCCGATGGCGGAGCCCGTACGGCTAAATCATTTGGCTATCACACTCTATGACTTATCACCTCCTATGACCTATCACCCCACCATCTCACCGCCGCAACGCGCGGGCACTATCTCTCGTACTATAACATATGTAATTATTAACTTTTCTTTATCATCTCATCTTTTGATTTTACATAAAAATTTTAATAGGTGGAAAATTATCATTGGGTTTACTACCGGAAACCTATTTTTTACTGTCGGAATTAATGTCGCGTGTGGATCCCTCAATGTCTCACCTTACTATTGAGTTTCCGGTGACCCTTTTCATTCCGATTGGGGTTCGGAAGTTTTGGATTGTATCCTAGGCATTCATGTAGTTTAGGAATCGAAATAAAATACTTTGTGGTTCTAAAAAAAATCTCTATTATTATATAAAAAGTATGATATGAGACTTAAATCTTTTAAAATTTTAAAGATCGATAAACTATCAAGCTTTACTAGTAAATGCAATTATATTTACATTAATTATTCCTATTTTTAAATCTAATACTATCTTATAAAACATTTTGCCCTTTTTTTTATAAGAAAAGATGATTTGAACTACCCAAAATACCCCTATTCCTTATTCACTAATTTAAACATCTCTACCTAATATACCTATAATAACCTTGAATCTCAACCACTCATTTTTTTTCTCTCTCCTCAAATCTCAACCACTCATTTTTTTTCTCTCCTCCATAAATCATTTTATTCCTCTAATTCAAAATCTTTTATCTCAAAAACCGTATATCGATAAATTATAAAAATTGTATGGTGTTCTTAAAATTTCATGCTCTTTCATTAGAGATGTCATTCGATATACTTTCGACGGATTTTTAAATCCGATGGCGGAGCCCGTACGGCTAAAGCATTTGGCTATCACACTCTATGACTTATCACCTCCTATGACCTATCACCCCACCATCTCACCGCCGCAACGCGCGGGCACTATCTCTCGTAACTTTATAACATATGTAATTATTAACTTTTCTTTATCATCTCATCTTTTGATTTTACATAAAAATTTTAATAGGTGGAAAATTATCATTGGGTTTACTACCGGAAACCTATTTTTTACTGTCGGAATTAATGTCGCGTGTGGATCCCTCAATGTCTCACCTTACTATTGAGTTTCCGGTGACCCTTTTCATTCCGATTGGGGTTCGGAAGTTTTGGATTGTATCCTAGGCATTCATGTAGTTTAGGAATCGAAATAAAATACTTTGTGGTTCTAAAAAAAATCTCTATTATTATATAAAAAGTATGATATGAGACTTAAATCTTTTAAAATTTTAAAGATCGATAAACTATCAAGCTTTACTAGTAAATGCAATTATATTTACATTAATTATTCCTATTTTTAAATATTACAATAACAATTTTATCATACCCTGTTAAACAAGTAAGAGATGATGGTCGGTGAAAGCAAGCTGTCAGGCATCATCTTTTGTTTTATGTACTAACTAGCTTAAGCACCCGGGTAACACCCGGATGGTATTAAGATACTTTTTTATAGTTATAGAAATTGTGATGTAAATGTTAAATATGAAAACTTGACAACATAGCTAACGGTGTAATACGAATACATTTATATAATAACATACCATTCAAGTTTATTTAAATACATAAAACACAAATAGAAAAGTTCAAAATAAAGAACGATATTGATAATAAATTCAAAATGTGAGTATATAACATAAATAATTAAAACTTTTAGACTTGTTATCTTATGTTTTGTTTTGTTTGTGTCGTAATTAATGGAGTTTTTATCTTAAAATAAATTATTAACCTATGTATAACTTTTTCCTTCTAATTTTTTTTTTTTGGTTTCCATACCTATGTATATTTAATTCATTGGTTAGGTTTTTTTTATGCAAGTTATTAGCTAATTATGAATGATAAAGTAAATACGCAAATCAGTTTATTGAAGGATTTCTAATTAAAATAATTTATTTTAATTTTACTGGTCTTACTAATGACAACCATATGCGTTGTAATTAACGTACATAAAATAGATGTACTTTTATCATAAAATTCATAGATGATTTTTTGATATGGAATGTACAATTTTTTAAGACATACTAATTTTATCTGAAAAATACTAAATACGACTCTAAGGTTGTAATTAACGTGCATAATATATCTTTCATACGAAACACACGCCTTTAAATTTTATGCTAAGTGACTATTTTATGAACCTTGACTGCAGACTCAATGACTGCATTTAGCGAAGACTCATTTTTTTAAAGACATCAATTTAGTAAATTGCGGTTTCTTTAAATTAATTAATTAGTTTTTTAAGTTTCATTAATAAGTTTATAATTCAGTATGTATAATAATAATAAATATATGATATGGTTTGCATTAGTAGAGAAGGCACTAAAAATTCGGCCGAAACTAACAAACTATTTGATAGTTAGTTTTTGTTATATCTAAATATTTATTTATGACATCATAATTAATGATTTTTAGAATAAATTAGAGAATGAAAGGGTTTTAGATGTGCCAACTAAGTCTTTTTTTAGCTAAATTTTAGGATTGGACTTTAGTTTTATATATAGAAGAGATTAAAGTTATAAACTTTTGATTATTAATTCGATTTAGACTGACGTTTAGAAATGAAATTGAGAAGTCATCTAGACAGATACACTTCTAGTAGTCATTGTTTATGGTTATTGTTATAATTAGTGTTAAATAAGTAGATAGCTAAATACTTCGTGTAACCTCTTTGAATGTTTATTTTTAAGAATTGTATACTCCCTAGCAAACATTACGGTTGATTTGACATCTACCATAGTTTGTACTTTGTAATGTAATTAATTGTAATGTAATCTAAGACTAAAGTTGTAAAGTTGTAAGTAATTTAATTAGAGAAAATGTCACAAATGATCCTGTGGTTTGTCATTTTAGCATTTTGCCCCCTGTGCTTTTTTTTCGTTGCAAATAGTCCCTGTCCTTTCCATTTTCGTTGCCAGGGCCCCCTGACACTAACTTCCGTCCAAATGCTCCGTTAAAAGCCTTCACGTGCAAAAAACGTGAGGGTATAATTGTCTATTGCCACCCCATATCTACAAAATATATATTTTTATTTATTTATACATACATATATCCATATAAACGATTAAGTAGCCCTAATTTTAGTCAAACCCAAACCCAGAAACCCACCCAAATCCCTTCTATCCCTCTCCTCTAATTCAATCGATATGGATGATGAAAACCCTCCACGCCATGAAAATGGGTTACCAGTGTTCAGAGTCAAGTCGTTTAACAAAGACGATGATGATTTGCTAAAAGATGCTTATGGTAAGACTATGATGATGATTAATTTATAAATAAAAATTAGGGCAAATAAGTATTTTACTGTTTTTTTTTTTTGTCAACCACAGGGAAATACAAGAATCTAATTTCTATCAGGATTCACCATGGGGGGCTTTTCTCAAGTTCTCCTGGAAGAGAGTATATGTTTGGTGAAGAGGTAATCGCTGACTTTATTGACAGTGATCACTTTTCAATCCATGATTTTAACTTCTTTGTTAAGCAATTGAAATATGATAAAAGGATGGTCATGTATTATTATTTTCTTAATCCTGATAATACTGACTTAGATAGGGGTCTATTACCATTTGCAAGTGATTCTGATGTCATAAAAATGCTTGCTTTTGTTAAAAAATCAGTGAGAATGTTTGATATTTACATTGAGAATAATGTATCAACTGTGTCAACATTTTGGGAACCAAATGTGGATTCTATTGTTTTTATTGAAGAGATAGAAGATGATGATGACCCTGTTTTAGAACAGACCCCTAGGAATTTTACCAAACTTTTATTGGAAGACAGTGGTGTTCAAGAAAACTGTGAGAATGATGAAACTGATCAGTTTGATGTAGCAAGAATGTGACTGTCCAAAATGATGAAAGTGATCAGTTTGATGTAGGAGGGCCTAGTAATGTGAGTATTGAAAGTGATCAGTTTGATGTATGAGGGCCTAATAAGGTTAATGAAGAAAGAATTGTGCAAGATGAGTGTTTTCAAAACAATTTGGATGCAAGTGATAGGGTTAATGAGGTTGAGGTAGACATGAGTAATTTCCAGGAGCATTGTGAAAGGAATGACCATTGGCTTAAGAAAGATGTGGAAGTAGGCATAGGGAATTTAGAAGTTAATGAGGAGGTTGTGGGTATAGACTTTGATCAATATGATAGTGGAGATGATGGTAATGCTAGAAACATGGAACTGGAAAAATTAAACAAGCAACAACAAGTTAAGTCTCCTTTCATCTAGGTAAGGCTTTCTTGGATCCCAAAGAGATTAGAATATTGGTTAAGCAGCATGCTGAGTAGGAGGGAATTAAAGTATTTAAAAAATGATGGGAGCAGGATTAGAGTTGGTTGTTTTGGAAAGATTCCAAGTTATAAAAAATCAGATTTTGAAAAAGATAAAGAAAAAGAATCTTGCACAGTTCAAGATTGCTCAGTTCAAGATGGCACAGTTCAAGAGACCAATAAAGTTGACAAGGGCAAAGATGTAATTGACCAAACCCCAACCTGCCCATGGAGCCTATTTGTGTCCAAAACAAAACGAGACAAGCATTGGTATGCAAAGCCTATGAAAGAAGAACACATCTGCTTACAAAGTAGAGAGTTGCAGTGGTCAAGTAGTACTTTCTTATCTCAACACTTGGGTGATACTATTGCTAACAATCCAAATATCAGAAGGAGGGCTTTACAAGACCAACTACAGAATCAGTTTCAAGCTTTTAAGGGGTGACTATGTTGACCAGTATGTAAATCTAAGGAGTTATGCTCTTGAACTTCAATCAAGAAATCCAGGAACAACTGTAAAAGTGGACCAAGAACATGAGGCCAATGCTGAAACATCTCAAACAAGGGTATTCAAGAGAATCTACATTTGTTTAGGGCCAGTAAAGAGGGGTTTTAAGGCAGCTGGTAGGGATTTGTTGGGGTTAGATGGGGCATTTATTAGAGGCCCCTATCCTGGTCAAGTATTGACAGCTGTTGGTGTAGATGCAAATAATGGAATATACCCAGTAGCTTATGCAATAGTTGAAGCAGAAACAAAACATTCTTGGACATGGTTTCTACAATGCCTTGTAGAAGACAAGTAGAAGCAACTTCACTTTTATAAGTGACAGGCAAAAGGTATGCACTTTAACTATTATTTGTATTATTCTTCACTTTACCTTTACTTAAATTTACTATCTTATCTATATTAGGGCATTATTCCAGCACTTGCAGATGTGTTTCCTTGTGCAGAACATAGATTCTGCCTAAGACACATTCATGAAAACTTGAAGGTTCATTTTAAGTGTGGAGAACTTTACAAGGACATAGTGTGGAAATGTGCTACATCAACAACTATTCCAGAATTTGAGAATGCAATGGAGGAACTCAACAGATTAAGCCCAAGAGTTCATGACTGGTTGAGGGGGATTCCACCACAACATTGGGTCAGGGCTCACTTTTCAAGTATATTCACACACTTAATTTGTTAATTTATATAGTTAAAATCATTTAGCTGTAGTATTATTTACTTGCATAGGAAGGTCAAACTGTGATATATTGTTGAACAATATATGTGAGTCTTTTAATAGTAAGCAATAATCTTTTTAAAATATTTTTCATTTGTAAAAATAAGTTGAAAGTCACAAAACAATAATAATTTTGTAGTAAAACTATTATTGTATGACACATTGCATATTGGACCTATTAATCTTTGAAAAGTGATAAATCTATAACAATTTTCAGCAGTCTACAACAATACATATTTCATACAGTTATACACTATGTAGTATAATATGTATAGTTGTTGTGGATGACTAAAATTGTTGTAGATATATCACCCCATATCGGTATTATTTTTATATAAATATCATAATATAATAACGATGTAAAACTAAATACTTATAACTAATATTTAACGCTATATGATAAAAATCCTACATGTTTTACCATAAATGTGATAGAGATATAAAAGATTAAGGGTGGTGATATATCTACAACAATTTTTAGTCATCTATAATAGAATAATCAAAAATAAAATAAAAATGATAACATCGTGATTTTTCAACATTTTTTATATATGTTTGCATACGATATGATAAAGTATAAGATATCATTAGCTATATATGTTTACCCGCATATTACGCGGAACAATAATCTAGTTTTATAAACCAAAAATATTTAATAACTAATATTTAATAACTATATGATAAAAATCCTACATGTTTTACCATAAATGTGATAGAGATATAAAAGATTAAGGGTGGTGATATATCTACAACAATTTTTAGTCATCTATAATAGAATAATCAAAAATAAAATAAAAATGATAACATCGTGATTTTTCAACATTTTTTATATATGTTTGCATACGATATGATAAAGTATAAGATATCATTAGCTATATATGTTTACCCGCATATTACGCGGAACAATAATCTAGTTTTATAAACCAAAAATATCAAGAAAACAATTACCCATTAATGTGTCCACTGCATGCATTGCATTAGACTGGGATTTTATGAAGAATCGCAATACTACTTTGTAGATCAAGCCAGAACAACATCAAGGGTGGAGGGAGGGGTGTAGTGCTACCCTCCTGCCTTAACCAAACTCCATCAATCATATCCTTCCATGTGAATTTAACATTTGACCTTTAAATTTTACCCTCACCTTACCCTCATAGGTGTGGGAGTGGTGAGATCCAACTCTCACCAACTTTTTTTTCTTCCCTTTTAGATAATATAACAAAAAACATGATATATATATCAAAATAAAAACATAACATTTATATAAAATAAAAAAGTGGTGAGATCCTGTTGGAAATTTTATGTACAAATATTATTTTATGTGTTGAAATAATATTACATAAAATATTCAAGTGAATAGATATGTTAAAATGAAGTTGAAAGTGTGTTTAACTAATGTGAGTTTGTCCCACATTGGTAAAAGTATAAACATTAAGTGTGTTTATAAGGAGGAGTGTTGGAGGAATAATAATTCCTTATAAGGGGCTACACCCCAAGTTGGCTAGGAGGGTGCGAAGCACCCGACGCGCCCGCGCCTGGGGCGGGGTCGTGGGCGATGAGGCGTAATGTGGCGTTTTAGTGGCGCACTTTGCACTTAGCACGCTTTAGAGCCGCCTTTGTTTTTGACTAGCTTGGCTCGGCTCCGTTTTTGGCTTTCATGGCTTAGTGGCCACTTAAGTTCCAGGTCTTGCACCTGGCATAACACTTGTATTAAGAAGTGGAGTGACACTTGTTATTGGCCATGCAAACTAACAAGTGTCATTCACTTAACTAATCCTCTAACTAATCTATTTACTTAGTGGAATTAGATATAGATACAACAAATCAGTTGTTAGATGACAACTTTTCTTACACTCCAATAACACACAACAACAACTTCATACTGGATCATCAAGAAAATACATTTCCTTCTTTCTCTGATCTAATTTTCGTTCTTGAAGGTATAATTCTGGGTGCTTGGTTAACTCCAACAGTACTAACTGTTGTGGCTGTTGTACCCTGGGAAACAGACGGGTTCACTTGGGTGGCCCGAAATCTGTTTTAAGGGACCTCTGTTTAACAGAATCCTCAGCCAGTGCCCTTTACTTTGTTCTTACTTTCTGTATTTTGATTAGTATAATTGTAGTTGTTTGAAATCTGTAATTTTTAGTTCTTTACTTTGTATGTAATTCGAATTGATTATCAATAAAATGTTATTTTCTTGAATGGTGTTACTACAATCTTAAAACCGATTCTGCTTCTTCACCATTCTATAAATTCGAATTACAAAACTTGTTTACCAAAAATTTTGTTATCTTTTACTTTTCTATAAAGTAGTTTCTTTTATATCTTTTTATATTTCTGTAAATGCAAGTTTTTGAGTAAAAATTTGCAACTTCAATTTCAGAAATGGCTACTGAATTTAACTTCTCCACTAATGGAACTTCTGCTTCTACCACCACCAACATTGTTGGTGCTTCTGTTTCTCAATCGTGGGACATACTATCTCTACAAGCATGGGACCTTTGGTAGGTACCCAAGCTGCCCAAGCTGTGGCCAACCATGCTGAAAAACCAGAAAAATTCTCTGGTTCAAACTTTAAAAGATGGCAACAAAAGATGTTGTTCTACCTCACTACTTTGAATCTTAAGAGATTCTTGGAAGAGTCAGCCCCTGAAATTCCTGAAAGGTGTACTGATGTTCAGTTAGTGAGTGCTGTTGATGCTTGGAAGCATTCTGAATATCTCTGCCAAAACTATGTGTTAAATGGCCTTGTTGATTCACTGTATAATGTGTATTGTAAGATAACTACTGCCAAAGAACTGTGGGAATCTTTGGATAAAAAATACAAAACCGAAGATGTCGGAACTAAGAAGTTCATTGTGGTAAGATTCTTAGAGTTCAAAATGGTTGATTAAAAAACTGTTGTGTCTCAAGTTGAAGAATTACAAATCATTAAGTGATATTCTATCAGAAGGAATGGTTCTTGGTGAAACATTCCAAGTTGCTTCCATAATCGAAAAGTTGCCCCCAAGTTGGTTGGATTTCAAGAATTACCTTAAGCATAAGCCAAAGCCAATGACCATTGAAGAACTTGTTGTAGGAAGCATACAAATGGCACCATTTAGGGCACTTTATGGTAGGAAGTGTCGTTCTCCCCTAGCTTGGGCGGAGATTGGTGAAAGCCAACTTATAGGGCCGGAGATTGTAGTTGAGACAACCAAGGTAATTTCTCAAATCAAGGAGAGATTGCAATTGGCCCGTGAACGACAGAAGAAGTATGCCGATGTGAGGCGGAGACCATTAGAGTTTGAAGTTGGTGATTATGTACTTTTGAAAGTATCACCTTGGAAAGGTGTTATACGATTTGTGAAACGAGGCAAACTCGGGCCAAGATTCATTGGGCCTTTTAAAATTCTTGAACGGGTCGGAAAAGTTGCATATCGACTAGAACTTCCACAAGAACTTAGTGGTGTACATGACGTGTTTCACATTTGCAATTTGCGTAAGTGTTTAGCGGACCCTAATCTTCATGTGCCTATGAACGAGATACGAGTCGATAATAAGCTTAATTTTGTTGAAGAGCCGGCGGAGATCTTAGACCGCCAAACCAAGAAGCTCAAGAACAAACGCTACACAATCGTTAAAGTTAGATGGAATGCGAGACGTGGAGCCGAGTTCACTTGGGAGCGAGAGGACATATGAGGTCTAAGTACCCACATTTGTTTGGTAATTAGTGTTTTGTTGAATTTTGGGACGAAATTCCTTTAACAGGGGAATAATGTAACATTTGCCATTTTGGTCCGTTACTTGTTATATATGATAATGGCAAACTTTTATGAATATATGAAAACTTCGAATAATTTTTGTGCATATATATATGAGTTGGGCTAATTACAATATGTTGATGGATTCAGATATTGTAAATGATTCGATGTGATTAGGCCCATGTTGTGAGGCCATTATTGTTGTCCATATTTGATATGAAACTTGTATTATTAGGATATGTTAAATAAACTAAATAGGAATGTGAAAATTATTTGGGAAAACGTATTTCTATGCCTTAGTATAATATACGATATTAGATATTTATATTATACTCGAGTGTCGGCAGCCAGCTAATAATGGTACTAATGGGACAAAGGCCGACACAACCTTTATGAAAAGGTGAACACCCGTGATTTGTTTTGGTTGTTATTGATAATGGACTCAATCAATTAACTAGAAATAATGTACGGTTAAAAATAAATGCTAATAAAATAATTAGGCATTATAGGTATGTAAATTAAGGGGATATATGATACTACTAAAACCTAAATATCTAAATGCTAGTGCGAATCCTTCTATAAAGTAAGCAATCCAATGTTGACTAAGAAACTAAAACATACACGCATTAATATATACATCACATATCTGTCACTATCTTATTATATCATTGCTCCTTTCTTTCTCTGCATATTCTCACGTAATTCACAATCAATATATCAACATGCTAACTAACTTATGAGTGGCTTGTTTGCTGTAAAGTTACCCATGACTTACATTTGTGACTAAACTAAAAGCTAAGATTTTAGTGCATTGCTTCCTGGAAAGTGAAAAATACAAAACACCTTGTTGACTAATGAAACTAGGAACCTACCTAGCAATTTAATCTCTATCTATCTTATCTATCATATCTATCTATTATAAGAACTTCTTTCTCTCTTTGTTCTCTGCATTCTCAACACTCTAAACAATACATATACATGCAACAAATTTAGTTCTCACGTCATTGAGCCATAATTGGCTTTGAGAAAGAAAATATCCAAAACAACTCAAAACCCATCTTTCATTACAGCAGCCCAGAAAACCTCCGATCCCCGGAGATTAAACCGTCGGATCATCATGGTTCTTTGACAGTAGCTTCCTAACATATAGACCAACGTTTTCAACCGTTGAATTTGTCCAAAAAGGTCCAGAAGTCGAAATTACAAGTCTAGAACAGAGGGCTGGAATTTTAGTAGTTCTTAGCTTTAAGTCATCTTTAATCATTCCTTTAAACATCCTTTTGATTAAGTGCACATATAAGGTAATAATTCGTGAATCTCTGTGAACTTATTAGTACGCATACTTGTACTAGCACTTGGATTTATTCTACTTCCAGGTGAGTTCCGTAGCTCCCTACTCGCTTGAGATTCGGGCTGAAAAGTGTACACTTATGTGATTATTTGTTTGATTGTTTGATTGAATGATGGATTGATTGACATGTTTAATTGATTTTGCATACGATTATATATTGTTATAATTAGGATAGTAGTGCATACATGGAAGACGATGATACCATTAAAGAGTTATAGATGTGGTGGGAAGGCTGCGGGTGACCCTATATATGAGCATCTATGATTCCTTAATTGTAAAGGCGTACGAAGTGTATGTACTTGTTGCGTTGGTTGTTTTGTTGGACATGTGGACTGATGAATGACTATGATCAATCTGTGAGACATGAGTGTTGCCACGATTGTGTGGACCAAGTACTTGTATGTACTTGATGGACGAGGGCTGTGATACATGAGTGTTGCCACAATTGTGTGGACCGAGTACTTCCAAGTACTTGATGCCAAGTATTGGCCATACTTGATGACTTAATATGATTAACACCACGATGTGGACCAAGTATTGTAATACTTGATGATTTTGAGGTTCATTGCATGACATTGACTCGTACATGATGCTATTGACATTTATACACATTTGATACATTGCATGACATTGACGTGAATACGATACATTTATTGGTAATGATACCATTTGTACTTGATTGTATACGAACTATTTGTATCATTTGTTGTTTGGTTACTTATTTGACAAGGTTGAACGATATGTTAACCTCAATTGTCTAACAGGTGACGTACATGGGTTTGTTGTAAGTACATTGTTTGATGTTGTTATTATATATGATAATGTTATTGATGATGGTTTCTTGTAAACCATTACTACGAACTCACCAACCTAGTGTTGACCTTGTTTAGTACACTTTTCAGGTAATCTTTTGAATCCAAGACGTGATGGTTGATTGGCTTGTGCTAGAACTTGAGCTTGGACTTACATGGATCCATGATTCATTAGCCCCTTTTATGCATTTTGTACTTGAATTATCTTATTTGATGGATTCACCGGATCCTTTATTTGCATTTAGTTCATGTTCGATAATCCCATGCATACGCTATATCTTTTCGGTAGTATTTTGAGCCTTAGCTCGGGGTGTTACAGAATGGTGGCCCATGCGTGGTCGTAGAGAATTAGGCGGTTTGACCTAGACTACGGCTTAAGTTAAAACTCTTCATATAGCATGCATGGTTAGGAATTTTGTGTGCAACGTGAATTATGTGAACCCTAAAAGGTGTACAATGTGAGTTCGTAGACAAGACCATTTATGTGATGACTTGAGTACAATGTGATGAACGTATGATGAGTACAATGTGGTTAATGTGTACATTGATTGAACTTGATTGTGGTTGAGATGGATTGTTGTTATTGATTGATAATAGTTTGATGATTTAGGGCAAAATGAAGTTATGGCGTTAACTTGATATAACATTGTGGCAACCCTAAAAGAGCCTGATCAACTATTTTATGGTTACCCGGTATTATAACAAGTTAATGACATCACGGATTGCACACGCTTGGTTTAGGGTATAATAAGGAACCGATATGCTTAATGGAAATTGATTGGGTGGAGGGTTAGCCGTTGGTACAACATGTATACATACCCGGTCAATAACTAGAAAGCATATCGAATTCGGATTATACTTTGACCACTCGTGTTAGTTGCTTGATTGTATGACGTGTTGGACATGAGTACTTAAATTGTTGATAAACGATTGTAGTAAACTTGGCATGATGGTGTGATAAGTAACAATCCCCTTAGAACTCTAGTACTTTTGCCTTAGCGTGATGATATGAAATGTGTATGTTACATCGATATGAGAACATTAACTACTTGTGAGACTAACATGTGAGCATTTTGAGACTAACTATCGTGTCAACGTGATACTTGTTTTAAAGAAATGGAGAGACCAAGGAGAGCCGGAACAAACTATAGGGCTAACTCTCATGAGCCTCAACCGGAAGCACAAGGAGGTCGGGGTAGAGGCCGAGGTGGTAGAGGCCGTGGTGGAGGCCGAGGTAGGGGCCGTGGTGAGGCTCCTGGGCCAAACTTGGCGGAGGTGATCGCTCAAATGGTCACCAATATCATGCCAACTATAGTTGCCTAAGTCACGACAACTCTTGAAGGAAACAATAGGGCACAACCTAATGAGCCTCAAAATGTTGAATCCCCGGGGAATGTGAATAATGAGGGTGCTCAGCCTCATGTTGTGATAGTGAGAGAGGAGGAACCGGTGGAGGTGGATAATTATATCTATGTTTAATCAACATGGAGTGTATCGCCAAGGTGTCAATTCAAAGACTTCAAGAATTGCGGGGCACCGGAGTTTGATGGTAAGGGTGGTCCCGTGGACTGTAGAAGATGGTTCGAGAAGATTAAAGCGGTGATTGAAAGAAGTCATTGCACACATGATGACCAGATTCCTTATGCAGCAGGTATGTTTAAAGATGATGCTTTAAGTTGGTGGAACAAAGAAAAGAGCTTCGGCCGGACCCATAATTTGTTATGGGCTGATTTTAAGAACATGGTGAAGGAGAAGTTTTGCCCCCCATATGAACTCCAAAATTTGACCATCGAATTTGTCCATCTTAAAATGGACGGAGCCGATTATAAGGGCTATATTAGACGGTTCCATCCCTTGTCTACCCTTATTCCTCATCTAGTGGATCCCGATTATAATTGTGGATTCCATGGAAGTAGAGCAACCCTCAAACATGACAGTCAATGTACCCCACATTTTCTTAGTTGTAGAACACATTTTAATAGAATGGTAAAGGTCTTTGGGCACAGCTTGGACAATGAAATTTCTAGCCTTCACATCCAAGTTTGCCAACCTCCTATCCTCATCCCCCCAATCTGCCTTGTCCTTAACAATAGATTTGACTGTGGCAGGAATGGTTGGTTGACCTTCCCTGACCACAGCTTCTACCACAATGGTTTGTGTAGGAACATAAGGACCATCCGCAAGGATGTCAGGCATATTGTTATCGATGGATTCAAGGAACAAAGACATTCAACCTTTCCACCCACTGAAATCATCTTTATCAAACATGGGTGGTCGGGTTGAAGAACCATTATCAATATAGGATGACATAATGCTTTACTATTAAGGGAAATATGCAAGGATCAAGTCAAGTTAATTCTTAACCCCTGCTCTGATACCAATTGATACGTCCCAAGGTGTATCAATATACCAAAGTATATTGTACACAGAACAGTTGTAGAGGGGGGGGTGAATACAACTTTCCTTAATCTTTACAAACTTTTAAATAAAAACGTTTTAAGATTCAGTTTATATATATTAAGCAAGTAAGTAAAGAGCAGGAATCATTAAAACAGTAAAGCAGTAAAGAAACAAAGACATTCTTGAACACAGATTGTAGTTTTCAAAGTAATCCTTTATTAAGAAATAATCTATACAAAGAATACAAGGTTGTTGCGGAATAAAGATAGCCTATAGATATCTAAACAACCTCTGAAATGACAAACTACAATCAATAAGTTCTAGCTCAAGAGAATCAGCCCAAGCTGATCTCGTACAGACTAAGCTGTGTATAAGAGCAGAGAAACTTGTGTGAAGAATGATTCTCAGGAAATGCCAAACATATGCAATCCATGAATGAGGCTTTTATAGGCGAAAGCGCTCCTTCACTTGGTGTCCGTTGCAGCCACGTATTCTTCATCCAGTGGATGATAAAGGAATAATCAATCGTGCCTTTCATAGTACTTGTGGTCCCCCACGTACTGACGCACATTCTTCATCAACTAATAAGAGTATGGACACGCATATGTAAAACCAACCACCAACCTGGATCCTAGGATTCTTCCTAGTCACGTCATTTGTCTATATCTTCAATCCAGGTTGTTATCTTCACTTTATTGTCAGACACAGATTGGGCCGTTTGTCAAAGCACCAATCTGCCTAAGTGTTTCCAAGCTGACTGCTAATCCCAAGCTGTCTTCCACTAACAGCTTGGTCTTCTATCTTCAATCCTCCTCTTCGACTTGGACTGAATGCTAATACATTGTTGATGCAGCTTGAATAACCCTTGCTTCCATAAGATTTTACAATTACAAAGTATGAAGCATGATCTGGGTCAGTTACAGATCGTAAGCTGTGTCAGCTTAGTCTGACCCAGATCAGATTACAAGAACCAAAGATTACTAAGTGTTTATAGGTAAGATTTGTCATCATTAAATTTACAATAACATTGGGACTCAACAATCTCCCCCTATTTGATGATGACAAAACCCAACTACACTTCTAACTATCAGCTTACAAAGAATCAAATGAAAATATGACTAACAGCTTCTGACCCTTTGAATCTTTTGGGTTCTTTTCAATCTGATATGAAATTTTAACAAGACAACTGAATTTGTACAAATACTTGCATATATTGAGAAAAACAAAGTATTACCATAGAGACTTATTCCCCAATCAATTCTACAGTTTCTTGCTTAACTTCAAATGATGGGGCAATTTCACATCTACTTTTCTATCTGACCCCTCATCAATAAGGAACTGCTCATACCCATTGCCTTGTTCACTAAAATTAGTACAAAATCTGTACAAGGTAAAAAGGTGCATAGTTGGTACCTCTTTTAGCTCAGCAGTCCTTTGAAATACAAGTTGCCCTCTTCCATTAACAAAATACATACCATGTTCAGGTTCAGTGATGTGAATTCCACATCTTGCATTTTCAACACCAGTAGGTAGAGACAGATTGAGATTATTCAGAATCTTGTCAACAGCATCAGAAGATAATTGTGCAAGCAACTCTGAAGGGACAAGTTTTTGAGAAAAACTGTATGATCACCTCCAGGAGCATTAATCCTTTCAAACCTTCTTCTTTTCTTCTTGAGTGGCTCAGTTGACTCATCTTCATCATCCATATCATATGCTTTTGGTCTTGGAAGGCAGTGATATCAATCTTGTACTTTACAATTGCAGCCAACTTCTTCTCAATGGTTTCCAAGACTGTCTCTTTATGAATTCCATGCATACCAGTGATGATATCATGCAATTCAACCCACTATGTGTAACCTAACTCATACAGATTGTCAAGATCATGAGTTTCCCAGCTTGTCTCATATCCTTTTCTTGTGAATCTGATGCTTGGAATAGACTTTCCTCTTTTCCTTTTCAATTGAACCTGGATGATTGGCTCTGGATGCCTTCTATAGTTGATCTTTTCTGTTACTTTTCTTTTCTCCAGAGCCTCCAACCAATCATGGGCTTCACCACTATTCTTCACATCTTTAACCTTCTGTGATGGTTTAGTGTGAACCACCACCTTCTTCTTTTCTTTCCCTTGGGCCACAACTTTCTTTTTGGAACCAATGGCTGCAAGATCTTCTTCATCTTCCTTATTTAATTGTTCTTGAACAGCCTTGGCAATTTCAGAATCAGACTTAGTTGCAGCAATTCTTTCTCTTTCTAGTCTGTCCTCCTTAATCATTTTATATGCCACCTCAACTGTTACCCCAAGCTGTGGAGCAGTTTCAGTTGCAATCTCCCACCTCCCTCCCCCCCGCCTTCAATCCCCAGCCCCCCAACCCCCTCCCCTCTTCCCCCCCCCCCCTTTCCCATCCCCCCCACCCCCCTGCCATCCCCCTCCCTCCCCCCCCCTTCCCCCCCGCCTTTCTCCACTATCCCCGTCCCCCGCCCCCTTCCCCCCCCTTAATCTTCCCCCCCTTCCCCTCTCCTTCCCCCTCCCCCCACTCATACCCCCTTCCTGTCTCCCCCTCATCCCCCTTGGCGCCTCCCCCTCCCCGCCCTGCCAACTCCCCCCTCCCCCCACTCCTCCCCCCACTTCCTCCCCGCCCCTCCCCCCCCCCAACAATCCACCTTCTCCCCCCCCCCCGGCATCCTTACTTTTTCCCCTCCTTTTCCCTCTCCCATTTCATACCCCTCCCTCCCCCTTAGCTCCCTTCCCCTCCAGCCTTACTCACCCATTCCCTCCTCCCCCCCCCCCTCCTCCCCACCCCTCCCCCCACCTCCCCCCCCCTCCCCCCCCCCCCCCCCCCCCCCCATCTGCCACCTCAACTGTTACCCCAAGCTGTGGAGCTTTTTCAATTGCAAGCTCCCAATCCTTTTCTTTGTCAGTTAAGATCTTCACACCACTTGACCACCTTCTGTTGGCCTTTTCTTGAGCATGAACTGGGACAGAGTGGCTGTGTCTTCACTAGATAAAGATTCATCAATTTGTTCTTTGGGAGCTGGGTCAGCTTGAGTTGGCACAGCTTGCACAGGGACAGCTTGGGAGGACTCCTTTTTCTTTTCAACTTTCTTAACTTTTTTGACTCCAACATCCTTCCTTATATCTCCCATTTCAACATCAACAGTCTCCCCCTTAGTTGTATCACTCTCCTTTTCAGCTTCTTCATTCAGATTTCCAACATTTTCACCACCAGACTCAGATTCTGGTATTTTTATCTCCTCTGCAGTTTCCTTCTCACTTTCCACCCTAGAACCATGCACAACCATTCTTCTATCATTGGCTGCCTCCTCAGCTCTGGCCTTATTCTGTCTTTCTTTCATTTTAGCAAAATATTCTTCAATATCCTTGTCAACCTGAGCTTGTTGTCTTTCTCTTTCTAGCTCAATTTCAGCATCACTCATAGCACTCTTCTTCGCATTCTTCTCCCCCTTTTTGTCATCATCAGCAGGGAAAGAGCTCACTGGAGTGGCAAAGAGTCCTTTGAGATCCTGGTTGATCAAGTCAATCTTGATATTAGTGAGACAGCAGGCTCTTCTTAGCTCAACATAATCCTCATGGAGGAGTCCAATTTTAGATTTGACACCCTTAGAAACTTCAATCAGATCATTCTTGAAATCTGCTTGTGACTTGTTTGCAGATCGAAGTTCTATGGTGACTTCCCTTGTAAACTTGGTTGCATCATTCTCAATCTGACACAGAGTACTCTTTTTTCTTTCCTTCTCTTCATTGATTGCCTTTGTAAGACCATCAAGAGACTCTGTCAGCTTGCTCTGGTTCTGCTGCATCAAATCAACTGCTTTATCACACTTTCTTTCAATGCAGTCTGATCATGACTCAGCTTATCCACCTTCTTGTCCGTCAATTCCTGATCCTTTTGGATCTTTTCCAAGCATTTGGTCAGCTGTAAGCTCTCAACCTTAGGGTTGAAATGAACTCAGTGAGCTGACCCACCACATCTGAAAATGAGATAGTGGCAGCTTGGGAAGAACTTGCAGTTGGCTTAAAAGCCACTGACTCTAGAAAGAGCAGCCTGCAATCCTTAATATCAGGGTCATTGGGCTCATATAGAAGGGGGTGGAGGCTTAAGGAGTTTTGGTAAATTTGCTCATGAGAGTGAGTCTCATGAGTAGATTTGTCAGAAATGATGATGAGTTGGTCAGCCTGAGAAAGATTAACGTTTGATTCAGGCTGAGGGCCAGTGGGAATGTGTTGATCTTGATTTTGATCAACTCCTCTACTGGCATCTTCCATCAGAGCATCCCTTGAGGATGGATGGGCAGACTCATCATCGAATGAAGAATCACTTCCGGAGATAGTGATCATATTCTCATTGACATCATGAGGACCATCAATGGTTCCCTTTGCTGCACAAGGGGCTGACATAACTGCCTTAAAGACAGCCATGTAACCTACAGAATCCCTCTGTCCAAGGACAGATGCAGACACAGACTCTGCAGGTGTAATGTTTTGTGTATTTGATTGCCCTTCAACAGAGGTGTGTTGTTGCACCAAAGTATCCTTAGGGAGAATTGAGGCCTGTACCCCTCCTTATGATATAGAAGGGGCATTGACAACCTGTGCAGACTCAGAGTGTAAGAGAGAAGGATTCTGATCAGCTTGGGGAGGAGAAGCAGTGTCACCAATGCGTTCGATACTTCTCTCCTTTGGCTGACCATCCTCAGAAATGATGTGCATAGACTCTGACTCATTTTGGATCTGGGCTAGATCCTCTGTTATCCCTTTAATGATATCATCAACCTTTTGGGAGGCTGATGATGGCGATTTAGGTGCAGACACAGTATGACCTTGGGAGGAGGTCTTTTCTTTCAATACCTTCACCCTGTTTGGAGGGTTGGGTAGCAGTAGGTGTTCCCTTTAACTCGTCTACACTCTTTTGGGAGAGTGCAGATGGGCGTGGCGTTTTTGGCTTATCAGCTTGGGTGGCAGGGACAGCTTTGGAACGTTCCTTAGCTTCCACTGTACCTTGGGGGATCTCAAAATTGGATGTTGCATTATCAACCCCAGAAGCTGACTCAGATTTCCTTTGCGTTCTTTTCTTTTTAGCCTTGTGAGGTACTAAGTCCTCAACAATTGGTCTTTTAGATGTGGATTTTGAATGAGTGGATGAGGGTGTGGCTAGGGTGGCTGATGTTTTGGCCAACCCTTCACCCTCTTTTGAAGGAGAAGAAGATTGAATAGATTGAGAAGAGTTTGAGGGTTCAGAAGCATGTGTACCTGGGTCCCCCTGATTGGAAGATTGAGTGTCAGACTCAGATCGCGTCGAAGAAGGGACAACTTCCTTAAGTGCTTCTTGTTCCCTTTCTCTTTGCCTGCAAAAATCAAGGTAGATCTGCATTGCTCGGGTCAGACCTTGCACAGATACCTTGGGACTATTGAAAATGTTATTGTTGATAGACTTGCATTCCACAGTCTGACCAGTTTCCAGACTGTAATCATTGTCAAGTATTGCTTCAATGATGAGAGCAAGAATCCTACCATAAGGTATGGTAAGGCTCTTCTTATGAACACGATCAACTAAGTCCTTAAAATTAAGCCAGCAAAATCTATTCTGGTCATAGTGACCATTGCATGAAAAATCTGCAATTCTAGAACATTAGGCTGATCAAAGCTGCCTGCCTTTACTTGTAAGGTTTTCGAAATTGTGCTCAATAAATAGTTCCAAATGCCAGTTAAATATTTCATTTTAACCACTGAAGCCAATGGACCAGTATATCCAACTTCTTGTAGAATATTTTTGGCTTCAGTATGAGACACAAAATTTTCATAATCATCTTCAGGCATATAAGACAGCTCAAATGCAGACCTAATCCTCTCATAAGAAATATATACCTTTTTCTTACCATTGAGGATTGTGCCATAGATTGCAGCATCTCCTTTCTTGTTCTGTCCCACATGACAGCTCGCCCAAAATTCCCAAAGGAGATCTTGAAACACCCAGTCTGGCTTCTCAATCATCACCTTGCCGAATGGATGATACCATAAGAAAGCCACAATCTCATCATATCCTTTTGCCCATGAAGGAGGATGAATATTGGCATGAACCAGACTGCCAATGTTGATTTTACCAGTATCAAGATCAGCCGGGACCACATAAGGTGAAAGCTTATTAGCGCTTATTGGAGCTGGGTATAGACTTTCAGCTTCAGATGAAGAACTAGATTTAGAATCATTAGTATGAAGAGAAACAGATGATGATGCCATTTGAAAACAATTTTTATAAGAAGAGATTTAAATTAATAAAACAGTATTCAGACTAGGAAAAAAATTGATTTAAGAAAAATATGAACAAGTGATTTGGGATTTAGGTTAAATCGATATTATATACATAATTCAAAATATCCCGTTTGAAAAAGTTGGAGAGAGAAAGATTATGATTGGAGGATCAACAAGTAGTGGAGGTACTTTTTCAGTAACCGGCTGTTACCACTACACGTGTCACACTCCAATAGGATCAACAAGTAAACTAAATAAAATAATGAAAGTAATAAAACGCACTGAGATATTTAATAACAAAAATAACTACGAATCTGTGTCAGACTCAGCTTACCCTCTTTTACTTGGAAATGCACCAAGTATGAAAGGGTAGTCTGGGTTAGACACAGCTTACCCTCAAAATTTAGAATAACTCTAAGGGGTCAGATTTGTAATTACTTAGCTCACTACATTTTACAAATTAAGCATACCTAGCTTACTTATGAGATAGTTGAACCTTGATTCATCCAATGGCTTTGTGAACAAGTCAGCAAGCTGATTATCTGTTGGAATGAAGTGGAGTTCAACATCTTCTTTCATTACATGATCCCTGATGAAATGATATCTTATATCAATGTGCTTGGTCCTTGAATAAAGTACATGATTGTTTGAAATTGCTATGGCACTGGTACTGTCACAAAAGATTAGAGTTTTTGATGCAGTGACACCATAGTCTTGAAGCTGATATTACATCCAAAGAATTTGAGAGCAACAACTTCCTGCAGCAACATATTCAGCTTCTGCAGTGGAGATAGAAATTGAATGTTGCTTCTTGCTGGACCAGCTTACAAGTCTATTGCCAAGCAATTGACAAGCTCCTGGAGTACTTTTTCTGTCAATCTTACAGCCTGCAAAGTCAGAATCTGAATAGCCAATTAGATCAAATCCTGAGTCTTTGGGATACCAAAGACCCAGATTGGGACTACCTTTAAGGTATCTAAAGATTCTTTTCACAGCCTTAAGATGAGATTCCTTAGGACTAGCTTGATATTTTGCACAAAGACATGTAGCAAACATAATATCTGGTCTACTAGCAGTCAAGTAAAGTAATGATCCTATCATACCCCTATAAGCTATGGTGTCAACAGATTTGCCATTTTTATCTTCACCCAGCTTATCACCAGTTCCCATAGGAGTTTTCATAGGTGAGCAATCACTAAAACCAAATTTGTTTAAGAGATCTTTAACATATTTTCCTTGGTTTATGAAAATTCCATTTTTAGTCTGTTTAACTTGTAAACCCATAAAATAGTTTAGTTCTCCCATCATGCTCATTTCATACTTTTTAGACATTAATTCAGAAAACTTTTTGCAAAGTCTTTCACTGCTAGACCCAAATATTATATTATCTACATAAATTTGTACAAGCAAGATATCACCATTATACTTTCTCACAAACAAAGTCTTGTCAACATTACCTCTTTTGAAGTTGTTAGCCAATAAGAATTTAGACAAAGTGTCATACCATGCCCTTGGAGCTTGCTTCAATCCATAGAGAGCCTTGTCAAGCTTGAACACATGGTCAGGAAACTTTGAATTTTCAAAACCAGGAGGTTGTTCAACATAGACTTCTTCTTCTAATTTTCCATTAAGAAATGCACTCTTCACATCCATTTGAAGCAAGAGAAAGCCAAGAACATTCTGATTGCCTCTAATCTTGCCACTGGTGCAAAAGTCTCATCATAATCAATTCCATCCTCTTGTCTGTAACCAAGAGCTACCAATCTTGCTTTGTTTCTGGTCACAACTCCCCTTTCATCCATTTTGTTTCGGTAGACCCACTTGGTTCCAATCACAGTCTTGTGATGAGGTCTTGGAACAAGTTCCCAAACCTTATTTCTTTCAAACTGTGTTAACTCATCTTGCATTGCATTTACCCAGGAAGGATCTGCCAGTGCTTCATTAACCTCAGTTGGTTCCACCTTGCTTACAAAATTGACAAACATGCAGAAATTGCCTGTTGCCTTTCTTCTTGTTTTAACACCAGAGAGAGGATTACCAATGATTTGGTTAATTGGATGACTCTTTGTCCATCTGGTAACTAGGACAATGGACTGATTCAGATTAGATGGTCCAGCATGATCAGCTTGAGGAAGAGGCTGATCAGCTTGGACTGGAATGGAGGAATCTGAACCAGTTTGAGAGTCATTTAATGGATTTCTGAATAATTTCTTCAGTAGGAGTAGGATCAGCTTGTGCATTTTCAAAGATTGGAACACCTTCTTCTTCTTTTTCTTCTATAAGTTGCTCCCCCTGAGTTTGAGCATTATCAGCTCCAACTGGAGGATTAGTTGGAGGCTCATTCTCAGGTACAACCAGTTCTTCAAAATTGAAATCTTCATCTTCAGGAGGAGAGCAATCTGGCTTAGAACAACCTTCATCTATGCTTACATTAACAGAGTTCTCAATTGTTTTAGTTCTCTTGTTGTAAACTCTGTAGGCCTTCATCATTGTTGCATATCCAAGTAGGATACCTTCATCTGATTTCTCATCAAACTTTCCAAGATGGTCTTTCTGATTCAGAATGTAACAGGGACTCCCAAACATTCTTAGGAAACCAATTTCTGGTTTTCTCTCCCTAAGAAGTTCATATGCAGTCTTCTGGTGTCTTTTCACAATAAGGGATCTGTTCTGGGTAAAGCAAGTTGTGTGTACTGCTTCAGCCTAGAAATGAGACTTGACATTGTTTTGAGCCATCATGGATCTGGCAGCTTCAATAAGAGTTCTGTTTCTTCTTTCTGCAACACCATTTTGTTGAGGAGTTCTAGCAGCTGAGTAGACTTGTGAAATTCCTTTTTCACTGCAAAAAGAATTAAGAGTGATATTCTTAAATTCAGTACCATTATCACTCCTTAATTGCCTAACAGGCCTTTTGTAGAGAATTTCAGCTTGCTTGATGAAATGAATAATGTTGTCAGCAGCTTCACTCTTGTGTTTTAGAAAGAAAACCCAGGTGTATCTTGAATACTCATCAACAATTACCAAGGAGTACCTCATTCTAGTGAATGATGGAGTACTAATTGGTCCAAATAAGTCCATATGAAGCAGATCCAAACAATTATCAATGGTTGAGCATGTTTTAGACTTAAAAGAGGCTTTGTGTTGCTTGCCTTTCTCACAAGCACCACACAGCTTGTCCTTCTCATAATTTATCACTGGAAGACCAGACACCAACTCTTTCTTACACAGCTTGTTGATGTCTTTGAAATTCATATGAGACAACCTTTTATCCCACAACCAATTCAGCTCATCTTGAGTTTTTGACATGAAACGGACTTCTCTTGTGACAGTTGGATTTCTCATGTCAAAAGAATACAAAGACTCATCCCTCTTTGCAATAAGAACCACATTGCCTTCTAAATCAAGAATAATACCCTTATCAGACCTGAATCTCACTTCATAACCAGCATCACACAACTAACTCACACTGATCAGATTGTGCTTCAAACCATTTACATATGAGACCCTTCTGAAAGTAAGAGGACCATTTGAAAGTATACCAAATCCTTCAGTCTTTCCTTGAGAGTCATCTCCAAAAGTAACATTAGGACCAGCGCTAATCCTAAAGCTACATAGCAGGGACTTACATCCGGTCATATGCTTGGAACATCCACTGTCCAAGTGCCAGGTATTATCGTCATGACCGCCCTGCAATTATGATAAGAGATTAGTTCTTTTTGGGAACCCATCCAAAGATGGGTTCACCAGAGCTGACCTTCTGGTCTGACTCAGATTGGGTAACTAAACTTAGACTCTTATCACATTTTGAAACCCATTGTTGCTTGGTCTGTCCTTTACCAGATTCAAAGTTCTTTCTAGCAACATTTAGAGTTTCCTTTTGAACAAAACCTTTGCCTATTCCAGATTTCTTACATTCAGCTCTCAATTTTCTTTGATCAACAGTTTTTGGATCAGACACATTTTTAAGAAAATTTGCTTCCATTGACACCTTATCAGTTCTGGACTCAACATATTTTGAAATCATTTTGTCAGAGTCAGACTTGGTGTTGCTTGAAACAGACTCAGATTTTGTTTGTGACTCATTTCCTAGAGAACCAGACTTCTTACTCTTTAAAAGCTTTATTTTCTCTTTAGGAACACTATGATCTCTAACCTTTCTTTTATTTTTCTTTAAACTACCCTTGTTTGTTTTAGTCTTTGAATCTAATTCAGATTGGGTAATGGTCAGCTTGGACAAGTCAAGACTTTCTTCAGGTTTTAACTCAACAACCTTATCAGCTTCAGACACAGCTTCAGCAATGGTCTGACCAATGGTTTCAGGATCTTTAAATCCAATACCCAATTTCTAAACCAACTTAATTGGTTTAGAATTCATTCCATTGGTTTGGACTTTGGGTGGTGAAGGAGGCTGATAACAAGGCTCTATAGCACATACTTCAGCAATGGCTATGGCCCTATCATAATCACCATCAAAAATAGCTTGGATCTGATGAGGTATTTGGTCATTTACACACTTAGCAACTCTTTTGGAACTTATACACCATGTTTCAGTAATTTGTTTAACCTTTAAAAACTTTTCTTCTGCAATTTTAGCTTCTTTAACCAAAATGGAGTTTAATTGTTTTTGAGCTTTAACTTCAGATTCTAGTTTTTCAATGGTGTGACTTTTAGAGCTGTTATCAAGTTTCAAAACATGTATTTCCTTTTTGAGTTCTTGATTAAAGTGTTTTTGTAGCAGAACCTCATCACCAAGTTTATTCAGTCTGGACAGTTTCTCATTATCAGACAGATTGGAAAAAGAAGTTACCTCAGGTGGAGCAGTCTGACTGGTAGATGCCTGGTGAGCTGACTCAGATTGCTGTTGTATTTTCACCAGATCTTCAGCAAATCTTTGAGTAGCTTCTTTAGCCATGAAACACTTGGCATCTTTATACAGCTCATCATCAGATGATGTGGCACTTTCAGCCCAGTCTTTGGCTACCAGACTCTTTTCACTTTTGTTCACCTTCTCAGTCAGCTCAGCTACTTGTGCTTTCAAGGCTTTGTACTTAGTCTTGAGCTTTGAGTATTTTTCACCTCTTCCACCTTTGGCTGGCACAGCTTGAGTAGATTTTTTAGATCTGCAATCTCAGCCATATGTCCATTCTTGCCACACTTGTAACAAGTGACTTTGGACATGTCAAATGGCTTCTTGGTCTTGTCAGCTTGGCCACCTTTTCCTTTTCCTTTGAACTTATTAAAGGATCTCCTTCTGATCCTTTCAGCCAACATAGCTACTTCATTAGCTAGTTCATCACCATCAGATTCATCACATTCAGATTCAGCACAAACAGAGTTAGGATTAGACATATCAGGATATCATCATTAACACAAGGAATGATCTCATTACTAATTGAACTAGGGTGTTCAGTCATAAAAGCAACAAGTGCAGCAGCAGGCTGACTATAAGAATCACCCATAGCAATTAACTTTTCAGCCTCTGAACATTCTTGGTTATGAAGCAAACCAAAAAGTCCAGGGAGATCAAGATCATGATAAACAGTAATTTAACAGAAGAAATATAGTTGTTCCATTTAGGTGGTAATGAATCAAGAAATTTACTCTTTAAAACCTCATTTTTCTTAACAATTCCAACAGCAACTAAATCATTTACCAAAGCATTAAAGCGGGTATGAGTGTCAGTCAAGGATTCATTTCTCAAAGAGAAAAATCTCTCATACCTCCTGGTCAATGTAAGTAATTGTGGATTCCATGGAAGTAGAGCAACCCTAAAACATGACAGTCAATGTACCCCACATTTTCTTAGCTGTAGAACACATTTTAATAGAATGGTAAAGGTCTTTGGGCACAGCTTGGACAATGAAATTTCTAGCCTTCATATCCAAGTTTGCCAACCTCCTATCCTCATCCCCCCAATCTGCCTTGTCCTTAACAATAGACTTGACTGTGGCAGGAATGGTTGGTTGACCTTCCCTGACCACAGCTTCTACCACAATGGTTTGTGTAGGAACATAAGGACCATCCGTAAGGATGTCAGGCATATTGTTATCGATGGATTCAAGGAACAAAGACATTCGACCTTTCCACCCACTGAAATCATCTTTATCAAACATGGGTGGTCGGGTTGAAGAACCATTATCAATATAGGATGACATAATGCTTTACTATTAAGGGAAATATGCAAGGATCAAGTCAAGTTAATTCTTAACCCCTGCTCTAATACCAATTGATACGTCCCAAGGTGTATCAATATACCAAAGTATATTGTACACAGAACAGTTGTAGAGGGGGGGGGGGTGAATACAACTTTCCTTAATCTTTACAAACTTTTAAATAAAAACGTTTTAAGATTCAGTTTATATATATTAAGCAAGTAAGTAAAGAGCAGGAATCATTAAAATAGTAAAGCAGTAAAGAAACAAAGACATTCTTGAACACAGATTGTGGTTTTCAAAGTAATCCTTTATTAAGAAATAATCTATACAAAGAATTACAAGGTTGTTGCGGAATAAAGATAGCCTATAGATATCTAAACAACCTTCTGAAATGACAAACTACAATCAATAAGTTCTAGCTCAAGAGAATCAGCCCAAGCTGATCTCGTACAGACTAAGCTGTGTATAAGAGCAGAGAAACTTGTGTGAAGAATGATTCTCAGGAAATGCCACACATATGCAATCCATGAATGAGGCTTTTATAGGAGAAAGCGCTCCTTCACTTGGTGTCCGTTGCAGCTACGTATTCTTCATTCAGTGGATGATAAAGGAATAATCAATCGTGCCTTTCATAGTACTTGTGGTCCCCCACGTACTGACGCACATTCTTCATCAACCAATAAGAGTATGGACACGCATATGTAAAACCAACCACCAACCTGGATCCTAGGATTCTTCCTAGTCACGTCATTTGTATTTATCTTCAATCCAGGTTGTTATATTCACTTGATTGTCAGACACAGATTGGGCCGTTTGTCAAAGCACCAATCTGCCTAAGTGTTTCCAAGCTGACTGCTAATCCCAAGCTGTCTTCCACTAACATCTTGGTCTTCTATCTTCAATCCTCCTCTTCGACTTGGACTGAATGCTAATACATTGTTGATGCAGCTTGAATAACACTTGCTTCCATAAGATTTACAATTACAAAGTATGAAGCATGATCTGGGTCAGTTACAGATCGCAAGCTGTGTCAGCTTAGTCTGACCCAGATCAGATTACAAGAACCAAAAGATTAATAAGTGTTTATAGGTCAGATTTGTCATCATTAAATTTACAATTAACATTGGGACTCAAAAAGGATTGTAGAGCGCCGAGGGCGGCCCCAATGAATGTGGCTCCTCTTCAAGCTGTTCCTCCATGCGAAAATTTTCCAAAGGGTACTTGTTATGAATGTGGAAGCCCTAATCACTACCGCAACAATTGTCCTCAATGGGTTGGACAACAAGTTCAAGTGGCCGTTCACCCCAACCAACTTCAAATAGCCGGGCCTAATCAAAACCGAGGACAACAAGGCCACCAAGTGCAACCGTGGCCGAGCCTTTGCGGTCAATGCCAATGAAGCCCGTAATGATCCCAATGTTGTTGCAGGTACATTCCTTCTTAATGGTCATTATGCAACGGTTTTATTTGACTCCGGAGCCGATTTTAGCCTTATTTCCTCTAGCTTTGTTCCCTTGATTGATGTGAATCCGTGTGCTCTAAATTATGTGCTTGATATAGAAATGGTAAATGGTGCTCTAACAAAACTTAGTCAAATACTTCGTGATTGTATTTTGACTCTAAACGACGTCGAGTTCTTCATTGATCTCATGCCTCTTGATATTGGTAGCTTTGACATTATTGTGGGTATGGATTGGTTGACGGCGGTTAATGCCACTATTGATTGTGGTGAGAGAGTTGTTAAAATACCATTGTCTAACGGTAAAATTCTTAGAGTTCAAGGCAAAATCTACGATTCTCCTAATTATAAAGTCTTTAGTGCTACCGTCTCAAAGGTAGAATTGAAGGCCGTTCCTATTGTCCGTGATTTTCCCGACGTTTTTCCGGATGACTTACCGGGATTACCTCCATCTCGTGAACTTGACTTTCGTATCAATCTTATTCCCGAAGTTGCGCCCGTGGCAAAATCCCCTTATAGACTAGCTCTCACCGAGATGCAAGAACTAGAAACTCAACTTAAAGAACTCCAATAAAAACCCTAGGTCAATTCCTCAAGTTCTAGTTGATTTCGTGGCTTTTTCGAAAGGGTTTTTGCTTGCTTTTCGATCCGTTAATCAACCCTACAGGTATAATGTCATCAATTAAATGTTGATTAAGTTTTCAATTAGGTTTTTTCCCTGTAGATTCGGCCATGAGGGTTGGGGTTGCTTAATCTTGATGTTTTCGGGTAAAATTCGACGTTTTCATGAATAGAATCGATAATTAAATTGGCTAGCAACATCAAGTTGCAAACTTTAATGATGAATTATGTTGTTTAGATGTATTAGAGTCTATTCCAGGTGGTTAATTGGAAACCCACTTGATGTATTGAGTTTTTGATCAAAGCGTTACCGATTTTGCGTCTTTCGGGTGATTTAAAGTGTGAATCTTTGTTGTAATTGATTCAAGGATAAATTGATGCTTTCATAGGTTCAATTGAGTCTTATTCAATGTTAAATTAATGGGTATAAGTCGTGGTGGAGGTTTGGGACTCGTTTGAAAGGAGTTTGAGATGAAACGAAATCGAAGTTGCTGGTCGAACCCCGATATGCGGCACATGGGGATTTTATGCGGCACATAAATGGATCTGGAACTTCCTGACTTGTGATATGCGGCGCATAAAGGGTACATGCGGCGCATATTTGTGTCTGGTGGTCGTTTAGGCTTGTTTTCATGCTCATTTGACCCATAGACCTTATGCTTAGGTTACCTTATGTTATAGGGAACTTAGAGAGGTTCTATGGAGCCCCGTTTATGTTACATATTGGTTGTATGTATGTGATAGGTAGTCGGGAACACAAACAAGACACTTTAACGTTGCTTATTGATCGTTGTGCTCGTCATCAGGTAAGATACATGACTTTTCTCACGCTAGAGGCACAACAAAATGTAGTTTTCTATAATTAACCTCTTAATCGATTATGTGTGTTGGGTTTTCCGGGTTATGCGGGAGGTTATATGGGAAAGTATGTAAGTTGAAATGACCTATGTTGTTATGTTGACGTTTAAAGTAAAAGTAGTTATGTACATAAGTAGTGTGATGACTTTAATGATGTTGCTATGAAATGATTATGATATGTGTTGTTGATAATATCGTTGATATGCCTTAATGTTGATATGTGATGGCTTATATGTGGCACTTAAGTATGAAATGTCTAGTTCACTAGATACACGTAAGAAATGTTATGAGTTGTGCACGTTAGTGAGATTAAACACTAAAGTAGATGTGGGATCAATTAGGTAATGAATATACCTAATGTTAAAGTAAATGTGAAACGTGGGAAACCGTTCTAGCCTTAGTGTTAGTGCGTAAAAAGTAAAGTAAAGATGAATAAGTGATTAGTTTAGGTGAAAGTGTAGCCTAAGCTAATAAAGATAAGAAGTCTCGAGCATAAGTAAAGTTGTGTTAAGCTTAACCCGTGCTAGTTGAAAAGTTAGTGCGTAAGTGGTCGCTTGAGTGGCTCCTTGCGGCATAGTTACGTTGATTTCCACAACTCTTCCATCATATGCCTGTCTAGTGAACCAAAAGTTCTTCCTTGTTCCGGCAAGGAAGCAGTCATACCAGTCTTGAGTGCCTGGACTTCCCTTTTAATATTTTCAATTGCTTCTGGCAAGTCCTTTGGCAGCTCAACCTCAATCATCTTCACAACTTCTGGCAACATAACATCCTGAAATGATCTAAGGACAGATCCAGATATTTCTTCAGTGATCTCTTTCAGCATATCACCCTTAAGCTTTCTAACAACTTCATCACTAAGGGTGCTGACCATATCATTCTGATCAAATGTTGGCCTGCTCTCTAGTGCACCAACTCTTGTAACCAGCTTCTCCATCTCTTCTTTAAGACCTGCCAGTGGTTGTAGAACCTTACTTTCCACTGCAGTCTCAATAGAACTTACAATCTTCTCTTCAAACCCTTGTACTGCCACCCTTATATTTTGAGAATGTCTTCAGTAGAGTAGATCTGGACTGGGGTGAAGTCTTCAGTGAGCTAATCTGGAGAATG
>CM067169.1:35680135-35740815 GCA_034093135.1 Erigeron breviscapus | reverse complement strand
GTCATTCACCGTGGGGTGCACCGGTCTTATTTGTCAAAAAGAAAGACGGTTCCTTCCGTATGTGCATCGACTATCGAGAACTAAACAAACTCACGGTGAAGAATCGTTATCCTCTTCCAAGGATTGATGATTTATTTGACCAACTCCAAGGTGCCCGTTTCTTTTCTAAGATTGATTTGCGGTCGGGTTACCACCAACTACGTGTCCATGAAGATGATATTCCCAAGACGGCCTTTCGTACACGTTATGGGCACTTTGAATTCACGGTTATGCCTTTCGGGTTGACAAATGCACCGGCGGTGTTCATGGACTTGATGAACCGGGTGTGTTCGCCCTACTTGGATCAATTTCTCATTGTGTTCATTGATGACATTCTTATCTACTCCAAGACAAAAGAAGAACACGCCGAACATTTGAAGAAAGTCTTGGAGTTACTTCGGAAAGAGAAATTGTATGCCAAGTTCTCTAAGTGTGAATTTTGGCTTGAAGAGGTCCACTTTCTTGGTCACGTGGTGAGCAAGGAAGGAATCTCATGTGGACCCAAGTAAGATTGAAGCGGTGAAAAATTGGAGACGACCCGAAACGCCAACCGAGATTCGTTAATTTCTTGGTTTGGCGGGTTATTATCGACGATTCATTGAAAATTTCTCCAAGATTGCCCAACCTTTGACCTTGTTGACTCAACGAGAAAGAAGGTTTGATTGGGGCGAGAAACAAGAACAAGCATTCCAATTGTTGAAAGACAAGTTGTGTGATGCACCCACTTTAAGCTTGCCCGAGGGAGCCGACGATTTTGTTGTGTATTGTGATGCATCCGGGCAAGGATTGGGTTGTGTCTTAATGCAACGAGGCAAGGTGATTGCTTATGCATCTAGGCAATTAAAGGTGCATGAGAAAAATTACCCGACTCATGACTTGGAATTGGAAGCAGTCGTGTTTGCTTTGAAATGTTGGAGGCATTACTTGTATGGAACCAAAAGTGTGATCTATACCGATCACAAAAGTCTCCTACACATTTTTGATCAAAGTGAATTGAATATGAGGCAAAGAAGATGGCTTGAGCTATTTAGTGATTACGATTGTGTTATCCGGTATCACCCGGGCAAGGCAAATGTTGTAGCCGATGCCTTGAGCCGGAAATAACGTATAAAGCCAAGGCGAGTTAGAGCCATGAGCCTCACCGTGATAAGGAGTATTCGTGGCTCCATCATTGAAGCACAAAGATTGGCAACTAGGCCGGAAAACTTCATTAATGAAGTTTTGCATGGCTTAGAAGAGCAATTTGATAGAAAGAATGATGACGGGTTATACTTTATTGAACGATTGTGGATTCCCGTTCTTAGCGGCGGCGATTGAAGTTGATGAGTGAGGCTCATAAGTCGGCTTACTCGGTTCATCCGGGTTCCGACAAGATGTATTTTGGCTTGAGAGACTTGTATTGGTGGCCGGGAATGAAGAAAGACATTGCTAGATATGTTAGTGAATGCCTCACTTGTTTACAAGTGAAAGCCGACCACAAGAAACCGCCCGGTTTGCTAGTTCAACCGGCGACACCGAAGTGGAAATGGGAGGATATCGCTATGGACTTCATCACAAAGTTACCTAGAACGAGTCGTGGTCGGGACACCATTTGGGTAATAGTTGACCGGTTGACTAAGTCGACTCACTTCTTAGCCATCCGGGAAGATGATAAATTTGACACCATGGCACGCTTGTACATCAAAGAGGTGATATCCAAACATGGAGTGTCGATTTCCATCTTAACCGATCGGGATGCCCGATTTACTTCAAACTTTTGGAAGGCGTTCCAAAAAGCAATGGGTACTCAACTCAACATGAGTACGGTGTTCCACCCTCAAACCGATGGTCAAAGTGAAAGAACGATTCAAACGCTTGAAGATATGTTACGAGCTTGTGTCATCGATTTTGGTGGCAATTGGGACACACACTTACCGCTAGTCGAATTCTCCTATAATAATAGCTATCATGCTAGCATTGATATGGCGCCGTTTAAAGCTTTGTATGGGAGAGATTGTAGGTCACAGGTAGCTTGGCGGAAGTTGGTGAAAGCCAACTCATTGGGCCCGAAATTGTCATTGAAACGACCAAGGTGATCTCACAAATTAAGGAGAAATTGAGAGTGGCCCGTGAAAGACAAATGAAGTATGCAAACGTTAGACGACGACCTCTTGAATTTGAAGTCGGTGATTATGTTTTGTTGAAAGTGTCCCCGTGGAAAGGTGTAGTTCGGTTTGTGAAACGTGGCAAGTTGGGCCCGAGATACATAGGCCCATTTAAAATCCTTGAACGAATTGGCCCGGTAGCTTATCGATTGGAACTTCCTCCAAATTTGAGTGGAGTTCATAATGTGTTCCATATTTGTAATCTTAGGAAGTGTTTGGCCGATCCAACACTTCACGTGCCTCTCGAAGAAATCCGGGTCGATAAAACGTTGAAATTTGTTGAGGAACCGATAGAAATCATAGACCGGGAAACTAGGAAGCATAAGAACTCGGTATACACTCGTTAAAGTGAGGAGCTAGACGTGGACCCGAATTTACTTGGGAACGTGAGGACTCCATGAAGGCCAAGTATCCTAATTTGTTTGACGAGTCTAGTTAGATTAAATTTCGGGACGAAATTCCTTTAACGGGGGAATGATGTAACATTCGTGATTTTTATGTGTAATTAACGTGAATTAAACGTGATTAATTTTGATTTAATTCCATGATTTTGTGGCTTAATTGATTCTCGACCCGTTGACTCGAACGTGCCAAATGATTTATTATTCTAATTGATTTAAATAATTCATTTATTTATTTGTGAACTAGAAACGTGTATTTATGCTAGTCGAAGCTACGTGAACGTATTAATCGGTTTTAGGACGTAATGTGACGTTTAATTTAATTAGAAACGTAATCGGGTGATCCATGGTTCGACCCATCACCTATGAATCACCACCATTTGACCCAACCCTATCCTAACTCCTCACCCAACTCTTCCACAACCTCATCCATTCATTCAATTTCCTCCTCCAACCTTTTCTCTCCCTCTTTCATTGCAAGAATACTTACACTCCCACCCTCACTAAATTATTACTTCATTAAATGTGTTTCAAGTTAGATTAGTTCAAGATTCTTCATCATTACCATCATCTAATCATCATATTAAAGAATTGGGCCATTTATTGCAAGAAATCTCCATATATTGGCAAAATTCGGAATTTGATCTTTGGTGGAAGAAATTGGTAAGCAAACTTGTTTTAATACTATTGTTCAATGTTTATTATCATGAATTTAGTTAAACAAGTAACCTTGAGTCAATTATCTAGTCAAAACTATTTTTAAGCATTAATTAGGGTTTTAAGAATTGTGAAATGAGCCAAAAACGGGTTTTTGACTTAATTGAAGTTATGGGGTCGAATGTTACAAGTGGATTACAATCACAAACATGTTTCTAACCTCACTTGAATGATTCCCAGCCGAAAATTCGGATTTAAAAGTCTTTTACACAAAAATTAGGGTTAAATGGGTAACGGGTCAAAAACCGGGTTTTTACACCCAAATGACGATTCGAATTGAATATCTTGGTTGGGTTATGTTCCAAATCATGTTTTTAGTCTAAATAAACCATCCTTTGTACAAAGATTCAGATTAAAACTCATTTAGACCGAAATTAAGGTTTCTTGACCTTTTTATTTATTTATTTTTAGGTCAAAATTTCAATCCTCAAATTAAAAGATAAACTGGATCGATTTTGTTAAGGGATTGGTTTTGTTAAATGTCCACCTCAGTTATAAAGCACGAAACATGTCGAATTTTACACCAAATCGATCTCACATCCATGAATTAGGGTTTTAGCATTGGAGTCAAAGTTGACTTTAAAAAGTCAACTGTGTGTTCTTCATTTTTGCCCAGAAAAAAAGCTGCCCAGATCGTCCCTGTGCTCTGTCCACCGTAAGTTACGCCCTTATGGGCGTAGGTTACGCCTATCTCCTTCCTTGATCTAGACCTTACACCCAAAACACTCTGTTTACGCTGAGTTTTTGTTTACCAGACGCCAAAACACGCAAATGCAAGGCACCATAGCTTACGGTGCCATGGACGTACCTTACGCCTCCTCAGTTCTTGCCCACCGTAACCTATGCCCCTTTGTGTGGTATGTTACGCCCCCTATACTTCAGCCACCGTATGCTACGCCCACCACCACCGTACCTTACGGTGGTGGGGATCTCTTACTTTTTCAGAATTCTTCTAGTCTTTCTTCTTTCTCTCGGCATCGAATCTGACCCATGGTGGGGTCCTCTTGGGCTTGGTTTGAGTCATTCTCCGATGGGTGGTGGCTGGGGAAAAACCATAAGCTGACTGTTGAAGAAGATAAAAGCTTTGATAATATATATATAAAAATATATATATACATATATATAACACGACTCCTTTTTCTCCTTTTATTTCAGTTCCTTTTTTTTTGGCCGTTTCTCTTAGATGGGCTTGGACTCCCTCCCTTTCTTTTGGGTCGTCCCTCAGCCCCTAGGATATCTAATTTCGGTTATACAAAGTTAAATACCAAAGCAAAGCCATGTATTATTATGGGAAAAGTGTGTCATATAAATATTTATATATACAAACTTACCTTAATAAGCTTGTCATATAAACAAACGATAAGTCGCGGGCATCTAAGATTCTTTGACGTTAGTAACTCGTTAAACACTCAAGACCTAACCATCGTCTAAAGTCGTGAGTCTCAATTAGAGTTTTTATTGGGAATAAAAGATTAATGCTCATATGCAACGTTATATTAATGTCTATATTAAATATTAATGATAAATCTTGGACGTGTGACGAATCTCGGACGACTTTAATCCGAATTAAATTTCTCTTTTTGCCGATCAAGGTGAGTCTCGTAGCCCCTACGTTTATCTCATTTTGGGTTGGAAAGTGTACTCGTTATTAAACGGTTGTCGGTTGATTCACTTGTTATGATATGGAACGAGACGTTGAATGCTTACTTGTTTTGCTTGTTAACGTGATTGTATGTGTTTATGATTACGCATTGTTTATCATGTAAGTCGTGCCGGGTTATTACGCATTATTTATTATGCAAGTCGTGCCAGAAACGTATTTTACGCATTGTTCTTATGTAAGTCGTGCCGGTATTACGCATTATTTTATGTAAGTCGTGCCGGGTTATTACGCATTATTTATATGTAAGTCGTGCCGGGTTATTACGCATTATTTAATATGTAAGTCGTGCCGGGTTATTACGCATTATTTAATATGTAAGTCGTGCCGGGTTATTACGCATTATTTAATATGTAAGTCGTGCCGGTATTACGCATTATTTTATGTAAGTCGTGCCGGGTTATTACGCATTATTTATATGTAAGTCGTGCCGGGTTATTACGCATTATTTAATATGTAAGTCGTGCCGGGTTATTACGCATTATTTAATATGTAAGTCGTGCCGGGTTATTACGCATTATTTAATATGTAAGTCGTGCCGGTATTACGCATTATTTTATGTAAGTCGTGCCGGGTTATTACGCATTATTTATATGTAAGTCGTGCCGGGTTATTACGCATTATTTAATATGTAAGTCGTGCCGGGTTATTACGCATTATTTAATATGTAAGTCGTGCCGGGTTATTACGCATTATTTAATATGTAAGTCGTGCCGGTATTACGCATTATTTTATGTAAGTCGTGCCGGGTTATTACGCATTATTTATATGTAAGTCGTGCCGGGTTATTACGCATTATTTAATATGTAAGTCGTGCCGGGTTATTACGCATTATTTAATATGTAAGTCGTGCCGGGTTATTACGCATTATTTAATATGTAAGTCGTGCCGGTATTACGCATTATTTTATGTAAGTCGTGCCGGGTTATTACGCATTATTTATATGTAAGTCGTGCCGGGTTATTACGCATTATTTAATATGTAAGTCGTGCCGGGTTATTACGCATTATTTAATATGTAAGTCGTGCCGGGTTATTACGCATTATTTAATATGTAAGTCGTGCCGGTATTACGCATTATTTTATGTAAGTCGTGCCGGGTTATTACGCATTATTTATATGTAAGTCGTGCCGGGTTATTACGCATTATTTAATATGTAAGTCGTGCCGGGTTATTACGCATTATTTAATATGTAAGTCGTGCCGGGTTATTACGCATTATTTAATATGTAAGTCGTGCCGGTATTACGCATTATTTTATGTAAGTCGTGCCGGGTTATTACGCATTATTTATATGTAAGTCGTGCCGGGTTATTACGCATTATTTAATATGTAAGTCGTGCCGGGTTATTACGCATTATTTAATATGTAAGTCGTGCCGGGTTATTACGCATTATTTAATATGTAAGTCGTGCCGGTATTTTACGCATTGTTCTTCATGTAAGTCGTGCCGGGTTATTACGCATTATTTAATATGTAAGTCGTGCCGTTATAACTATTATTAAACGTAAACGTTGACTTGTGTTGATTTGTGTGAACGTGATTAGGTATCCTAATCCTCGTGTATCGTTAATAGTTGATATCCCGACACTTGATTTTCATTACTTAAACCTACGAACTCACCAACTTTATGTTGACCCGTTTTAGTACACTTTTCAGGTGAACAGGTTAACCAAAGACGTATTGGATGATGATTGGTTGTTTGCATGCTAGGATTGGACTTGGACTTTATCATGGATCCGTGATTCATTGTTCCCGCTTATGGGTTATGCTTAGGATCATATGCCATCTTTTGTACTCTCTTTTGTAAACGTTTGATGGTCGTGCTCGTTATGCATTTTTTGTATGAACTCGGAATTGTAATTGATTGAATTATATGGATTTCCAATCCTTTAAATGCATTTTAGATTGTCTCTACTTAATTTTCATGTCGTGTTGTGCTTAGTATGTAACCCTCATGATTCCGTCTTGTTGGGGTGTTACAGTTTGACATGATAAACATTGTTGTTCACAAACTTTATACAAAAGATCAAATTACACAAATGAAACATACTCCAATATGGTTGCTCAAAAATCGATACTATTGTTTTCAAACCTCTATGGTACAAAACAATCTGAACCATACTTGTATTTAGGATCCTTTGGAAGATCCCATGCATATCTTATGTGTATATATGACATATCAGTGGATTATAGCTTTCACCATATTCCCTAGGAAGCAATAAAGGAACGGTAGGATGCAATCTCATTTTTCCCTTGATCACTAACTTTAGATACTTCAGGGTGCCATGACAATTGGTTTCTTGTAGGACCTCATGATTTCAAGGTGCCTCATGATTTCTGACTTGGCCCATTTTACTATTGCTGATGTAGTTTCAGTTCCAGCGCAAAAAAATCCTATGTAAAAGCCAACATTAAACTAAACATAGTAATTAGCAACTGCAGGGCGGTTTTACAATTCTTTTGACAGATGTCACATTCACATGCATACAAAAGCTGAGGGGAGTTTAGAATAGAGATTGGAAGCAATGCGAACATACATATTTCCCATACTGACCTGCTATAATCACAATTACATGAACACCCACCATCATTGTGTCTCTCTATACATCTATCATTCCTGCCACTTCTCTCCAAGTAGTCTTTGTGGCGTCAATATCCGTCATTTTTCCCTAGGATCTGTGACCCTTAACCTTTCATCATCCTCACGACTGCTGCGCTGTAACACATAAACGAAAATCAGTATTGAGCAATTTTATTTTTCAAACAAAGAAAAGGTCGGAATGAAAAACTTTATACATTAGAGCGTGACTGATTCATGGAGGCTACTTATCTTGGAGACATAGAACATAAGCAATAAAAATATTAAGTCTTGCAAAATAGTTGTATAATATATAAGTCTATCAACATGAATAATTAAATTGAACAAACTACAAATTATTCCAAAAAGCTTTTTAGATAGTGCTAACAAAAACATCACAAATATAACGAATAAAAGTAAGTGCTCTATGAATCACGACACTATTTTATATACTAAATCACAAAACCGAAACCTGTATACAAAGATTATGATACACTCAACAAACAACACGTTTTATACACTTCTGACTGTCACAAAATCATCATCATCGTTATTATACATATATATATACACACACAATTTTAAATGGAGAGACTTCAAAAGGATTATGCAGCTAAATATTAGAATTATAGAAACCTCAATATTTGATAGCAATAATATGAATTAAAAAAAATGATTTGAGGAGTTTTATTGAGGAAAAAGAGATATCTTTTGTATAGGGGAGGTTGTTGTTAGGGTTACAAAACATGAAATTAACAAAAATCAAACAAACTTGAAAATAAACCAAAATTGAAATTGAAGGGATACCTTAAAAAGACTAACTGAAAAATCAATAGTTATGGAGTTTGTTGTTATTCCACCACCCAAACAACTTGATAGAGAAAGAGATCATCTAGTTAGGATTTGATGGAGAAGGAGATCCCCCGTGTGTTTTGGAAGGCAGGGGCGTAGGGGATTTAAGAGTAATAGATATAAGGTTATATGATTAAGAAGTTTTTATTTAATAAATAAATTATTAAAAAAATATATAGAAAAATTGGAGAGGCCTATAATTAAGGATTAATTAGATGGAGCTTTAGGCCTGAAAGGGGGATTAGGGGTGCCAAGTGTACCCCCAACCTCCTCTTTTAGTTATAATATAGATAGATAGTTTTAAAATAAAATGATAATATTTAATTTCAATTGATTCCTTTAATCGATTAATCTAAACAAAAGAAAATTATTGTGCAAGAAACCAAGAAAAGCCGAAAGGAGAAAAAACCCCGAACGGGATCCAATATGACGAAATCCGAAACCGAAAGAAAAAAACTCAAACGGGATCCGATATGACAAAATTCAAATAGTAATGCGGGGTATAAGATGAACCAATAGAAGAGAACACAAAAGCAAAAAATTTGTGTAAGAAACCAAGAAAAACCAAAAGAAAAAACACTCAAACGGGATCCGATATGACAAAATTCGAGTAATAACGCGGAGTGTAGGTAGACTAATAGAACAGTGCCACATGGCAGTGTCACTGTTCATTATCACCGTTCTTAGTGATATACTAGAAAATTTTTGGACCCCGCATTGCGGGGTCTCAATTGTTTTGTTGAAACAGTTACGTTATTTTAGTATATTTTTGTTGAACATTCAACTGCTTAATTAAAAATAATTCTGTCATGAATATGTTTGTTTAGAGTTCGTGCAAGGCTTCATCACTTGTAACAGCTTATAGTCTACAACTTGTAGTCTAGAGTACGTGCAAGACTTCACCATTATACGGTGAGGTGTCCCCTAATGTCAAATACTGACTGACTGTTCAAAATAAAGTGTGCAAAAAACCAAAAAGTAACCCGTAGTAGAAACTCGAACGGGATGTGATATGACAAAAACATCAATATATTAGTTCAGAATTCAAGCGGATGCGATGTAGCAAAATGCAAGTACTGGTACGGGGCGTGCCACAAAAAGGTTGAATGACTCAAAAGGAAAAAAAACCCGAACGGGATCCAATATGACGAAATCCGAAACCGAAAGAAAAAACTCAAACGGGATCCGATATGACAAAATTCAAATAGTAATGCGGGGTATAAGATGAACCAATAGAAGAGAACACAAAAGCAAAAAATTTGTGTAAGAAACCAAGAAAAACCAAAAGAAAAAACACTCAAACGGGATCCGATATGACAAAATTCGAGTAATAACGCGGAGTGTAGGTAGACTAATAGAACAGTGCCACATGGCAGTGTCACTGTTCATTATCACCGTTCTTAGTGATATACTAGAAAATTTTTGGACCCCGCATTGCGGGGTCTCAATTGTTTTGTTGAAACAGTTACGTTATTTTAGTATATTTTTGTTGAACATTCAACTGCTTAATTAAAAATAATTCTGTTATGAATATGTTTGTTTAGAGTTCGTGCAAGGCTTCATCACTTGTAACAGCTTATAGTCTACAACTTGTAGTCTAGAGTACGTGCAAGACTTCACCATTATACGGTGAGGTGTCCCCTAATGTCAAATACTGACTGACTGTTCAAAATAAAGTGTGCAAAAAACCAAAAAGTAACCCGTAGTAGAAACTCGAACGGGATGTGATATGACAAAAACATCAATATATTAGTTCAGAATTCAAGCGGATGCGATGTAGCAAAATGCAAGTACTGGTACGGGGCGTACCACAAAAAGGTTGAATGACTCAAAAGGAAAAAAAGTGTAGAAAAAACCAAAAAGTAACCCGTAATAAAAAATCCGAAAGGATGCGATATGACAAAATCCGAATAATTGTACGGGCCGTGACGTGGACGAATAGTAACTCATCACGCAGGCGAGTTATTATTCATAACGATGGCCATTAATATATAGTATAGTATAATATAATATAATATAATATAATTACAATAATATACACGGCATGACGGCAAGAGAAATTGACCCTCAATTAAAAAAAATTCAATTAATTGTCTTGTCTATGACAATTAATGTCGTTGACCTTAAACACGTACTCTTTTGTCAAATGTTTTAATTTTCAACTAGACGAAAACCCATGAGATATGATGGGTGGCGGTAAGGACGATGTGATGGAAACGACAATAGGTAGTGGTGGCGGTGACGGCAGCGAGTAGGGAAGCACTGTAATTATTTTAATAATTAAAAGGTAGATATTATACATATATTTTATTAAGGTTATATTGGGTATTAAATAAGCTCATGTGATATATGTCATTATTGTGAACTAACGTGATGGCATCCTAACTGGTGGGTGTAGAGACCACATATGAGGTGAACAGACTCTAAACAAAAAACAAACGTTCAAAGAAAATGTAAAAATATTTTAAGTATTTTAGAAAGTTAAAAAATAGAGAGTGGTGGTTTGTTTTAAAGAAGAATAAAGATATGTTTGACCATCGAAAACATTGGAAAAAATTTTTATTTAAATGAAATTTAGTATATAGGAGGGTTTTTGTTAGACTTAAAAAAGTCCCCTATAATGAGTATCATGACTATCATCACCAAAAAAAATGAGTTTGCGGACATGCTGTTTATATAATTTTATTCAATTGTTGACAATATATCACAACGTATTACCAACACAAATAAGATAACCACACATTTAATTCTGACGATACGTTTGCATGACGGACTTCTGAATCAAATTAAGACAGGTAAACAAATCAAAATTTTCAATAAAAATGTCTGTCATGAGAATGAACCCTATTACTTTAAATTGATCCAAATATTTTTCTTTCGGCCAAATGCCATAGTACAATCAAGGATAAACACATCTGCAATATCTGTCCAAACACATGGAAATCGTCCCAGGCGGGCAGAAGCCAAAACAATCTGGAATCCTTCTTGTACAATAACGATCAAAACGTCTTTGGATGGAAGCATCAGCCGGTGGTGTAGCCAAATTTTCGACATTGGTAACTTTAGCTGATTCCTCAACTTCAGTTCCTAATACTGCGAAAATACAGAAATCACGTTCTTATGCACACAAAAAAAAAAAAATTTATGTTACAAAATACAAATGAAGAACGCACAAGAGAATGAATTATAACCGCAAGTAGTGAGCACCAATGTGGCAAGAAAAACAATCGTGAACAAAGACTTTGCCATGTCTTGAGACGAGTTGGTGATGCATGTGAACTCGAGAGACACATCTACAATGAATTTATAGTCATCAAATGAAATTTATGATCACAAGAATTAATTGTTTTTAACCAATATTTTGACTTTAATAGTACTCGTGTTGCAAATGAAGCTAGCTCAACTGGCGGATGCATCCTTGGTTTTTCCCACAGGTCTTGGATTCGACTCTTAGGAGTGATAAGTCTGTGGGTTTTTTCTCTGAATCACCTGTAACGGCTTATGGTCTACATCTCGTAGTCTAGAGTACGTGCAGGGCTTCACCATTATACAGTGAGATGTTCCCTGATGTCGAATACCGACTAACTGTTAAAAAAAAAATAGTACTCGTGTTCACATTAGTTTAGATTTCATTTTGTTATGGAAAACTATAAGAGATTGATATCCATTAATTCTCTTTTCTAATCTTGACCTCTGATTTTTTCACATGTCTTCATTTAATAGTTCGGAAGATTTTTAGGTTATTAGTTTAGAAGGATTTATCATTTCCCTTAAATAAATATATAGAACACAAAAAAAGAAATTTTAAGTTGAAGCTTTTTTAAAAAAAAAAAAATAAATATATAGAACACAAAAAAAGAAATTTTAAGTTGAAGCTTTTTTAAAAAAAAAAAACAAAAAGTCAAAAATAATTATTTAAATTGAGACCAATATATAATACAATATACTTTAGTTTGTAATATAATTATGTTACCAGATTCTATGCTATCGGATTTTGAATGTTTTACTCATAATAATATTATTTGTCAAACATATTTTGAATGTCCCTAATGAACTAGTGGATTCCGAGGCCTTCCATTGCCCGGACTCGTGTTGATGTAAGTTTCATTATGTTAATATACATGCATTGAACATAAAGTTATCTAATTAAAACCATTCTGTCATAGATAAATTTGTTTGAAAGTTTATCGTATCAAATCACTACAAGAAATTCGGGTTTTGGGGACGACAAAAGTCGCCCCCAAAGGCCACTTATGTCGCCCCCAAAGCCTTTTGTGACGACAAGCCATGGTCCCAAAGCTTCGTCTCCGAAAGTGTTTAGCGACGATATTTAGCGACGACTTCAAGTGGGTCCTACAACCATAAAAAGAAAATGAAAAAGAAATTCGAAAAAATTTAGCGACGACTTTAGTGACGCATGTGTCGTCACTAAATAAATTTCATTTACTTTTCATTTATTTTTTAAAAATATTTTAGTGACGACTTTAGCGACGTAATTGTCGTCCCTAAATAGATTTTGCGACTATATTTAGTGACGCCTACGTCGTCCCCAAATCATTTTCTTCAAAAAAAAATAAATATAAAAAAATGTCGTAAAAGGCTTTTGGGGACGACTTTGTCGTCACAAAAGTCGTCCCTAATCAAAAAAAATGGGCAGCATTTCGTTGCTTTTTCGATTTCCACCCAGTTTTTCTGGGCATTTTCCGGAAACAGAACCTGTTTATAAAACCTGTTTCTAGCCTACTCAACAACCAACAACAACAACAAACATCATCAACAATCTACCTAAACGAACAACAACATCAATCATCATCAACAAGCTACCTAAGTTATCATATACTACCAAAACTTTTCATACCAAACTACCAAAGTGATCAAACAATTCTTGTAGTGTAATATCAAAACTTGGTAATCATCAATATATCTTGATCACTAGAATTTAGCTGAAGTATACATAACTCCAAGTATATAAAAAAGACAATCCAACAATCTTATCTTGTAGTACATAATGTTTTTTCTACTACTAATATATATCTTGATCTTCATAGAGCTTCCATCATGCATCTTTTATTTCTGCATGTTTAGAACAATAGCACAAGTGAACGGTTTCTACTAAACAATCAAAGCTATAAATAAAACAACTTAGATATGCATCTACGTTCAAAGACTGAAAAAACAATAAGTAAATAGTAAGTGCATGTTTTGAAAGTTGTTTAAAAGAACAGACTGGAAAAATGCTTACTTAATGATCTAGAAACTAAGAGCTTAATATAAACAATATAAAGGAAACTAGAGCAACATATTAAGGGCAGTGTTAGTATCTAGTAAGACTCAGCCAGAGTCAGCCATCTATCATTGAGGGATTGATTAGTGTCTAGTGAGACTCGGTTATCTGTCATAGTGTCATTCTAGCTGTATGGGCATTGTTCATAGTCAATAAGTGTGTGTATGAGAGAGAGGGACCTTGAAGCACAGACCTTACTGCTGCAATTGGTACAAGAAGTCCAGCAATATGCTTATTATCTGTTCTTCTCTCTATAAACACAACCGACAGCCCGTAGTTGTCTATGGCTTAGATGGACCTGTATTCAGCACAACCCACATATGTAATTACCGAACTTCAATCATTTTCATATATTAATTACAATGAACTCTTAAAATTATGCACCTAAAAACAGCCAATATGTATATTATTGTAGACAAATCATCAAAGGTTCCCCCCCAAAAATAGATGTTTTATTAATACCACAATCTGATTATACATGTATACCTCAATACCTATATTGGACACGCCCAACATTTACACATTACTTCTGATAATCAACAAACTTTATGTCTAGTAAATTTACATACCTGTTTGGAGAGGGCCTTCTCAACCGTACAAAAGCTTACAAATTTACAATTTTGACCACATTCACTGCAAATAAGAGCAAATAGCCAGTTAAGCTAGCCACAAAACCATAAATGCCGGTGAAATACAAAATGTCTTTACTGGAAACAAGAAAACTAAAGATAATGAAACTATAATGATAATCTCATTAATAAGTTTGTAAGTATACTATACCTGTGTATTGAAATTTTGCAACCAAAAGAAAAACCATTAGCTAAGAAAACAATAAAATCAAGTTCGGATTTTCAAGCACAAGTGCAAAAGGCAAGAAAGAAAGATTATACCTAACCGTAAAATTTTGCAAAGTGACCAATCCATGCCAACAATGTTGTCAATTTCCTTTTGAGTATACGGTCCGCCTATGTTTCCAAAGAAACTATGAAAAGCATAAGCATGTGTTACTTAACGCACCAACATACATAAGGAGAAAAAAGATACCAAAAGTACTCATTTAAACATATAATTTCCCTGGCTCAAAGCCTCAAATTCGCACCATCTAGTCATTTAAATACAGATTTTGCGCAAGCTAAAAACTGGTCTAAAACTTGGCAAAATTATGATTACACACGTACATGTTTCATGAGATACGTGTGAGTCCCAAATATATAGATGGATAATAAACCCGACTGGCAAGTACAACTGATCTTGAATGGACAAGTTCAGTTTACGATCCAGATGTGGATAACAAGAAACAATTGACAATATAAATTAATGCAAGAACAAATGGCAGAAACTATATAAAGATATATATAAATATAATCAAGTATAAAGCATTGAGACACGTTGTTTTCTAATGTATTTGATTTATTGATGTATAAACAAATACAAGGATTGTTGCGGAACAAAGATAAACACCCAAGTGTAAATATCTAAACAATCCCGAAATACAAGTGATCTAATTGACTTGGAAATACTCGTAAGTTTACTTAGAGTATATCTCACAAGTTGCAATGCTAAGTTTCAAGCATTTTGCAAGTTGTGAGAAGACTTTGTATTTATAGACAAAGTTCATGATGACATGGACAATGTCGTACAAATGTGGTTGTGAGCATTTAAGGAATTAGATCATAATTCCTTACATGCTGCACAAGGAAGAGTATATAAGTCACTTGATGTGACTTATAGTACTATGTTCCAGCCTATATATTGTACCTTTTATTAATAGATAAATCTATCAACTTGGTAAATGTGTATAGTAAAAGTCTTCCTCGTAATCAGTGTAAAGTGTTGTAAATACTTTAGCACTGAGATGCTTCAGTCTTCAATCTGGTAGAATCACTCTTATGCTCGCTTCTGAGGTGATTCTCTTCTTCATACTTCAGTCTTTGACTTCAGAATGAATGCTTCAGATTTGTCTTGATCTGAACTGAAGTGAAGCTTCAGTGAAGGAATTCTGAGACATCTCAGAATTCTGATAAAATGTCTTCACTGAACTTCGAGCTATTTCTGAACAAATTATACATGGTCGATTTCGACCTAACAAATTCCCCCTATTTGTTCTGAAATAGTGCATGCATTTCAGACTTCTATCTATACATGTTTGTAAGTCTGAAATACAAGTTTTTGTTTAAGTTGTAAAAATTTCTTAAGTACATCTTATAGATCATTGATGTCTCAGAATTTTACTTGTGTTTTTCTAACTTAAACTTATCATCTACTTATTTGTCACAATTTGCAACTTATATATTACACACTGAAATGAAAGTTACAAATGTAAATATTTACAAGTACATGATAGATCTGAATAGAAAACTACTTCTTGGCAGGCCTTGAACCAGAAGGTGCCTCAGTAGGTTTTCTCTTCAGTGGAGACTGATACTTTTTGCCAAATAGCCTGTTTTCAATCTCTACCTTGGCTTGCATCTTTTGCTGAATTCTTGCTAACCATGCACCAGTCAAGGCAGACTTAGGCTTTCCTTTCAGAACTTGGATCATCTCCCTGTGCTCAGATATGCCAAACTCATGAACTGAAACCTGAGTATATTCTTCAGTAGCCCTTCCTTCTCTTTTCACAACCAAATCGAACAACTTTAATCCATCAGCCTTGGCAACTACCATATCAACAATTTTGGCTGGATGCGATCGATGATTCATATAATGATCATACTAATCCTTTTCATGTTTTCTTTGGATTTCAGCAGCATCATCAGAAATTGGTTTGATTGAAGTATGGACAACATCACGAGAATCTTTCTTTGCAATCCTTGTTCCAGTTCTGGTCTTCGTTGGTGGTCTGAACAACTCTTTCTCCACATTCAGAACTCCAGCCAGAATCTCTTTCTTCTTTCTGGCCATTTCCATCTCTCTATTTTTCACTAAGTCTTGAATGGACATTTTGAAGGTGAGATGGTCCAGCTTTTGTTCCAGAGGAGAGTAGTTCACCCCATACTCATAATCCAGCATATCTTTCACAGCCTTCTGCACTCTTGGATCATGCTTGATTTTCTGAAACCTTTCTAGTGAAAGTCCAAGAGATGCAGCATCAATATGGTCAAGGGTTCCCATACTCTGGTGTTGAACCCTTTCCCTTTCTTTGTTTTCACTCCACATTATGAATTGGTTAGAGACTTGCTTCTGCAGAGTCTCTAACTTCTTGCTATCAGCGTTTGGATCGTGGAGTGGATAGCCTTGTTCATCAACATCTTCTCCAATAACCAGTCCAGAACCCTTAACAATTTTCTTGGGTTCTTCTGCCATCACCAAGGCTTTACCCTTATCTTTCCTTCCAGCTTCAGATTCTGGTTTCTGAGCTTGTTCCCCCTGAACTGAGGCAGTACCAGAAGGCACCTCAGTTTGCTTCTTGGTTGCATGAATCATTTCTTGTGTACTGGCCAGCAACCCAAGAGGCACACCACTTCCCCCTTTGGGAATCTCTGCAGGCATTTTAGCATAAAGATCCAGAGTATTTTTAAGTGTCTGCAGAGGTTTCCAACTTTGTTGTTCAAGACATTCACAAATGCCTTTAGCCATGGTATCAAACTGAGCCTTTAGTCTGAAGGAAGAACTAAGGTTCAGTGCTTCTTGATCTTTTAAGTCTTTAAGCATTTTTCTGTCTTCTTCAGTGAAAGAAGCAGGGGGAGGGGGAGCAACAACACTTTCTTTCTTCAGAAGTGTGAGAACTTCATCTAACTGCTTAGACTGATTCTGAACTGCACTTTCAAGCGTGGAAACTGAAGTTTTGATTTCATGTATAGCCTTTTCCACCTTATCATTTGTATCCTTGGTCAGTTCAGCAATCATCTTTCTGACATCTTCACCAACTTTCTGAGCAACAGAATCTGAAATCTGAGCAACAAGATTCTGAGATAGCTCAGACTTCAGATCTTCCATTATACTAGCACTAACAGAAGCCCCAAGTTCACTTTCATTAACACTTGGCTTCTGAACCAGCTCATGGACTTCACTTCCAACTGCCATAACCTCTTGTTTCAAAAGCTCAACCCCAGATGTCAAGTTCGCAACTACTGAAGCTTGCACATCTCTTTTCGTCAATCTGAAGGCTTCTCTGATTGCAGAGCTCACCTTATTGCATGTCATCACCAACTCATTCAATTTTCCAACCACTAGTCCTTCATTCCCAGCAACTTTGGTCAGCTCAGTTCCAAGGAACATCTGAGCACCCTTCATATCTGCCAAGGAGCTAGTGTTGGCAGTTAGAGAGTTAGATAAGTCCTCCACCCTATGAATAAGGCCTTGGACTTCGGTTTGGTTTCTCTCTAACTGTGCTTCTATATTGAAAGGAGGTGGGGGTTGTGCAGAAGCAGGAGCCACAAAAGGTAAACTACCCAGCCCTTTTAACACTTTGTTCATTTGAACATCTGTTGGACTCTCAGATTCTGTCTCAGAATCTAGGTCATGTTCTGAAGGGGCATCATAATTGATTGGTGGTGGTACATTGTGAATTTGTGGGTGTAGAAATTGAAGTGAAGGAGTGAAAGATGGATCGGTTACATATGCGGGATTGGTGCCTGGTGGAAAGATAGGATTTTGGTGAGATGGTGGTGGTGGTACATAAGGTTCATTTTGTTGGATTTCTGGGGGAGGAGGAGGGGCGTTTGCGAGGATGGGGGCTGGCTCAGAATCAGATTGATTCGCCTCCAATAAGCCCTCGTCAAACTCAAATTCAGCAAGAGAATCGAGATTCTCCTGAAGTGGCTCATCGTCATCCCAGAAAGCATTCACTTGTGCGATCTGGTCAGATATGCCCTGGTTTGGGTCACTAGTACCCTCACCAGACACTGGTTCAACAGCTGCAGAAGCAGTTGCATCGTTACCAGATTCAAAGATTTCAATAATAGGTTCACTAACGGGTCCCACATTCTTTTGTGGCCCACTTAGTAACCTTTCTGGGCCAGCTAGTGTGGCTGAACCAGTTTTAGAAAATACCTGAATCATAGCAGAGGAGAGTTCTGGTTCATCTCCAGTAATTGTTGCCTTCGAGAAATCTCTGCTATATTCTGGTACTGAAGCATCATAACCAGCTTGATCATACGCATCACCAAGTATATCTTTGAAGCACAAGCTTAGAAACCTTGGGAATGCAACATGTAAACTTCTCTTCCCCTTTAACTTTGTAATCAACTGAGAGAAGAGAATCTCAGCGAAGTCCACTTGCATCCCATTCCATATATAATACCCCATCTCAACTTGGGGTATTGAGAGTTGGTCCAACCCACCATGGGTGCCACCAAGACTCTCCACGATTTGAGTCCAGAAGAACCTCCAACATGTACCAAAACCAGACATGAAAATATGTCCAGAGGTCTTCAAGTTACCATTATCATCCTCCATGTCACCATGACCAGTGGCGACCAAAACCTCCCTAAAATTTACTCCTTTGAGCCTTTTCAAAAACACCTGGGGAGGTTTGAGGTAGTTCAGATGAAGGGAAGTTCTGAACCCCTCGAGGGTGATGACACACTTCTTTGTGCCCTCATTCAAAGTAAAGGATATAGATTGCTCATCCTTACTTATCACTGCAGAATACCAGAATTCAAGCAAGTATCGATGATACATTGCTTGCGGATTGGCGGTCAGCGCATAATGGAAGGGGGATTTCTCCCAAAAATTGTTTATCCTTCCCATTAAGTTGTCAGAATCTATATTCAATTGAGCCAAAAAGTTGCTCATATTGAATCGGATTTGTGATGGAGTGAAGTTCTTAGGCCATATGGCAGAAGTTTTCACATCACTCGATGGAATATATTCAAAGTTAATGAGTGATTTATGTGAAGATGAGGATGATTTAGCCATTGTTTATAAGAGATGAAAATGAAAAGGAATAAGAAGAGTTTGAGGAATATTGAGAGTAAAGATGAGAGAGTTTGATGATTAGATAGTAAATGAAAAACGAAGTAAATGAAGGAATGAATAAGGAATTTGTATTTAAGATGGAACAAAAAGGATTTTTCCAATTAAAAACAATTTCTGGGGTCTTGTCCGCATTTAATGCAGAGCCGTTTGTGGGACCCCATACTGACACTTTTTCAGTAAAAAGTACTCATTTCCTTTTCTTTTACGGCGCCACTTGTGTGCCACATAAGCATGACCAATACTAGGTTAAAAACCCAATATGTAGTATGCCACGTGTACACACAATCGACCAAGTATCTAAGTAAAATATCTTGAAAGGTTTTTGTATTTCAGAGATGACTAAGCAAATTCTGAGCATGGTCAGTTCCAAAGAGATCTGAGCCATCTCAGTCCATAAAATTCATCTGAAATATTTTGATTTTCTGAAGTGCTTCAGTTAAAAACATTTTTCTGAGCAAAAAGGTTCCCCCTCAAAAAAAAAGGTTTATTTTATAATTTGAAAAATGTTTAACATTCCCCCTGAAGTGATGATCCATGAATTAATAAGTGCCAAGATAGTATCACTAAGGCGTTCGATAGCTAGGCGAGCAAAAATTACATGGATCGCTCAGACTGGTGAACCAGATCAGTGTCACAAAGGCGTTCATAACAGGATTACCAGTCTAAGGATTTAACATACCCAACTCACTGACTAGATGTTTAAATGTTTTGACATCTAAAGGTTTTTGTATTTCAGAGATGACTAAGCAAATTCTGAGCATGGTCAGTTCCAAAGAGATCTGAGCCATCTCAGTCCATAAAATTCATCTGAAATATTTTGATTTTCTGAAGTGCTTCAGTTAAAAACATTTTTCTGAGCAAAAAGGTTCCCCCTCAAAAAAAAAGGTTTATTTTATAATTTGAAAAATGTTTAACATTCCCCCTGAAGTGATGATCCATGAATTAATAAGTGCCAAGATAGTATCACTAAGGCGTTCGATAGCTAGGCGAGCAAAAATTACATGGATCGCTCAGACTGGTGAACCAGATCAGTGTCACAAAGGCGTTCATAACAGGATTACCAGTCTAAGGATTTAACATACCCAACTCACTGACTAGATGTTTAAATGTTTTGACATCTAAAGGTTTTGTAAAAACGTCAGCAAGTTGCTTATCAGTGGGAATAAAGTGCAATTCAATATCTCCTTTCAGAATATGATCACGAATGAAATGATACCTGAGGTCGATGTGCTTGGTTTTCGAGTGCATTACAGGATTGTGAGATATGGCAATGGCACTGGTGTTATCACAAAAGATTGGAGTCTTTGTGTAAGTAACACCATAATCAGTCAGTTGGTTCTTCATCCAGAGAATCTGAGCACAACAACTCGCTGCAGAAATGTACTCAGCTTCTGCAGTGGATAGTGATACTGCAGTCTGCTTCTTACTAGTCCAGCTTACTAATTTGCCACCAAGGAAATGACACCCACCTGTGGTACTTTTCCTATCTATCTTGCAACCTGCATGATCAGAATCTGAATAACCCATTAGATCTAGACTGGAGCCTTTGGGATACCAAAGACCCAATCTGGGGACACCCTTAAGGTATCTGAAGATCCTTTTAACAGCATTTGCATGTGCTTCTCTGGGATCAGATTGAAATCTAGCACAAAGGCATGTTGCAAACATTATGTCTGGTCTACTTGCAGTTAAATACATCAGTGAACCAACCATACCTCGATATTTTGTATGGTCCACTGGTTTTCCATGTGGATCAGAATCCAAAGTTAATGGAGCAGAAATTGGAGTATCTTTTGATGAGACAGAATCAAATTGATATTTATTTAGTAAATCTCTGACATATTTTTCTTGATTTATGAAAATACCATCTTCATTTTGTTTTACTTGAAGTCCCAGAAAATATGTTAGTTCTCCCATCATACTCATTTCATACTCAGAAGACATGATTTTAGAAAAGTTTTTACACATCTTCTCATTAGTAGAACCAAACACAATATCATCGACATAAATTTGTACTAAAAGAATATCACTTTTATCATGCAATATGAATAAAGTTTTATCAATAGCCCCTCGTTTAAAACCATTTTTAAGAAGATGTTTAGTAAGAGTATCATACCAGGCTCTGGGTGCTTGTCTCAGACCATATAAGGCTTTGTTCAGTCTGTATACCCAATGTGGTTTTTCTTCAATGATGAACCCTGGTGGTTGATGCACATACACAACTTCTTCTAGTTCTCCATTTAAAAAGGCACTTTTGACATCCATTTGATAGACTTTGAATTGATGATGAGCTGCAAAAGCTAAGAATATTCTGATAGCTTCAAGTCTAGCAACTGGTGCAAAAGTTTCATCAAAATCTATTCCCTCTTCTTGTGCATATCCCTTTGCAACAAGTCTTGCTTTATTTCTAACGACGTGACCATCTTCATCCATCTTGTTTCTGAAGACCCATCTTGTCCCAATTGGTTCCTTCTTCAGGTTACTGGGACAAGGAACGAGTTCCCATACATCGTTTCTTTTAAACTGGTTGAGCTCATCTTGCATGGCTTCAACCCAGCTTGGGTCCTTCATAGCCTCGTCAATCTTCTTGGGTTCAATGAGAGATAAGAAACTGACGTACAAGCATTGATCGCTTGTGGCTCTTCTGGTCTGAACCCCTCTACTGGACTCTCCAATTATTTGCTCGATTGGATGTGCTTTTGTCCATTTAGAGTATTGACCAGGGTGAGAAATGATATCAGTGCAAGAATTTCTCTGAGTAACTTCAGGAGGAGCTTCAGAAAATATATCTTCAGCTTCTTCTTCTTCGTGCATATCATGACTTGCATCATGAAATTCGTCAGATTGAGGTTGCTCAGTGGAGTCTGATATCATAGGAGTAGCAGCATATACATCTGATCCAATAGTTAGTTCATGAGGTAGTTTGAAACTAACTGGAGGATAGAATGGAATGTTGCTTGGCTTGTTTCTTTCTGGTTCTGAACGGAGATGTTCAGAAACATGTTCAGGTGACTGATCAGATTCTGCAATGGGATCAGAATCACCAAAACTGATTGGACTTTCTGAGGGTGGTTCAGAAATGGAATTTTTAAAGATTGCAGAATTGGATTCATCAAAGGTAACATGAATTGACTCATCAACCTTTTCAAGTCTCTTGTTAAAGACTCTAAAGGCTTTTCGATTTGATGAATATCCTAGGAAGTACCCCTCATCAGCTTTTGCATCGAATTTTCCTAGCTGATTAGAGTTATTCAGAATATATACTGGACACCCAAATACATGGAAGTATCCAATATTAGGCTTTCTATTTCTGAGTACTTCATAGGAGGTCTTCTTATGTCTTTTGACATAAATGGATCTGTTCTGAGTGTAGCAAGCAGTTGCAACAGCTTCAGCCCAGAAATTTTTGGGAAGACCAGATTCATTCAACATACTTCTAGCAGCTTCAATCAGCGTACGATTCTTTCTTTCTACAACACCATTCTGCTCTGGTGTGTGTGCTGAGGAGAAGTTATGAGATATGCCAGTTTCAGTGCAGAAGGACTCCAGAGTGGCATTTCTGAATTCAGTGCCATTGTCACTTGTGAGCTGACAAACTTTTCGCTTGTACTTGAGCTCAATTTGTTTGATGAGAGCAATGATTTCAGCAGCAGCTTCACTTTTAGACTTGAGGAAAATCACCCAGCAATATCTTGAATATTCATCTACGATGACAAGGGTGAATTTCTTTCTGCTCTGGTCTGAACATTCACTGGTCCAAAAAGGTCCATGTGAAGCAAGTGAAGAGGTTCAGTTATACTAAAACTTTGCTTAGTTTTGAATTAAGCTCTTTTCTGCTTGCCTATTTCACAACCTGGACATGGCTTGTCTTTATTGAAAGACATAGAGGGTATCCCATCAACAAGTTGTTTTCTTGACAACTTATTAATGTTCTTAAAGTTCAGATGAGATAACCTCTTGTGCCACAACCAATTTGTGTCTTCATCAGCCTTTGTGTAGAAACATTGTTCAGAGATAGAAGGATTCATATCAATGACATAAATGTTTCCCTTTCCTTGGTGCAACCAGTACCACCTTTCCATCTCTGTTGAATATGGTGCCTTGTGAAATATCAAATAAAACCTTGAAGCCATCATCACATAGTTGACTCACACTGATCAGGTTATATTTCAAACCGTTCACATATGCAACTCGTGTGAATTTGACTTGACCATTATTCACCACACCATATCCCTCAGTTTTTCCATTTCCATCATTTCCAAAAACGATTGAGGGCCCTTCTTGCACCCTATATTCCTCCAGCAGGGTCTGATAACCAGTCATGGTTCGGCCAGCAGCACTGTCCAGAAACCATATATTCTTCTTTTGGTCTCCCTGCACACAAACAAAGATTAGTTCTTTTTGGGAACCCATCTATGGATGGGTTCACTAGACTCTCCCTTAGCAGTCTCAGATTTCTTTGGTTTGTAAGGAACGGAAGGGTCAAATGGGATTTCAGTCATTATCTCAGTTGACACAAAAGTTGTTGGTTTGATGGAATGCTCAACCTTTTTCTTCTCAGATTTTAGCTTGATTTGTTTGGAAAAAGGTTTTGCACTTTGTTTAGGTTGAAGAGGAGTGGTTTCAACATTTTTTAAACGTGCATTACAACTCTGCACTTGTCTAGCCAATAGTTGAAATTGACTTTCTAACCTTAACAACATAGATTCTTCATTAGACACCTGAGCCTTACCAGAATCTGAGGTAGAAGGCTCAGTGGGGGAGATGGTTTTCTTCTTCTTTTGGCCTTTGGAGACCTTAGATGAAGTCTGAGGAGATGGCTTAATGGTTTTAGCCTTCTTTTCTGAAACAGTTGTCTGAGCTGTTTCAGAGTTTCCCTCAGATTGTTCCTTGACCTTATTAGTCACAATTTTTTGTTTGCCAACTTTAGGAAAAATTATTTCCGGTTTCATTTCTTTTGGAAGTGCATCTAAATCAGTGATTATAGATGCCATGTGAAGATCACCAGATTCATATGCTGTTTTTGATTTGCAAAAGTGTTTTTGATTGCAGCATCTGGTTTTGGTGCACTCATCCAAGATTTGATGATTTTCTGTTCTTTTTCAAGGATGGTTTTTAGTTCTTCTTTTTCCAACTCTAAAGTGGCAACCATAGATTGGTAACTTTTTAGGGCCAAATGGATATCTTTCAGTTCCTTAAGTCTGGCCTGACTTGCGTTCAGTTCAGAAGTATTGTTTTCAAACATTTTTAGGCTTTCTGAACGCACAGTCTCAACAAATGAGATGTCAGCCTCTAAAAGAACCAAAAGGTCCAGTTTATGTTCCTCATCTTCTTCATAGCCAAAATTACTGACCTTTTTCATTACTATATCCACCCAGCGGCCAGATTCAACATCAGTTTTGACCAAATGACCTTGGTCTTCTTGTGCCATGAAACACATATCCCTAACTTCCTCCTCATCATCAGATGATTCATCGGAGTCTTCCCACTTTTCAGTTTTGGCAATCATGCAACTGTTGCTTGAGTTGTCTTGAGCCAAAAGAGCCATATGAGCCTTCAACTTCTTGTATTTGGCCTTATAGCTGTCATCAGACTTCTGAAAAATAGAATGGTTAGGAGCAGATTGTGATGATGAAGGTTGGCTAGATCTGCATTCCTTCATGAAATGTCCTTTCTTGCCGCATTTAAAGCATTCAAGATTGGACTTATCAATAGAAGCACTGGAAGCAAAAGGTTTGCCAGATCGATTTGATTTGGCCTTAAAACGATTGAACGTTTTAGCCAGCATGGCAACCAGATCATCATTGTCATCCTCATCACAATCATGAGTGACATTGGCAGAGACACCAGTTTTCAACATTTGAGAAACCATCTTCTTCATCGAATCAAAAATATCATTCTCAGAAGATAGTAGAGCAGTGCTTTGTAGTTCAGAATACTGAACCGTACCAGAACTGGTAGAAACGTGGTTCTTGGCATCCTGCTCAGCCAAGGCTCTTTCAGCCTTGTTCTCTTCAGTATATCTAAATGCTCCACAAAGGGAAGCAAGAGTATGACTGTGCAATGTTTTGCCTTGTCTCAAGACCAAGATTAAGTTTTCCCATTTTGAAGGTAAAATGTCACAAAATTTTTCTAACAAAATTTCTTTGTCTTTGGTTACACCCAGGGCTTTCAGTTGGTTCACCAGATTTGTGAATCTGATGTAAGTTTGAGTTAAAGACTCCCCAGGTATAGCAAAGAAAGACTCATATCTTTTGTTTAAAGCAACTTTTCGTGTGACAATTGTCTCATTAGTGCCTTCAAACTGTGTCAGTAGTTCCTCCCACATTAATTTGGAATTATCAAGTAAGACAAGAGTGGGCATAAGGGTTTCTGGAACTGCGTATAAAATCATATTTTGTAGCTTAGTATCCAGGTCTACAAGTCTATGATCTTCCTCAGACCAATGATCCTTCTCCTTAGGTGACTGCCTAGGAGTCCCATCGGCATTTCTGACAACAGTAGAAGCATTCATAGGGACAAAGGGTCCTTCTTTTAAAATGTCTGGTAAATGTCTCTCAACACCAGCAATATACTTTAACATGCATGCTTTCCATGTTTGAAAGTTTTCACTGTTCCCATCAAACTTGGGAACAGGATTGTTTGGAAAGTGTACATGTACGTTATGTGAGGGTATACTGTTGTTGATGATAGGGGGTGGGGTAGCATTATTAGGGTCAGGTCGTTCTGGTTCAAAGTCAGCCATCTATATAGATCAAAGGTTAATGAATTGATAAGATTCAACCTTGAGGCTCTGATACCAATTGTGAGTCCCAAATATATAGATGGATAATAAATCCGACTGGCAAGTACAACTGATCTTGAATGGACAAGTTCAGTTTACGATCCAGATGTGGATAACAAGAAACAATTGACAATATAAATTAATGCAAGAACAAATGGCAGAAACTATATAAAGATATATATAAATATAATCAAGTATAAAGCATTGAGACACGTTGTTTTCTAATGTATTTGATTTATTGATGTATAAACAAATACAAGGATTGTTGCGGAACAAAGATAAACACCCAAGTGTAAATATCTAAACAATCCCGAAATACAAGTGATCTAATTGACTTGGAAATACTCGTAAGTTTACTTAGAGTATATCTCACAAGTTGCAATGCTAAGTTTCAAGCATTTTGCAAGTTGTGAGAAGACTTTGTATTTATAGACAAAGTTCATGATGACATGGACAATGTCGTACAAATGTGGTTGTGAGCATTTAAGGAATTAGATCATAATTCCTTACATGCTGCACAAGGAAGAGTATATAAGTCACTTGATGTGACTTATAGTACTATGTTCCAGCCTATATATTGTACCTTTTATTAATAGATAAATCTATCAACTTGGTAAATGTGTATAGTAAAAGTCTTCCTCGTAATCAGTGTAAAGTGTTGTAAATACTTTAGCACTGAGATGCTTCAGTCTTCAATCTGGTAGAATCACTCTTATGCTCGCTTCTGAGGTGATTCTCTTCTTCATACTTCAGTCTTTGACTTCAGAATGAATGCTTCAGATTTGTCTTGATCTGAACTGAAGTGAAGCTTCAGTGAAGGAATTCTGAGACATCTCAGAATTCTGATAAAATGTCTTCACTGAACTTCGAGCTATTTCTGAACAAATTATACATGGTCGATTTCGACCTAACAATACGCCATGTCATATCTAAAACTCCTCACACTCTATAGAAGCCGACATCTCAGCAAAGCTAAACGACTCTCATTCTATATCTACATATAATGGAGAAATAATGTTTACGGTTTGCATTAAATATCATGTATTGAAGATGCAGCCGACTAACCCCCAATATGCTATAATTAACTTATGTTTAGCAAAATCTAACTACAACTTTAAAATTCCTTTAACTCTCACTAGAAAATAGAAATACATAAATTCATATATACATCAATATGTTATTTCTAACCAATTTTTTTATGGAAAATCCCGATCAAAAAACAAGTTTAAAAAGATTATGTCAATTAAATTCCCAAATCATGTGTGAAAATAATAAACCCTAAGATTGAAAATCTCAATAATACAATTAAATGATTAATTGAAAATATATATTAATTAATTCTGAAATTAAATTAAATATATATTAATTAATTCTGAAATTAAATTAAATATATATTAATTAATTCTGAAATTAAATAAAATATATATTTAATTAATTAAATATATTATATATATATATATAATATAAATTAATTAAAATATATTAATTAACTAGACCTGAAATTAAAGAAAAAATATATTTATACATATATTTATTCTGAATTAATGTATACATAAATTTGAAAGTAAATGTATTATTCTATAGTTTTTTTATTATTTTTTTAAATATTATTATTAAACTTGTTATATGATAAACTAGTTTTTCGAACCCGGTAGTTGCCCGGAAAACATAACGATACGTAAAAATTGCAATTATATGTAAGATCGATGATACATACGTAAAGAAAAACGTACATTATAAAAGCGTATCATAAACTAAAAAATTACGATACGAAGAATAAAAAGTGGTTCAACAGATTATTTAAAAATATTATTAAACTTGTTATATGATAAACTAGTTTTTCGAACCCGGTAGTTGCCCGGAAAACATAACGATACGTAAAAATTGCAATTATATGTAAGATCGATGATACATACGTAAAGAAAAACGTACATTATAAAAGCGTATCATAAACTAAAAAATTACGATACGAAGAATAAAAAGTGGTTCAACAGATTATTTAAAAATAATATTATAAAAGCTAAACACTGTTATGTGATTGTAGTTAATTGTGGTTAACCGGACTTCAAAAGTAATATATATTAATTCTTTTAATTAAAAATATATATTAATTAATTCTGAAATTAAATTAAATATATATTAATTAATTCTGAAATTAAATTAAATATATATTAATTAATTCTGAAATTAAATTAAATATATATTAATTAATTCTGAAATTAAATTAAATATATATTAATTAATTATGAAATTAAATAAAATATATATTTATTATCTAAATCGAAATTAAAATACATATATATATATATTATATAATAAATAAATTAAAAATAATAGTAAATGTATTATTCTATAGTTTTTTTATTATTTTTTTAAATATTATTATTAAACTTGTTATATGATAAACTAGTTTTTCGAACCCGGTAGTTGCCCGGAAAACATAACGATACGTAAAAATTGCAATTATATGTAAGATCGATGATACATACGTAAAGAAAAACGTACATTATAAAAGCGTATCATAAACTAAAAAATTACGATACGAAGAATAAAAAGTGGTTCAACAGATTATTTAAAAATAATATTATAAAAGCTAAACACTGTTATGTGATTGTAGTTAATTGTGGTTAACCGGACTTCAAAAGTAATATATATTAATTCTTTTTATTATTTATTTAAGCTAATTTGGTATCTCATGTGGTGCGATGAGGCCTTTAAACTTGTATGTTATATGATGTGAGTTTATTGGGCCTTTACACTCGTTTGTTATCTCATATGGGCCCATATTGGGCCATGTGTGTTCGTTATTCGTTTGAATGGGCTTATCGGTTCTTTAAACCTGTTTGTTATATGATGTGAGCTTATTGGGCCTTTACACTCGTTTGTTATCTCATATGGGCCCATATTGGGCTATGTGTGTTCGTCATTCGTTTGAATGGGCTTATCGGTTCTTTAAACCTGTTTGTTATATGATGTGAGCTTATTGGGCCTTTACACTCGTTTGTTATCTCATATGGGCCCATATTGGGCCATGTGTGTTCGTCATTCGTTTGAATGGGCTTATCGGTTCTTTAAACCTGTTTGTTATATGATGTGAGCTTATTGGGCCTTTACACTCGTTTGTTATCTCATATGGGCCCATATTGGGCCATGTGTGTTCGTCATTCGTTTGAATGGGCTTGTCGATTCTTTAAACCTGTTTGTTATATGATGTGAGCTTATTGGGCCTTTACACTCGTTTGTTATCTCATATGGGCCCATATTGGGCCATGTGTGTTTTGCATTCGTTTGAATGGGCTTGTCGGTTCTATAAACCTGTTTGAATGGGCTTATTGGGCCTTTTACTTTGTTTGTTATCTCACATGGGCCCATATTGGGCCATATGTGTTCGTCATTCGCTTGAATGAGCTTATTGGGCCTTTAACTTTGTTTGTTATCTCACATGGGCCCATATTGGGCCATGTGTGTTCGTCATTCGCTTGAATGAGCTTATTGGGCCTTTAACTTTGTTTGTTATCTTGTGTGGGCCTAATAGGCCCAATATAATTCGTCGATAATTATAAATGTATGAATGTATATATGAATGTTTGTTTGTCTTATATAATTCAAAAGTTTAGTTTATAATGGGTCGTGTTTTCGTTTTTCACTCGAATGTAATGAGCCCAATATGATTAATCGATAAATGTATATATTGGATCATGTGTGATCGTGATTTATTTGTATGAGCTTAATGGGCCATAAACTCAATAAAATTATATTTCACAAGTAATATTTTTTATATTTAAGATTATGCGATATTGTCATCCCAAAATTTTTAAATAACCTCAAAAAAAATTTGGCGAAAAATCATTTGGGGACGACTTTGTCGTCCCAAATGTCGTTCTCAAAACTTTGGCGGGAATTTTTATTTAGGAGGGAAAAAGAAAACAAAAAAAAATTGAAAAAAAAAAGTGTGGAAAAAACATTTGGGGACGACATTGTCGTCACAAATGTCGTCCCCAAAACTTTGGCGGGAACTTTTTATTTAGGAGGGAAAACGAAAAAAAACAAAAAGAAAATGAAAAAAAAAAATTTTGGCGAAAAATCATTTGGGGACGACATTGTCGTCACAAAAGTCGTCCCCAAAACTTTGGCGGGAATTTTTTATTTTGGAGGGAAAACAAAAAAAATAAAAAATAAAATAAAATATATTTGGCGACGACATTTGCGACGATCATGAGCGTCATAAAATATTTTTCCGGTTTTGTGAATAAAATAATTCAAAAAGAAAATGCAAAATTATTTTGTGACGACTTTGTCGTCCCCGAAACTTTTTTTGACTTTTTTAGTCAAAGCGTTAAATTTTTTGTCGTTTAGCGGGCTTTTGGGGACGACTTTTGGGTCGTCCCCAAAGCCTTCGTCGTTAAAAACCAACTTTCTTGTAGTAAATACATATATTTATTTATTTATGGATAAGCACATTAATTTTTGTCTGCGTTTGCATGGTTTCAATTACCGCGATTACGTTTTGTTAATGATGTTGTGTTGGAATATATGTTTGCTAAAAACTTTGTCATATGGAATAGATATTCATTTAATGACAAAATCATAACCACGTCTGAAAGTTTGAAGTATCGAATACACATATTTATTTTGTGCAAGGAAAATGAAAATAAAAAAACTAAGGAAAAACAAAATGTGCAAGGAAACAAAAAATTAAAAAAAAGGGTAATTGGATGAATGTAAGTTTTCAATATATTAGTTGAAACCAAAAAGGGGAAAACTATGCAAGACAAAAAAAAAACCCAAAAAAGCAAGCGATAACAACGTGATAATATCAAAACGATGGTACAAGTTATGCCGTGATCAAACCGAACAATGCGACATGGGCGGCACTGTTCATATATATATTAATATACAGAGTAATATATAATTTCGTTGATTTTGATATACAATAATTTGATACTCAGCAAAATAATAATAATAATTATTATTATTAAATGGAGTGTTTAAAAGCTTACTAGATTTTAGACTCGTGTCATATATACGGGTTTTACAACATTATTAATATAAAAATTAGTATATGAAAAAAATAATAATTATATGTTAAATGTAAAAGATATACTTAAAAAGAAATTGAGATATTTAAATGTAAATACTGAATGATAAATCAGGTTGGATGGTGTAGCATGGTTTCTTTTATACAAACTCTTCCAGAGAAACAATATCTTAACTTTGATTACATAATTGATCGAGTTCTCATTGATGTCTTGCAAAAGATTAATTATATTTTCGCTAGCCATGATTGTTTAGAACAATAAAAGTAGCAATTCGTGGGGTTTTCAAAATTTTGTCTGTTGTGATTATATTTGTAGGATTCAGTTTATATATGTAACATTCGTGAATTTTGACTCGTTTGACTTTTAGTAAACGTGAATTAAACGTGCTTATTTGATTATTGGACCGTTGACCCGAACATGTTAAACGCTTTATTGTTCTAGTTAATTTAAATAATTTATTTATTTATTGTGAACTAGAAACGTGTATTTATGCTAGTCGAAGCTACGTGAACGTATTTATCGGTTTTAGGACGTAATGTGACGTTTAATTTGATTAGAAACGTAATTGGGTGATCCATGGGTCGACCCATGACCCATGAATCACCACCATTGACCCAACCTTATCTCAAGCACCCAACCCCAACCTCCCACCTCTCATTCATCCATTCATTCACATCTCCCTCTCTCTCACTAAATGCACCCAACTACACACTCTTACATCCCCTCTCTCAATTCTTGGCTCATTTAATGTATTTCTAGTTAGATTAGTGCAAGATTCATCATCATCATCATCATCATAATCACATTATATCAAAATTTGGAAAGTCAAGTGCAAGAAATCCTCCTACTTAGCTCAATTTCGGATTTAAGGTGTTGTTGGAAGTTTTGGTGAGTTAAACTTGTCCTAATATCTCTAATTTATGTTTGTAAGACTATTTCAAATCATACCCAAGTGTCTTGAACCCATTTCTAGGTCAAAATGGTGGTGGGTCGGTTTTTAGGGTTTTAATGGGCAAAACGGGTCAAAAATCGAATTCCCTCTTTGTGTAATGTTTTGGATCGATTCTTTGAGTGGGTTATACTCTTAAACATGTCATTAATCTAATACAAGCAACATTTGTACGAAATTCGGGTTAAAAATCCCTAGAACCGAAATTAGGGTTTCTAGTTATTTATTTAGGTCAAAATCCATTAATTAACCAAAAATCACGATTTGGAGTCGAATTGGAAATTGGGTTGTTTGCATTCATGTTCAAGTCGACTAGCAAGACACAAAAACAAGTTTAATTCCATTCCAAACCGATTCCTTAGCTCGTAATTAGGGTTTGTTGTATGAAAGTCAAAGTTGACTAAAAGTCAACTGTGTGGGTGTTCATCTTTTTGCCCAGAATTTTCCCTTGTTTTGACTGAGGCGTCTGCTACGCCAGCTTGGGCATAAGGTACGCTTGTTGCTTCACCATTGGCGTAAGATACGTCCGTTGGGGCGTAGCCTATACGGTGTCCTAGATCGTCGAAATTGACCTTACGCCCATTTCTTTCTGTCTACGCTCTATTTATCTTGATCAGACGCCAAAACACTTAGTTGCAGGCCGCCGTAACCTACGGTGTAAACCACCGTACCTTACGCCCTTCAGATCCTTGCCTGTCGTACCCTACGCCTCCAAACGCCGTCCTTTACGCCCCCTATACTTCTGCCCACCGTAACCAGACGCCACCACCACCGTACCTTACGGTGGTGGGAATTTCTTGTTTTTCCAGAAATTGTTTCAGTTTCTTTCCCTCTTCTTGTATCTTGCCCGGCCAATTGTGGGTCCCCTCTAGCCTCGTGGTGTCGTGTCTAGTTCGGTGAAGACGTATGAAAGACGGGAAAGCCCTTGTTCGTTTAATGACATGTTAATATAAGAATTTCTTATATATATATGTACTTATGTATATATATGTATAAATATATATATATATATAGACATAAGTTAGTATATATATATTATATGTAAATGAATATAAATAAACGTATATATATTAATGTGCGTATGTTATAAACGTATTGATAGGTCGTGAACTTTGAAGGAATTCGGGACACTTAGAATCCGTTGAATACTTATAATTTAGTTATAACTCGACGACACAAGGCAAAGGTGAGTTTCGTAAACCCCTCCCTACTCAATTGAGATTCGGGCTGAAAAGTGTACATACTTGTTTGATTGTTGATTAATCGATTGATTGATTGTTTGATGGACGTATTGACTTGTTGCTCGATTAATTATGCTTTCGTTTATGAATACATGTTGTGGTTTGGATAGTTGTACATATATGGAAGACGATTATGCCTTCAATGAGTTGTAGATGTGGTGGGAAGGCTGCGGGTGACCATATATATAAGCATCTATGAATCCTTGAAAGTAGAATCGTATGAAGTGTATGTGCATTGTGTTGTTGGTTGATGGAAAACGTTTTGATATGGAACGGGACATAGGATCTTGCATGATAATATTTTCTCCGATAACGTATTATAGATTTGTGATTGTGATAACGATTAAGTCCATGTTAATGGCATAATGATAAGTCCACGATTTGTGGCATAACGTTGTTGTTAACGATATTGTTTAACGTGTATATTGTATATGAATGTCTAGTTGTAACGTAACGTTGATATATGACGCATTTGAAATATATGTAAGTCGCCCCGTATTATATGACGCATTTGAAATATATGTAAGTCGCCCCGTTATAAGATGCATTATTCATTATGTAAGTCGTGCCGTTATTGACGTTATGGATTGTTAAATCCACATTATGGGTATCTTTATACTCACGTTATGGGTATCTTTATACTCACGTTATGGGTTGTTAAACTCACGTTATGGGTTGTTAAACTCACGTTATGGATTGTTGAATCCACATTATGGGTATCTTTATACTCACGTTATGGGTTGTTAAACTCACGTTATGGATTGTTGAATCCACGTTATGGGTATCTTTATACTCACGTTATCCACGTTATGGGTTGTTAAACTCACGTTATGGATTGTTGAATCCACGTTATGGGTATCTTTATACTCACGTTATGGGTTGTTAAACTCACGTTATGGATTGTTGAATCCACGTTATGGGTTGTTAAACTCACGTTATGGATTGTTGAATCCACGTTATGGGTATCTTTATACTCACGTTATGGGTTGTTAAACTCACGTTATGGATTGTTGAATCCACGTTATGGGTATCTTTATACTCACGTTATGGGTTGTTAAACTCACGTTATGGGTTGTTAAACTCACGTTATGGATTGTTGAATCACGTTATGGGTATCTTTATACTCACGTTATGGGTTGTTAAACTCACGTTATGGATTGTTGAATCCACGTTATGGGTTGTTGAGCCCACGTTATTGAACGTTATTAATCGTTATATGGATCGTTGTTGTTAAACATTGACTCGTATTGATTTGTGATAACGTGAAACCTTTTAGGGTTTCCTTGGACGTGATTAGGTATTCTAATCCTCGTATATCGTTAACGGTCGTTATCCCGACACTTGATTCCTATTACTTACCCCTACGAACTCACCAACTTTATGTTGACCCGTTTTAGTACACTTTTCAGGTGACAGGTTAGCTCAAAGGCGCGTTGGATGATTGATTGCTTGATTATGCTAGACTTGGACTTGGACCTCTTGGATCCGTGATTCATTTTCCTGATTAGGGGTTATGCTTATATGTGATCCGGTTACTTGCATTAATGAATTTTTCGTATAGATTACTTGATCCTTTTTATGCATTTAGATTTACTCTACATAATTTCCATGTAGTGTTGTGCTATTTGTGTAACCCTCATGTTTCCGTCTTGTTGGGGTGTTAGAGAATGATATCAGAGCCATGGTTGTAGAGAATTAGGTGGATCGACCTAGCCTATAGCCATTGCACCCACATTTCATATTAGCATGCATGATAGGAAATTTTGTGTGCAACGTGAATTGTATGATGCATAAAACTTGTTTAAACGGAGTTCGTAGGGTTTTTCATGACTTGATGACTTGATTGACGTATATGTTAGTGTCGGGATACACCGTGACTTGCCGAATGAGCGTTGACGTATATTCTTATAGTTATATTGTTTAACCCTAGCAAAGTGAAATGATGGGATTAACGGAGTATGACACTCGGTAACCCTAGAGGCGCCTGATCAACAAATTTATGGTTACCTTATGTCATATAAAGTTAATGCCTCGTATATCGTTAACGGTCGTTATCCCGACACTTGATTCCTATTACTTACCCCTACGAACTCACCAACTTTATGTTGACCCGTTTTAGTACACTTTTCAGGTGACAGGTTAGCTCAAAGGCGCGTTGGATGATTGATTGCTTGATTATGCTAGACTTGGACTTGGACCTCTTGGATCCGTGATTCATTTTCCTGATTAGGGGTTATGCTTATATGTGATCCGGTTACTTGCATTAATGAATTTTTCGTATAGATTACTTGATCCTTTTTATGCATTTAGATTTACTCTACATAATTTCCATGTAGTGTTGTGCTATTTGTGTAACCCTCATGTTTCCGTCTTGTTGGGGTGTTAGAGAATGATATCAGAGCCATGGTTGTAGAGAATTAGGTGGATCGACCTAGCCTATAGCCATTGCACCCACATTTCATATTAGCATGCATGATAGGAAATTTTGTGTGCAACGTGAATTGTATGATGCATAAAACTTGTTTAAACGGAGTTCGTAGGGTTTTTCATGACTTGATGACTTGATTGACGTATATGTTAGTGTCGGGATACACCGTGACTTGCCGAATGAGCGTTGACGTATATTCTTATAGTTATATTGTTTAACCCTAGCAAAGTGAAATGATGGGATTAACGGAGTATGACACTCGGTAACCCTAGAGGCGCCTGATCAACAAATTTATGGTTACCTTATGTCATATAAAGTTAATGGCCTCGTGGATTGCGCATTGTGGATGAAGTATAGTAGGTAACCCGGTATGCTTAATGAGTGTTGGTTAGGTGGAGGGTTAGCCGCTGGTACACCCTGTATACAAACACTTTTAATGTGTTGAATGTTGAAGTTAAGATTCGGACTATGCTTTACCCGCCTTGTTAGTGACTTGAGCCCTTTATATATTTGTATGCAATGGTTTGAAATCATGGAATTTATTTAGAATCGAATGAAAACGATGATGCTTTGCCTCGTTATATTTGAACTTGAATGTTGATTTGAATATTCGGTTGTGGTTGAATTGGAATTATGTGATTAGTTAGAATGCGAATAAGATGTTGATAACATAGTTTATTGCCATGATAATATCCCCGTAAAGATACATGTCCTTGTAATGACTTAGAATAGTCTAATTTTGGATTGTTTATTATGTGGCGGTTAATTGCGAATGTTCGTGTGAATTGTGAGGATTAACATGGAAATCCAACACGTGTGTTCGATGAAAGATGGATAGACCATGGAGAGCTAACATGAATTACAGGCACCAAGACGAGTAAGAGAGACCGGTTGATCAAGGAAATCAAAGAAGTAAGGGTGGTCGTGGAGACCGTGGTAATCGTGAAAGACGTGAGAGAATCGACTGGATTAAACATCAAGATGCGTACCATAAATCGTCGTGCCTTTCTTTGAATGCCATTCCGATAAATGCTCGAAATCCCCCGACGGCCCGAGGTACTTGTTATGAGTGTGGTAGTCATGAGCACCACCGAAATAAGTGCCCCAACCTTATCGGTCAACAACAAGCCCCGCAACAACTTGCGCCCCGTGGAAGAATTTTTGTCGTGATTTCGACCGAGACTCGTGTTGATCCTAACGTCGTTGTAGGTATATTTCTCCTCAACAATCAATATGCCACCGTATTATTTAACTTCGGGACCGATTTTAGTCTTGTTTCCAATGATTTCGTACCGTTGATTGATGCTAGCCTTAGTCCGTTGTTGTATTACATTGAATTAGAAATGGTAAATGGCGGATTAACAAAAATTGACCAAGTTGTTCATGATTGTACCTTAGAGTTATGTGACTACCCATTCCTTATAGATTTGGTTCCCTTCGATATTGGTAGTTTCGATGTAATTGTGGGTATGGATTGGATGTCGGTAATGAATACGGTTATAGAATGTAGTAGTAGGGTAATGAGAGTTCCGTTAGAAAATGGTGAAGAGTTAGTGATTCAAGGCGAGACGACCGAGCCGTGGGAGGGAAAAGTATATAGTGTCAACGTCACGAAAGTTGAATTGGAATTATGTGATTAGTTAGAATGCGAATAAGATGTTGATAACATAGTTTATTGCCATGATAATATCCCCGTAAAGATACATGTCCTTGTAATGACTTAGAATAGTCTAATTTTGGATTGTTTATTATGTGGCGGTTAATTGCGAATGTTCGTGTGAATTGTGAGGATTAACATGGAAATCCAACACGTGTGTTCGATGAAAGATGGATAGACCATGGAGAGCTAACATGAATTACAGGCACCAAGACGAGTAAGAGAGACCGGTTGATCAAGGAAATCAAAGAAGTAAGGGTGGTCGTGGAGACCGTGGTAATCGTGAAAGACGTGAGAGAATCGACTGGATTAAACATCAAGATGCGTACCATAAATCGTCGTGCCTTTCTTTGAATGCCATTCCGATAAATGCTCGAAATCCCCCGACGGCCCGAGGTACTTGTTATGAGTGTGGTAGTCATGAGCACCACCGAAATAAGTGCCCCAACCTTATCGGTCAACAACAAGCCCCACAACAACTTGCTCCCCGTGGAAGAATTTTTGTCGTGATTTCGACCGAGACTCGTGTTGATCCTAACGTCGTTGTAGGTATATTTCTCCTCAACAATCAATATGCCACCGTATTATTTAACTTCGGGACCGATTTTAGTCTTGTTTCCAATGATTTCGTACCGTTGATTGATGCTAGCCTTAGTCCGTTGTTGTATTACATTGAATTAGAAATGGTAAATGGCGGATTAACAAAAATTGACCAAGTTGTTCATGATTGTACCTTAGAGTTATGTGACTACCCATTCCTTATAGATTTGGTTCCCTTCGATATTGGTAGTTTCGATGTAATTGTGGGTATGGATTGGATGTCGGTAATGAATACGGTTATAGAATGTAGTGGTAGGGTAGTGAGAGTTCCGTTAGAAAATGGTGAAGAGTTAGTGATTCAAGGCGAGACGACCGAGCCGTGGGAGGGAAAAGTATATAGTGTCAACGTCACGAAAGTTGAATTGAAAACCGTGTCCGTGATTAATGGATTTACGGATGTATTTCTGGACGACCTACCGGATTTGCCTTCATCCCGTGAACTAGATTTCCGTATTGATCTCGTCCCAAATGCTTCTCCCGTGGCCAAAGCACCCTATCGCTTAACCATAACCGAAATGCAAGAGTTGGCCGCCCAACTCAAAGAACTCCAAGAAAAGGGTTTCATCCGCCCTAGTCACTCACCGTGGGGTGCACCGATTTTATTTGTCAAGAAGAAAGAAGGCTCCTTCCGAATGTGTATCGATTATAGAAAAATTAAACAAACTCACGTTGAAGAACCGTTATCCTCTTCCAAGAATTGACGACTTAATTGATCAGCTTCAATGTGCTCGTTACTTACCCAAGATCAATTTGCGGTCGGGTTACTACCATTTGCGAGTCTGTGAAGATGATATTCCCAAGACGGCCTTTCGAACACGTTATGGACACTTTGAATCTACGGTTATGTCTTTTGGGTTGGCCAATGCACTGGCGGTGTTCATGGTTTTGATGAACCGGGTGTGTCGGCTCTACTTGGATAAATTTGTCGTTGTTTCGTTAATGACCTCCTTATTTATTTCAAGAACGAAAGAAGATCATTCAGAAACACTTGAGGAAATTTTTAGAGTTTCTGCGAGAAGAGAAATTGTATGCCAAGTTCTCCAAATGTAAGTTTTGGCTTGAAGAGGTCCATTTTCTTGGTCACGTGGTGAGCAAGGAAGGAATTCACGTGGACCCAAGTAGAAATCGAAGCGGTGAAGAATTGGAGACGACCTGAGAAGCCAACCGAGATTCGCCAGTTTCCTTGGTTTGGCGGGTTGTTATAGATGTTTCATTAAGGGATTTTCAGAAATTGCCCAACCTTCGAATTTGTGGACTCAACGAGAAAGACGGTTTGATCGGAGTGAAGTGATTGCCTATGCATCTAGGCAGTTGAAGGTGCATGAGAACAATTATCCGACTCATGACATGGAATTGAGAACGGTTGTGTTTGCTTTGAAATGTTGAAGACATTATTTATATGGCACCAAGAGTATGATCTATACCAATCACGTAGGCCTTCTACACGGTTTTGACCGAAGTAAATTGAACATAAGGCAACGGAGATGGCTTGAGGTTTTTACTGATTATGATTGCGTTATCCGGCCTCACCGGGGTAAAAGCAAATGTTGTAACCGATTCTTTGAGCCGAAATGAACGTATAAAGCCTAGACGAATTAGAGCCATGAGCCTTACCGTGCAAAGGAGTGTTCGTGACTCCATCCTTGAAGCACAAAGGTTGGCAACTAGGCTAGAAAACTTCATCAATGAAGTGTCACATGGCTTAGAAGAACGATTTCATAGAAAGGACGATGACGGATTATACTTTGTTGGACTCTTGTGGATTCTGGTTTTGGTGGGCTTCAGATGAAGTTGATGAATGAAGCCACAAGTCGGTCTACTCGGTTCACCTGGGGCCCGACAGGATGTATTTTGACACGAGATACTAGTATATATGGCCGGAAATGACGAAAGACATTGCAAGATACGTTAGTGAATGCATCACGTGTATACGAGTAAAAGCCGACCACAGGAAACCACCTGGTTTACTAGTTCAACCGGTAACACCGGTGTGGAAACGAGAACGAAATAAACTTCATCACGAAGTTACCTAGAACGAGTAGTGGTCGTGACACCATTTGGGTTAAGGTTGACCGAGTGACTAAGTCGGCTTACTTCTTAGTCATCCGGGGAAAAAGATAAATTTGACACCATGGCACGTTGTACCTCAAAGAAGTAGTATCCAAACTTGGAGTGCCGATTTCCGTCATAAACCAATCGGGATACCTGATTTACTTCAAAGTTTTGGAAGGCGTTCCAAAAAGCGATGGGTACTAGCTCGATATGAGTACGACGTTCCATCCGCAAACCGACGGTCAAAGTGAAAGAACGATTCAAACTCTTAAAGACGTGTTACGAGCTTGTGCCATCGAATTTGGTGGAAATTGGGACGTGCATTTACCGTTAGTTGAGTTCTTCTACAATTATACATCACACTAGCTTCCAAATGGCGTCGTTTAAAGCCTTAGTGGGAGAAACGTAGGTCACCGTTAGCTTGGCGGAGAGCGAAGTTGGTGAAAGCCAACTAATTGGGCCCGAAATTGTTATTTAAAACGACCAAGGTGATCTCTCAAATCAAAGAAAGGTTGAGAGTGGCCCGAGAAGACAATTGAAGTATGCAAACGTGAGACGACGCCCTCTCGAATTTGAACTTGGTGATTATGTGTTGTTGAAGGTGTCCCCGTGGAAAAGCGTGGTTCGATTTGTGAATTGTGGCAAGTTGGGCCCGAGGTATATCGGCCCATTTAAAATCCTTGAACGAATTGGCCCGGTAGCGTATCGATTGGAACTTCCAAAAAATTTGAGTGGAGTTAATAATGTTTTTCATATTTGTAATCTTCGGAAGTGTTTGGCCGATCCAACACTTCACGTGCCTCTTGAAGAAATCCGTGTTGATAAAACGTTGAAGTTTGTAGAAGAGCCAATAGAAATTCTAGACCGGGAAACTAGGAGGCTTAAGAACACTCGGTATACACTCGTTAAAGTGAGGTGGCGAGCTAGACGTGGACCCGAATTTACTTGGGAACGTGAAGACTCTATGAAAGCCAAGTATCCCCATTTGTTTAACGAGACTAGTTAGATTAGAATTTCGGGACGAAATTCCTTTAACGGGGGAATGATGTAACATTCGTGAATTTTGACTCATTTGTGTAACATCCCAAACTTTTCAAGTTTGACTATTTGACTATTCCGTTAGTTAACGTCAGGTTCGTTAAGTTTATGTGCCCTAAATTGGGATTATGTGATTAAATGCTTATGCGTTTAATATAATATGATTAAAGTATGTTAAATGAAAGTAATTAAAGTAAAGTCATGAAAGTTAAGTGTTCGTTAAGTTTATGTGCCCTAAATGGGATTATGTGATTAAATGCTTATGCGTTTAATATAATATGATTAAAGTATGTTAAATGAAAGTAATTAAAGTAAAGTCATGAAAGTTAAGTGTTCGTTAAGTTTATGTGCCCTAAATGGGATTATGTGATTAAATGCTTATGCGTTTAATATAATATGATTAAAGTATGTTAAATGAAAGTAATTAAAGTAAAGTCATGAAAGTTAAGTGTTCGTTAAGTCATAAGGTGTTCCAGTGAGAAAGTTAAGCTAAGAAAGTAACGTTTAGAAGTCGAGGGCTTAAGTGTAACATTGGGAGTTGATGGCCAGGGATTTAAGTGTAATTAGGCAATCCTAATTGTCACGAAAATCTGATCTTATGTGTGTGTGTGAGCCCTAGCCGATCCCCTCCCTCTCCAAGCAAGTTTCCCTCAAGATTTAATTGTTTTGTGCCGTTTCGATCAAGTTTTGTTTAGATCTTGAATCCCCTAAGTCATCTACAGGTATTGTAGGTAAATCCTCTTTGAAATCTGATCTTATGAGTCATATATGTCAATCCAATCCAGGCCATGGGGTTTAGGTTGGGTTATATTGCAAAACATTAACCGATTTCATGTTATTCGGATAATCAATTGAATGATTTATGTTTGTAAAGGATCAAGGGATAAATTGACGATTTGAAGGCATCAATTATGTCATAAAAGAGGTCAACTTCATGTCTCCAGGTCGGGGTTAGGATTTGAGATCGAATGAGAATCGTTTAAGTGTAGTTAAAAATCAGGTTTGTTGATCGAGCCCCGCTATGCGGCGCATGGGATTTCCATGCGGCGCATGGAATGGTCTGGATGCTTCTGATCAAGTTTATGCGGCGCATGGAAAAGCCATGCGGCGCATATTCAGGTCTGGATGCTTCTGATCAAGTTTATGCGGCCCATAGTATGGTCTGGATGCTTCTGATCAAGTTTATGCGGCGCATGGAAAAGCCATGCGGCGCATATCGGGTGTGGCTTATGTCACACGTAATGAGATGTATATGTTATATGATGTGTGTGACCTATGTCACAATTGCAATGATGATATGTGAAATGTGCATGATTACATGGCTTGTTCATCTAGTTCACTAGACTTATTAAGTTGCCATGACAAGTGCACGTTTAAGGGCCCAAACGTAAAAGATGAATATGTGATGATGTTTAGGTAATGTGGATACCTAAACTATATGTGATGTAAATCGAGCTCGTAACTGATGTGAAAGTGTTAAGCTTAACCCGTGCTTGCCCTTGCCCGGCGGGTGCGTATATGTTGTTACTTGGGTGGCTCCTTGCAACATAATTACGTGGTATGAGTATCTCCGGGTGGCGTGATTACCCACCAATGTCTTTGAACATAACGGACTACTCCGGGATTGGCTTGCCATTCCTTAACGACATTGATGTACTGCCGTAAGGTTTGTCCATCTAGTCGGGTGTGGACTTATGTCACACGTAATGAGATGTATATGTTATATGATGTATGTGACTATGTCACAATTGTGTTGATGATATGTGAAATGTGCATGATTACATGGCTTGTTCATCTAGTTCACTAGACTTATTAAGTTGCCATGACAAGTGCACGTTTAAGGGCCCAAACGTAAAAGATGAATATGTGATGATGTTTAGGTAATGTGGATACCTAAACTATATGTGATGTAAATCGAGCTCGTAACTGATGTGAAAGTGTTAAGCTTAACCCGTGCTTGCCCTTGCCCGGCGGGTGCGTATATGTTGTTACTTGGGTGGCTCCTTGCAACATAATTACGTGGTATGAGTATCTCCGGGTGGCGTGATTACCCACCAATGTCTTTGAACATAACGGACTACTCCGGGATTGGCTTGCCATTCCTTAACGACATTGATGTACTGCCGTAAGGTTTGTCCATCTAGTCGGGTGTGACTTATGTCACACGTAATGAGATGTATATGTTATATGATGTGTGTGACCTATGTCACAATTGCAATGATGATATGTGAAATGTGCATGATTACATGGCTTGTTCATCTAGTTCACTAGACTTATTAAGTTGCCATGACAAGTGCACGTTTAAGGGCCCAAACGTAAAAGATGAATATGTGATGATGTTTAGGTAATGTGGATACCTAAACTATATGTGATGTAAATCGAGCTCGTAACTGATGTGAAAGTGTTAAGCTTAACCCGTGCTTGCCCTTGCCCGGCGGGTGCGTATATGTGGTTGCTTGGGTGGCTCCTTGCAACATAATTACGTGGTATGAGTATCTCCGGGTGGCGTGATTACCCACCAATGTCTTTGAACATAACGGACTACTCCGGGATTGGCTTGCCATTCCTTAACGACATTGATGTACTGCCGTAAGGTTTGTCCATCTAGTCGGGTGTGACTTATGTCACACGTAATGAGATGTATATGTTATATGATGTGTGTGACCTATGTCACAATTGCAATGATGATATGTGAAATGTGCATGATTACATGGCTTGTTCATCTAGTTCACTAGACTTATTAAGTTGCCATGACAAGTGCACGTTTAAGGGCCCAAACGTAAAAGATGAATATGTGATGATGTTTAGGTAATGTGGATACCTAAACTATATGTGATGTAAATCGAGCTCGTAACTGATGTGAAAGTGTTAAGCTTAACCCGTGCTTGCCCTTGCCCGGCGGGTGCGTATATGTTGTTACTTGGGTGGCTCCTTGCAACATAATTACGTGGTATGAGTATCTCCGGGTGGCGTGATTACCCACCAATGTCTTTGAACATAACGGACTACTCCGGGATTGGCTTGCCATTCCTTAACGACATTGATGTACTGCCGTAAGGTTTGTCCATCTAGTCGGGTGTGACTTATGTCACACGTAATGAGATGTATATGTTATATGATGTGTGTGACCTATGTCACAATTGCAATGATGATATGTGAAAAAGATATGAAAGATGACTAGGCACTTTTAGGGTGGTTCATCCTAATATGAAAGATGTTGATGCTATGATATGTATGTGAGATGATATGATTGAAGATATGTGCCTTAATGATTTCAATGATTTTCCTTTAATGTTTTAAATGGACAATGCTTTACAAACTATGTGTTATCTTACTTAGCTAATTCGTTAGCTAACACTTGCTCTTTTAAAATGTGTTGTGCCCTCGGGTCCAACATTAGTGAGCAGGTAGATGTGAAAAGATGTGAGGCATGGGTAGATGATCTTGAAGCTGGCTGTAGTTTGCCCATAGTGGCTGCTCGCTTTAGACATTGATTTATGTCTAAATATTTATGATTTGTATTTACTATAATGTCGGTTGTTTAATGTTGGGCAACCGACGGATTTCCATTTAAACTTGTTTTGATGATATGGCTAGTAACACCATTTAATGAATGAACCAAACAGATTTTGCTGGTTTGGACTTTTAAAGTTTAATTCCGCTTTCTTTGACGCCGTTAGGCGAAATTTTTTGGAAATCCATATTTTTAAACGACGGGTGTTACAAGTTGGTATCAGAGCAATGGTTTAAGTGAACCAATGACTATAAGACCATAGGATTTGGACTTAAACCGTAAGATCAGACATGCTAGGCTTAAGTAGTTGAGCTTTAGCCTTAAGATGAGATGTTGTTAGGACGGGTTGGGATGAGTGAGAGTGTAGGATTAAGGCTATATGATGATTGTTTGATTGATGATATGTTAATATGTTTTTAGCCTTTATTCTTCCGTTTCTCGCTTCTCCGTCACTAGATTATTCTATTGCCACGATCGACTGTCCCCGAGTTGATGTGCTATTTCTCTATCTGAATTTGCTAAATGTGCGCTGTAATGTATGTGTGAAGTGGTTGAAATGAAGGGAAATTTGTTGGATTAGGTGAAATGGTGTCCCGTCAATGGTGTCCAACCCACGAGGTTAGTGACAAGGACCGCAACGGAAATGAGATGTTGTATGGATGATAAAGATTATGTGAATGGAATTGGTGAAAGAATGTGATACACAAATGTGGTGATTAACATACATGTGAAGTGATACAATTACAGTTATGGTCCGGAACATAGTTGCAAGCGTATCACGACGCGAGCGTGTTTGTATGGCCATGCTTGTGTTGACCGATGTACAAAGTAATGAAGTTGGAGAGATTTCTATGTATTGTACCCCTATTTGTCAAGAGTAAACACCGTGTTACAACTTTGGTGATGTTGATGCTTCAGGTGTGTGGAAATGTGTGAAGATCGGTGGAAAGTGATAGCCGGATTAAATGTTTATGATGATTATGATGTACAAGAAGTTAAATGAAGTGATTGGTAGTAAATGTTGCTGAGTCTACTAGTTTAAAAGACATGGATTTGAAGTTTGAAGTGTAGAGTTGATGTTGGATACTTGAAGGATTATAAGTAGGTGACGCATAGAAGGGTTACCGGGCACACGTATGAAAGGATATAGTTACAATTCCGGTCGCGAACGTAATTGTAAATGTATCACGACATGTGTGTGTTTGTGAGACTGTGTCTGTGTTGATCCGAATGAAGTGAAGATGAGAAGGATGGAATCACTGAATGGTATCGTATTTAACCACGCGGAGAATAGACATGTATAAATGGATTAAAGTCATCAAAAGTATTGTCAAAAGGGTTAATATTATGTCTTCAGGTGGAATTAATGGTTGGAGCTTGTGTGGAAGTCGATTGAGGGATTAAAAGTTGGGTTGTTCGTCGAACTGGGCGATATGCGGCGCATATCTGCCAATTTTGAAAATTGATTTCAGATGGGAGCCCGATATGCGGCGCATAGACGTTCTATGCGGCGCATATTCTGTGTGCTCAGAATGTTGGATATTTTATGTGACAAAGTTAATTGAAATATGCGGTGCATATTTCTCCCATTCGACGCATAAGTGCCCAGTTTTGAAATATGCGGCGCATGCACCATTCATGCGGCGCATATCTTGGTTTGTTTTGGATTTACGACTCGTTTAGTTTTGATTTCGCTACAGGATGATATATGACAATTGGGACGAGTACCTACAGGTGGAGATTCTTCCTTATATTGCATGAGTGTAAAGGTGATGTTGATATCCATATGTGTACAAATTTTTATGTATGAGTGCTCCTCAAGATAAAGAGTTTTCCCTTAAGAGAAGTTTAGAGGTATGATGATGAGGTTATTTATAGTTTCTTAAAGCAGATGAAGTAAAAGTCTTTCAAGAGCATTTGATTCCGAATTGATCATGTTACTTGCCTGTGTGATTACTCATGTTAGGCAAAGATTATATTTCTAAGTGAGGCTACTCGTAGTTTTGAGATGTTTTATTAATGTTCCCAGTTTCATTGCGAACATGAGGTCGAGCCTCAAGTGATGTGTGTCTAGTGCTATTTTCATGCAAACGCGCCTTCCGTTTTGTTCTCCATTATAGGAAGAAGTTAATGTTTTAGATTGTGGGATGTATTTCTTTTATAAGATAGATTTATGATGTTGCTACCATTTGTGGATGATGAAAGTCTTTGATGTGTATGAATTTAAGGAATCAAGCCTAAAGTTTTCTCTAGATCGTTTAGTCAATACGTCTAGCAAGGAAAATCTTGCCTATTTTAAATATGACGAAGAACATTATATTTGCGTAAAGAGCGTTATTATGATTTTCAACTCGAAGAGGCTTAGTTTTAAATCCGTCAAAAGTGAGTAAAAGCTAAGGGAGAAGCTGACACTTAATGTTGAAAGGAATAAAGTTCTATCTATCAGCTAAGTCCGTGGTTGTGAGGTTATGGTGAGTGCTTGACTACGGAAAATCAGCTCAAGGTAATGTTCTTTGAGACAAAGAACGTAGTAGAACTGGAGCATAGTCAGAAGAGAGGAGATATACCATCATGAAGCAATACGTTTAAAAGTAAGATTTCGGTATCCGAGAACGAAATGACCAAAAGTTGTACTTGAGGAGGATTATGAACCGTGATAACATGCTTATTTGGATGCCGCCTGAAATGTGATACGACTTATTATAATACGAGGTGTAGTAAATTTTATATGTTGACGTGTGATAAGGTTAAAAGCCAAGATTAGACACCGAAAATTGTGAGTCCCTTTATAAGCTCGAGATGGTTAACCTAGAATGTGTAAAATACAACAAGTCTAATAAGCACTAGATTTGGACTAGTATTACTTGTAAATAATATGCAAGATATATAAACAAAGTAATACAAGACTTAAAGCAATAAACAAGTAAAGTGGAACATTATGTATTTTTCATGGGTACTTTATTTATTGATGTTTAAATAAAATACAAGGTTGTTGCGGAATCAAGATAATACAATGAAGTATGTATCCTAACAACCTATGAGTTACAAATGATCTATATTTGTCAAATAGCTCTTTAGGATCGAGATACTTAAAGTTGTGAAGTATCCCTGTTTAAGATCGAGAGTATTTAGACAAATTCACTTTCATGCAAAGTGTATGCTTAAAAAGTATTTATGTCAAGGAAATGACTTTGTATTTATAGGCAACAAAATTCACTGAATTTTGTGCCGTACAAATATGGTTGCATACATTTAATGATCCGACAAGAACATTAAATGTATTGGATAAGAATAAGAATAAAGTCACATCAAGTGCAAGTGTATCCTTATATCCAACCACCTTAACACACGTATACTATGTTAAAGAACAAGTGGATTGTTCTTTGGAAAGTGTGTTAAAGGCATAAGTCAATCCTTGGTATTAGTGTTCAGACTTGCAGGATCTAGAACACTAACACTCCTCCAGTGTACAGATCTGGTAAGACTTTCCAGTGGACTCCACCATTTGTAAAGTCTTCTTCCTTCAGACTTCAGTCTTTGACTTCAGTCAGAATGTCTTCAGTAGAGTAGATCTGGACTGGGGTGAAGTCTTCAGTGAGCTAATCTGGAGAATACTCCAGATTATCTATACAAGTATTTGCTCACTAGTCTTCAATTATTTCTGGACAAATCTTTAGAGGGACTCTAGATTCCAAGTCTGGAGTAGGTCCAGTTGAACATGTTTTCTGGTCAGATCTTCAGTGAGGCTCCAGAAGTCGGGTCTGGAGCAAGTCCAGCAAAACATGTTTCTTGACTTATCTTCAATAAGATTCCAGTAGTCCAGTCTGGAGCTAGTCCAGTAACTCTGGACTAAATCTGGACCTAACAAATTCCCCCTATTTGTTTAGAAATAATACAAGTATTTTTCAGGCTTATAGATATACAAATTTGTATGCCTGGAAAACACTTGGTCGATTTAAGTCTAAAAATTCTAAGTTACTGGAAAACACTTTATAGATCATGAGTGTTTTCAGTTTCATCTTTTAAGTTCTAACTTAGACTAAATCTGGTCATTTACTTGTAAAAAAAATAAGAAATTGCAACTATTATTACTTTCATCAAAAAGGAAAATAATTACAACTTTCATAATACAATAATTACAACAAGTACATGATAAATAGGTTTAGGCCCTTCTTCTTGATGTCCTTTCTGGAGCATCTTCAGTAGCCTTCCTCTTAGGAGATGGAGATAATGGAACAGACACTGGTGGTCTCAGACCCAACACAGCTTCCATTTGTTGAATTCTCTTCCAGACCTTCTCAATCCTTTTCATGAAGGCCTTAACATCTGGAGAGAGATCAGTCTTACCTTTAAACGTCATTCCAATCTCCTTCAGTTCAGTCCATCCAAAAGCTTGGACTGAAGTATCTTTCCGCTCATCTGTAAAGTTACCCTCCCTGGTCAACTTCACATTAAATCTGGTTATTCCTTGATGAATTTCAGCCAGTTTGATTTCAGCATTTACAATCTTTCTTGCATTGGCCCTGAAACTCATCATTTCTTCATATTTTGCTTTCAGCTTTGCCATCTGAACAATTTCTTCAGTTTCCCTGGATACACCACTCTGTTGTCCTTCAGTGGACTGGTGTTGTCGATTAATTTTAAGAGTAGTATCCAGAGGAATAAAGGTGCTAAGATCACCATCTTTTATAGCTTTTAATTGTCTGGCAGTAAGCTTAGGCAGACCAGTCATTTTCTTCCTGTATTCCAGTTCCAGTGCACCAGCATTTTTTCTGATCTTTTTCTGGAGGCTTACCAGCTCCTCCTTTCTCTGTCTGATCAACTCTGGAATGGTTACACCATATATCAATGAGTCATATACCTGTTCTTCTTCAGCATAGAACGAGCGTATATGCACATCATTCAGTGCATCAAGACACTGATGAACTCTGGGATCCTCCTTCATCCTTTTAAAAATTTCAATATTTATGCCAAGTCTTCCAGCATTGTAGGAATCCAGAGTACCCGTTGTAGCCATCTCCCTTTGATGGGCCAGCAGTTCATTCTTTTGATTTGTATTGAATATTTCAATCATGATGCACTGTTGATTTAACTTCCTTGAAGTCTCATTGTCAACATCTTCAGTCTGATCTTCCTCTTCACCAGATACTACTTTTTCTTTTCCTTTAACTGCCTTCAGTGTGGTAGGAATATCTGGGAAGGATTCAAACTGGGGCTCACTGGCTTCAGTACCAGTAGCCTCTTCTTCAGTAAGCCTGGCTTCAGTGCCATATGCTTGTTGTGCCTTTTGCTTAAGTGTTTGGTCACCAGACGACCTTTCCCCCTTGGAACGATCTCCAGACTTGAGATCATTCCACAATTGTTCAAGCATAATTATGTCTGGTGGACCAAAAGTTGTACCTTCAACTGGAGTTGTTTCAGACACAACTTTCTTGAGTGCCAGCACTTCCTTCTTTAAATTATCAATTTCTTCTGGCAAGTGCTTTGGCAACTTCTCATCCAGAAGCTTTTCAATTTGGGGTAAAACCCCACCATGAATGCTACGAAGGACAGTCCCAGAAACTTCTTCACATAATTCTTTTAACACATCGCTTCTGAACTTCCTTGTACATTTATCACTGATGGTGCTAACAACTTCACCTTGATCCAGTGTAGGTCTGCTTTCCAGAGCACTTACCCTGAACACCAAATTCTTAACTTCTTCTTTCAGCCCTGCCAGTTCGCCAGTGACTGCAGCCTGAACAGAAGTAACCAACCTGTTCTCTAATCCCTGGACTGCCACCTTGATTTTTTCAGTGTTGGAGTTTGTGGCCAGTACCAGTTCATCCAGCTTTTCATATACCAGCTTCTCATTCCCAGCGAAGACATTCATCTCTGAAGCAAGGTTATTTGAAAGTAAAGACTTGAAATCTGAAATAACCTGAGATGATGTCTGGAGTGATCTCTCCAGGTCCTCCACCTTACTTAAAAGGCCTTGGACCTCGGTTGAAGAAGAAGTGGAGAGACCAGTGGGAGGTTCAAAAGTGGAGGGTAATCTGGTCATTAGAGGAACTTGTGCCCAGTCCTCTTCAGTTGCAGCTTCAGATGTTGCAACGGGTGACTCCAGCGCACGAGGAGGAGGTTGAGATTCTGGTGGTGGAGTGAAGTATGAAGTTGTTTCTGGAATTGAAGGTGGTGGTGGTGGTGGCATGTTTGGTTCTGGTGGTGGTATTTCTAGTGTTGGTGTTGGTATTTCTGGTGGAGGTGTTGGCATTTCTTCTTCTTGTACTTCTTCACCCAGAAAATTCAAATTAACATCATAGCCTTCAGACATTGGGGAGTCAACATCTTCCCATTCTGGAACATTCCCAACTGCCTGTTCACCAAACTGTGCACCAGTCTCTACATCTACTGGTTCACCAACCTCAACATTTAAATCCAATGGAGCCTCTTGCTCACCAGAAGCTTGTTCTTCAGTCTGAACAACTTCAACAACCTCTTCAACAACTTGGGCAATATCTTCTTGTACAACAGCCTGGACTTCAGTGTCCACTCTCTGTTCAAATGTACAAGAGATTCAATATTCTCTTCAATAATAGGAGATCCATCAACATTAATTGTATCACCAGGATGGGTTGATGGATTTACCTGGACTTCACCTCTCATCAGACGCCTATGAGTTCTGGGACGTCTGGAAAGCTCAACAATTGCTTGACTTGAACTTTCTGGAGCCACTTGCCTTATGGGCTGTACAGCCTCTATTATCTGTACATCATCACCAGATGGTCCTTCAACATCTTGAACCCTATCTGGACCCATTTCAACTGCTTCCCTCTGGAAGGAAAGCATGGACTGAGAAATATCCACCTCATCCACTGGAGACCTAAGATTGACTAGGTCCCTCATATACTCACTCACAGAAAAGTGAGTGGTATCCATATCGTACTGGTCGCCAAGTGCATTTTTAAACATAAGTGAAAGGAATCGAATGTAAGGAATAAATGGCTTTCTTCCTTTCACCTTTAGGCGCTCAACCAGGTCGTCAAAAAGGATTTGGGCAAAATCAACCCTTAGCCCAAACCATAAGCAATAGGCAATCTGGAGGTGGGTTTGATTAATCTGGTCTAACCCTCCAGAGTTGCCTCCTAGACACTCAACGATATGCGTGAAGAAATATCTCCACGAATCTGTCAATTTACTCATATAAATCGTTCCCTTTCTGGATAGCTGCCCATGCTCATCCAGAATATCTGTATGCCCCATAAGCCTGCATACTTCCCTTGTGTTAATTCCAGTGGGAAGCTCGATTGGCAACTCATTCTGTTCATGATAGTTCAACTGGAGAACAGACCTGAGAAGACTAACTGTGAAACCAAGGGTTCTGGTACCTCCCTTTAGAGTATATTTGATCGATGAAGTTTCATCGTCATATTGGGCCGTGTACCAGAATTCACACAAATACTCGTGGTACATCCTACCAGGATTTAATGTCAATGCACCATACAATGGGCAAGAAAGAAAGAAAGAATTTAATCTCCCAATGATCGATTGGGCATCATGAACACTGGACAACGAAAGTCTTGCCATCCAATTATTCATATTTATCCTTATGGCACTTGCCTCAAGATTGATGTGAGGTGCCCTGTCAACATTATCCGAAGGAACAAATTCATTTGCAAGCAGATTTCTGAGGGTTCTTGACTGTCTAGGTGCCATTATGAGAATAGATGAAAATGAAATTGAATGAATATAGTTAAGGTTATGATGAAGAATTGATGAAATGCAGTTAATATGCTATCTCCCCCCATGCTTTTAGCCCTTCCTTCCTCCTCATCCCATGAAGTGAATTTGAAAGATTTGGGAGTTATGTTCGAAGTAAATGTAAAGTGAAAGTGAAAGTGGGTATATATAGGAGAGATAATGTGGAACTCAAACGATTAAATTTGAAATTATCAAATATAACTTTTGATCGGGTTTTGAGATCCGCATTTAATTACATCACATCACCCATAAATGGGTGATGGTTTACCGCCCACAAGAACTAATCAACTTGTACTTTTTGTTTTCCCAAAGTAAAAAGACCATCATTGTTTTTGAAAAATTTACATGCCACGTACGATTCACAAGATAAATATCTTTGAAAAAGTTTGCTTACGTGGCACTCACAAAGATCAAGTATTTGAAAATATTATGACAAATTTCAGTGCATCTGGAGGTTGACTAGACGCTCCGGTATCACTGGTGGATTAGTCCAGTGAACATGTACTGATGGTACACTGGAGGGACACTCCAGTAAAGTACCAGTGAATACCATTTTTGAAAGACTGGTAACCTCAAACGTGCACGTCAACTAATATAGACAAATGAGAGGGACACATTTACAAGGAGACAAAAGTCAACTCAAACACGCACTTCAACTCATCTAGTTACCAGTGAGAGGGACACATTTACAAAGCACCAGTAATATTTTCTGAAGAATTTTGTCCAGTGAGAAAATAAATTCCCCCTGAACTTAAAACACTTTTAATAGGAAAATATTTTTCAAGTCTTCCCTGGAATGTTGCTCCAGAAATCTAATAATTACAAAGATAGTACACAATGGCGTTCAATATCTGAGCAATCACCAGATTTAAGGATTTAACATTCCCAACTCACCAACAAGATATTCAAAAGTTTTGACATCCAGAGGTTTGGTAAAAATGTCAGCGAGTTGTTTGCCAGTGGGAATAAAATGGAGTTCAATGTTGTTTTTCATAATATGATCACGAATGAAGTGATACCTTAGATCGATGTGCTTCGTTCTGGAGTGCATGACTGGATTGTTTGAGATAGCAATGGCACTGGTATTATCACAAAAGATTGGAGTCTTTGAATATGTAATACCATAATCAAGCAACTGGTTCTTCATCCAGAGTATCTGAGCACAACAACTGGCTGCAGACACGTATTCAGCTTCGGCAGTGGATAATGAAACTGAAGTTTGCTTCTTACTGGTCCAGCTGACCAGTTTGCCACCTAGGAAATGACATCCACCAGTTGTGGATTTCCTATCTATCTTACAACTTGCATGATCTGAATCTGAATAACCCATTAGATCCATGCCTGAGCCTTTGGGGTACCAAAGACCTAGACTGGGGACACCTTTAAGGTACTTCAGTATGCGCTTTACAGCAAGCATATGAGATTCCTTTGGATTAGACTGATATCTGGCACATAAACATGTTGAAAACATAATATCTGGTCTACGGGCAGTTAAATACATCAGTGAACCAACCATGCCTCTATAGACAGTGGTGTTCACTGGTTTGCCATCTGGATCCGAGTTCAGTGTCAGTGGTGCAGAAATTGGAGTTGGTTTAGATGGTGAAGAATTCATATCGAATTCTTTAAAAGATCTCTAACATATTTTTCCTGATTAATAAAAATTCCATCTTTGTTTTGTTTAATCTGGAGTCCAAGAAAATATGTTAATTCACCCATCAAACTCATTTCGTATTCAGTGGACATGATTTTTGAAAATTTCTTGCACATGTTTTCATCAGTAGACCCAAAAATTATATCATCAACATAAATTTGTACCATTAACAGATTACCTTTCTCATGAAGAATGAACAAGGTATTGCCAATTGCACCTCGTTTAAAACCATTTTTCAACAAATGTTTAGTCAGAGTATCATACCAGGCACGTGGGGCTTGTCTGAGGCCATATAGCGCTTTGTCCAGACGATATACCCAATGTGGATGCTTGTCATCAACAAAACCTGGAGGTTGTCTGACGTAAACTTCTTCTTCAAGCTTTCCATTCAAGAAAGCACTCTTTACGTCCATCTGGTAGACCTTGACCTGATGATTAGCAGCGAATGCTAAGAAAATTCTGATCGCTTCAAGTCTAGCCACTGGAGCAAAAGATTCATCAAAGTCGATATCTGACTGGCAGTAGCCTTGTGCTACCAGTCTGGCCTTGTTTCTTATTACGTGGCCATCTTCATCTACTTTGTTTCTGAAGACCCATCTTGTTCCAATTGGTTCTTTCTTTCCAACTGGGAAAGGAACCAGATACCAGACTTTGTTCCTTTCAAACTGTTGAAGCTCTTCTTGCATAGCAGTCACCCAGTTTGGATCTTCCAGAGCCTCGTCAATCTTCTTAGGTTCTATCAAAGATAGAAAACTGACGTATAAGCATTGATCACTGGAGGCTCTTCTGGTCTGAACACCACGACTGGAGTCACCTATGATCTGATCAATAGGATGAGCTTTTGTCCATCTGGAGTACTGACCAGGATTGTTACTGACAACAATATCAGTGCAAGAATTCAGTTGAGTCTCCTCTGAAGTTGCTTCAGGATGAGGTTCTTCATAAACTACTTCAACATCTTCATCTGATTCATTTAAATCACGATTTGCATCATGAAATTCTTCATATGAAGGCATTTCTTGTAGTACTGGTTCAGTTTGGTCACCAGAAGACATTTCTGGTAAATTCTCAACTGACACTGATACTGGGGGAGTAGTACGAACATCTGATCCAATATTAATTTCAGAGGGTAATTTGAAAATAATAGAAGGATAGAATGGAGTACTACTGGAGACTTTCTTTTTCTGAACAGGTTCCAGATCAGGATGACTGGAAACTGTGTCTGGTGAATCATCCATTTTGTCGTTTATTGGATCATATTCACAAAAGACAATTGGAGTAACTGGGGGAGTGTCAAGGGCTGGCTTCTTGTTGATTGCAGCATTTGATTCATCAAATGTGACATGAATTGACTCATGGACCTTCTCTAGTCTCTTGTTATAGACTCTGAAGGCCTTGCGAATGGCTGAATAGCCTAAGAAATACCCTTCATCGCTTTGGCATCAAATTTGCCTAGCTGACTGGAGTCGTTCAGGATGTAAACTGGACATCCAAAAACGTGAAAATAACCAATATTTGGTTTTCTATTTCTTTAAGACTTCATAGGCTGTCTTTTTGTGTCTTTTGATGTACACTGATCGATTCTGGGTGTGGCAAGCAGTTGCAATTGCTTCCGCCCAGAAACTGGTAGACAGTCCAGATTCAGCAAGCATACTCCTGGCAGCTTCTATCAGCGTTCAATTTTTCCTTTCCACCACTCCATTCTATTCTGGAGATCGGGCTGAAGAGAAGTTCTGGGAGATGCCAGTGTCAGTACAGAATGACTCCAGAGTTGCATTCTGGAATTCTGTTCCATTGTCACTTCTTAACTGACACACTTTTCGACTGTACTTTAGCTCAATTTGCTTGATAAGACTGATGATTTCAGCAGCAGCTTCACTTTTAGACCTCAGAAAGATCACCCAACAATATCTGGAGAATTCATCTACTATCACCAGGGTGTATCTTTTACCAGCACGAGTCTGAACGTTCACTGGACCAAATAGGTCCATATGAAGCATATGAAGAGGTTCAGAAATGCTGAAATTCTGTCTGGTCTTGAAACTGGTACGCTTTTGCTTACCCATCTCACATCCTGGACATGGTCTTTCCTTTTTGAAGGAGACTGAAGGTATCCCATCTGCAAGTTGTTTTCTGGACCACTTGTTAATGTTTTTGAAATTTAAATGGGATAACCTTTTATGCCATAACCAGTTTGTGTCTTCATCAGCTTGAGTATAGAAACACTGCTCTGAAGGAGAGCTTTCCATATCCATCACGTACACATTCCCTTTTCTGGGAGCAATCAACACTACCTTCCAGTCCTTGTTGAATACGATGCCCTGAGCAACATTGAATAAGACTTGATAGCCATCGTCACACAGTTGACTTACACTGATCAAGTTATATTTCAAACCATTCACAAATGCAACTCATCTGAACTTGACTTGTCCATTGTTCAGAACACCATATCCCTCAGTCTTTCCACAACCATCATTTCCAAAAGTGATAGAGGGTCCATCAGAAATGGTGAACTCCTCCAGTAGGGTCTTACATCCGGTCATCGTCCTGCCAGCTGCACTGTCAAGATACCAGATATATTTCTTTCGATCGCCCTACACATACACCAGATTTTGATCAGTTAGATTTGGGAACCCATCGACTGATGGGTTCACTGGAGCCTCCCTTATAGGTTCCAGGGGCAATCTGGTCTAGCTCACTTTCTTCAACAGTGGTCTTAGTTGAAAAGACCACTGGGGTTGATAATTTTGAAACCTTTTCCTTTTCTCAACTGGAGAAATAAATTTGTCTTTCTTTGAAAAAGGTTTTGTATTTTGTCTAGGGCCAGATGAAGTACCCTCAATAAAGTTTAATCTTGCATTAAAACTTTGTGATTGACGAGTCAGAATTTGAATCTGGCTCTCTATCCTGGACAAAATATCTTCTTCAGATGATACCTTAGCCTTTCCAGTCCAAGGCTTTGGTAAGGGATTGGTCTGAGGCAAAGGTCTATTCTGCTTCACCTTTTTAACTGGAGCAGTCATCTGGACAGCTCCAGTCTTAACCTCTGGGGATTGAACTGGGTCTAAATTGGTCTTGGGTGTTACAGGCATATCATAAACAGTTGTGGACCTTAACACCTCTGGTAATCGATCGATTACTGGTATTAATGATGCAACATTAGTATTTCCATCTAAATATGCACGTTTTTGAGCAGGAAATTGTTTAACTGAAGCATCATATGGCTTTTTGGTTTCTAGCCATGACTTTATTATCAGTTTTTCTTTCTCTAAAATGATCTCAAGATCTTGCTTTTCTTGGATCAATTGTTCAGTTACCAGAACCTGGGCTTGAAATGCCAGTTCAATATCTTGAAGTTCTTTTAATTTTGATTTTAAAGCATTTATTTCAGAAGAATCTGTTCTAGACCATTTACACAATCAGATCTAACAGTTTCTACAAAAATTAAATCAGAATTTAAAGCTTCAGCAATGTCCAATTTTAGTTCTTGGTCAGTTGCATTATCATAATCACTAACCTTTTTAATAACAATGTCCACCCATCGTCCAGATGTGACATCTTCCTTCACCAGGAGCTCTTCGTCTGCCAGAGCCATGTAATAGCAATCTCTTTCCTCTTCTTCATCAGCAGATGATTCATCAGAAGGAACCCACTTCTCTTCAGTTGTTGCAATCATGCACTTATTATTGTTTCCATTTGTTGTGCCATGAGAGCAATTTGGGCCTTAAGCTTTTTATATTTCAATTTATAGCTATTATCAGGCTTATTATTAGAAGAGAATGGACCAGGCTTGGATGCAAACTGGTTGGACCTGCACTCTTTCATGAAATGACCCTTTTTGCCCCACTTAAAGCATGTCAAATTGGTCTTGTCAGTGGAAGAACTGGATGCAAATTGTCCAGATGGCCTATTTGCTCTTGCTTTGAAACGGTTAAACGTTTTAGCAATCATTGCAACAAGGTCATCATCTTCAGTTTCATCACAACAGTCTGGAGAGATTTGACTGGACTTCTCCAGAATCCATGAGTTCAGACCCCATCTTCTTCATAGAAAATACATTCTCAGAAGATATCAGTGCTGTACTTTGTGGTTCAGTATGACTGACCACATTAGGAACTACTGGAGGCATGGTTATAGGCATCTTGTTCTGCCACCACTCTCTGAGTTTGATTTTCTTCAGTGTACCTGAAAGCTCCATAAAGAGTTGAGAGAGTGTGTGTGTGCAGAGTTTTTCCTTGTCGTAAGACCAGGATCATGTGAGACCATTTGGTGGGTAGAATATCACAAAATTTCTCCAGAAGAATATCCTTGTCCTTCTCAACCCCAAGACCTCTCAATTGGTTTATGATACTCATAAATCTGGTGTAAGTACCAGTGAGAGACTCGTTAGGATGAGCAAAAAATGACTCATACCTCTTGTTTAAGGAGACCTTTCTGGTGACAATGGTGTCATCTCCTCCTTCTTGTTGGTTAAGAAGCTCATCCCACATGGTTTTGGCACTAGGAAAAAGAACTAGTGTGGGAATTAGGGTTTCTGGAACGGCCCTGAGGATCATGTTTTTAAGGAGGGTGTCAAGATTCACCAATCTCCTCTCCTCTTCTGACCAATGTTCCTCCCTCTTTTCCCTTCCCCTTCTAGATCCAGAAGGATCAAGAAGTGGATTGAGAGGTGATGTAGGCACATAAGGTCCTTCATTTAATCTTCATCATGTTTCTCTCAATACCAGTGACATGCAAAACCATCCTAGCCTTCTACGTACCAAATTCATCGTTGTTCCCACTGAATTTAGGAACAGGATTATTTGAGTAGTGCACATGCACGTGTGGAGAAGCAGGAGTAGGAGGAGGAGGTGGAGGATTAGTGTTATTAACATTTTGTGGTTCATTTTGATCATGAATATTTACATTAGGATCGGGAACAAGACTAAAACCTTGTGTATTTTCTTGGTTAGCCATCAAGAACAGATCTAGGCAATGTTTAGCCTTCTGCTCTGATACCAAATGTGAGTCCCTTATATTCGAGATGGTTAACCTAGAAAGTGTAAATACAACAAGTCTAATAATCACTAGATTTGGACTAGTATTACTTGTAAATAAATATGCAAGATATATAAACAAAGTAATACAAGACTTAAAGCAATAAACAAGTAAAGTGGAACATTATGTATTTTTCATGGGTACTTTATTTATTGATGTTTAAATAAAATACAAGGTTGTTGCGGAATCAAGATAATACAATTAAGTATGTATCCTAACAACCTATGAGTTACAAATGATCTATATTTGTCAAATAGCTCTTTAGGATCGAGATACTTAAAGTTGTGAAGTATCCCTGTTTAAGATCGAGAGTATTTAGACAAATTCACTTTCATGCAAAGTGTATGCTTAAAAAGTAATTTAGTCAAGGAAATGACTTTGTATTTATAGGCAACAAAATTCACCAATGAATTTTGTGCCGTACAAATATGGTTACATACATTTAATGATCCGACAAGAACATTAAATGTATTGGATAAGAATAAGAATAAAGTCACATCAAGTGCAAGTGTATCCTTATTATCCAACCACCTTAACACACGTATACTTGTTTAAAGAACAAGTGGATTGTTCTTTGGAAAGTGTGTTAAAGGCAAAGTCAATCCTCGATATTAGTGTTCAGACTTGCAGGATCTAGAACACTTAACAATCCTCCAGTGTGCAGATCTGGTAAGACTTTCCAGTGGACTCCGCCATTTGTAAGTCTTCTTCCTTCAGACTTCAGTCTGAATGTCTTCAGTAGAGTAGATCTGGACTGGGGTGAAGTCTTCAGTGAGCTAATCTGGAGAATACTCCAGATTATCTATACAAGTATTTGCTCACTAGTCTTCAATTATTTCTGGACAAATCTTCAGAGGGACTCCAGATTCCAAGTCTGGAGTAGGTCCAGTCGAACATGTTTTCTGGTCAGATCTTCAGTGAGGCTCCAGAAGTCGGGTCTGGAGCAGTCCAGCAAAACATGTTTCTTGACTTATCTTCAATAAGATTCCAGAAGTCCAGTCTGGAGCCAGTCCAGTAACTCTGGACTAAATCTGGACCTAACAAATTTTATTACAATGTAATTATTTAATGATCCTTTAAGGAAGTGAAGAGTCACGTTATCATGGACCAAGAGACAAAGCTACGTGGGAAGCTAAAGGTATTGATATGATATGAGCCTTAGTAGGCAGGCTGTCCATGAATGCTTATTCTTGGTGAACAACCGCACCGTTACATTGGACTTGAAGGAAAAGATGTATGAAAAAGAAGTTATGTGAAGCTCCTGCTTTATTCTTACCCGAGGGCATAGATGTTTTTGGGTTGTGATCATATGCATTGAGACAAAGTCGTTGCTTACGCGTTACGTCCGATG
>CM067169.1:35653336-35679135 GCA_034093135.1 Erigeron breviscapus | reverse complement strand
ACCTTTTGGTCTTGTCTGAACATTGACCATCATGAGTAGTCTTGCAAGTGGGGCACCACGTTCCACTCTTCTTCTTGTCTTTACCTCCATTCGAGGTGGAACCACCTCTGAACTTCTTATTAGAACCCGAAGACCAATTAGATCTTCTCTTGAATCCCGACGTCTTATCATCGGCTTTCTCCACCACTTTTTTAGTTTTGAAATCATCATCCAACCTCTTAGACTCCTTAATGGCTGCAGACAATGTAGTGTGTTGCCTACAAAGACCACGATAACTAACCGGGAGACCATCACAATATGCCTCAATCTGGTCCACCTCCCTACGGACCATATGTCCTACAAACTTAAGTTTCTCCATAAACGAATGGGCATACTCCATTACAGCACCGGGCTTAGCAATCAAAGCCCTAAACTCCTTCTCAATCAGCCTCAACTCTCGAGTTCCAACATACTCCTCCAAGAACTTTTCCTTAAAAGTACACCAAGGCATCACAACTAGCACCTTGGGAGCTATGGAAACTGTAGTAGCCCTCCACCAATTACGGGCATTCTTTTTCAACATACGAGTTGCACACAAAACTTTCATGTCATCAGGACAATAACATGAAGCAAAGACCACCTCAATGTCTTCTAACCACTCCATGGCACCCACTACATTCTGAGTACCATCAAAGTCTTTAGCACCACATTTCTGAAAACTCTCATACTTAAAGTTGTTTTGTTGGGATTTTTGGGTTTTTATCAAAGTAATATTATCCTTATAACATTAAAACGCAGCGGAAAAATTGAACCTTTCAATATGTTGGCATAGTTAAAACCAAAGTTTAACTTATAAAAGAAAACCCAAACAATAAGGATCCATGTATATGAATAACATACATACAAAACAACAACCATAGGGTGTTTTAGGAAACTACCTTCTTCCAAGCTAGTAAGGTAGAAATGAAGAATGTGATGTCTTCAAATGGCAAGTCTTCAGTCTAGAAGAACCTCAAGCTTGTATACCCCAAGCTTCCAACAAACACCCCAAATGTGCTAGGATATGGACTTGAAAAGCTTTCCCTTTTACCCTCTCCTTGGCCGAAAATTGCAAGAGAAAAAGAAGAGAAAAACTTGTTGAGTATATTTGAGAGAGTAGTCTTACATTTGCATGTTGGAATTGATACAACCTATGTTATGTCTTATCTCTCTTGTGTTGTGTACAAGTGTTCAATATGTATCAAACATGCATGCATAACCACATGGGGGGGGCGGCCACATGGGGTGGTCACAAACAATTTTGTGTCCAAATTTTATCAACCATTTACTTGTACATTTTGTATATAAAATGCAACATAACTTGTTACATATCTTATGTAACATATTACATATTATATACAACACACATAAATGTTTATTTCACCAAATAAACATATTCACATTTCTCTCAAAATAAATCATCCATATAATTTATTTATATATCTCAAGTGCAATTATTTAGAAAACCACTTTCTAAATGTTTCAAGTATTGATATTTATTTAAAGATCAAATCATATAAATAAATACCATAAGTGTTTGTCTAGCTTGTTATTGGGTATGACCCGACTTGGATCATCACGTACTAGCCACGTCAATTAATATGTGTCTTGGGCAGACGAATTCCAACAATCTCCCACTTGCACAAGATTCATAGAAGATTGACGCAAGCAGCAAATACCGCCTAACAACGGTTTGCTACCCCTAATACGTATGACGAAGTGCCATTCATTAACATCATCCTCTTCAAGTCCCTACTTGAAATGATTTAGGTGAATCGATCATTTATCCTTTTGTCACAGATGTCATGTTAAATCTTAGAGACACAGAGTGATCATTCTCCATTGATTTAACTTTGTAGCAGGCCTTAGACATCTTACTCTCAACGAATAAGAGGGACAAATTCCATTTCGACTACATACGTCTTTCACAATCACCTTATATCATACCTGAGTTTAGCCTTATGTACTGCCATGTTTCAGAACAGCGAAGAACTAAATCAAAGTATAACATTCAGTGAATTTCAAGACCCAATATGTATCTCAGGTCTGAGGATACAATGATATTCGCCTTTTAACTCAAGATTACTTATGATCAATCACAGAGATTCCATGTAGTAATGCTTGATTGCAGGTCAGTCCAATATTTGTATCCCACAAATATCTATGAACCTTGGCAGCAACACTTTGCTCTATATTCAAAACCTTTTGAATATCTACCAATCCAAGTTCATAATAATCTTACATTCATATTTGTTCCCACAAATATGATCGACTACGGACATTTAGAATAATTAACTTATTCATGGATTTAAACATGCAAAAATGGAACATAACGCAATTTAAATGCAAAATACCAATATTCATATAAATGTGTTAATAACTACAAGTGTTCCGATATCCAAATACATAAAATAGATCAAATCCAATCACTAGAATATCGAAGTCCCATGGCACAAGTATGACTCTCATGCTTAGGCCTTTCAAGGAGCTTCGTGAGTGGATCCGCAACGTTTTGATCAGTGTGAACTTTGCAAATACATATCTTTCCTTTTTCAACTTCATCCCTTATGTAGTTGAATCTCCGCTCAATGTGTCTAGTCTTTTGATGCGCACGAGGTTCTTTGATTTGAGCAATCGCGCCCTCGTTATCACAAAGAATTTCTAGGGGTTCTTGAATGGAAGGAACAACCCCTAGATCGGCAATGAACTTCTTCAACCATGCAGCTTCTTGTGCTGCCAAAGAAGCGGCGATGTATTCCGATTCTGTGGTGGACAATGCAACCACATCTTGCTTTGAGCTTTTCCAAGAAACAGCTCCTCCATTTAGAATGAAGATATACCCCGATTGTGATCGAGAATCATCTCGATCAGTTTGGAAACTCGCATCCGTGTAACCCTTTACAACGAGCTCCTCCTCACCAGATCCATATATTAAGAACATATCTTTAGTGTTTCTAAGATATTTCAATATATATTTGACAGCCATCCAATGACTATCTCCTGGATTTTGCTGGTATCTACTTGTCATGCTTAAAGCGCATGACACGTCCGGTCTCGTGCATATCATAGCATACATGATGGATCCTATAGCAGATGCATATGGGATTCCACTCATTCTCTCTTGCTCAGCTTTTGAGCTAGGAGATTGAGAAGTACTCAATATAGTTCCTCTTTGAATAGGCACCAAACCTTTCTTGGAGTTTTCCATCTTGAACCTTTTCAAGATTTTGTCTATGTATGCACTTTGATTCAAACCTATTAAGCGCCTTGATCTATCCCTATAGATCCTTATTCCCAAAATAAAAGCGGCTTCACCAAGATCCTTAATGGAAAAGCAACTTCCAAGCCAGGCTTTTACACCTTCCAAGGTTGGAATATCATTTCCAAATAGTAGAATGTCATCGACATACAATACTAAAAAAGTGATGATGCTCCCACTAGCCTTCTTGTACACACAAGCTTCATCAGCGTTTTTGATGAAGCCAAATTTCTTGACTTCTTCATCAAAACGACGATTCCAGCTTCTTGATGCTTGTTTCAATCCATAGATTGATTTCTTTAACTTGCATACTTTATTAGAATGTTTAGGATCGACAAAACCTTCAGGCTGATCCATATAGACATCTTCCTCAAGATATCCATTTAGAAAAGCGGTTTTGACATCCATTTGCCATATCTCATAGTCATAATGTGCGGCTATGGCAAATAATATCCTAATAGACTTTAGCATTGCCACAGGCGAAAAAGTTTCATCATAATTGACCCCTCGAGTTTGAGTGAAACCTTTTGCTACAAGTCTAGCTTTATAAGTACTCAAGTTTCCATGCATATCGTGTTTCAATTTGAACACCCACTTACTTCCAACTACTTTGGAATTAGGAGGTGCAACAACCAATTCCCAAACTTGGTTGTCATACATGGATTGCATCTCACCGTTCATGGCCTCTAGCCATTTGTCCGAATCTGATTTGGACATTGCATCATGGTAGGTGGTAGGTTCATCAGAAACCACCATATAGCATTCATCAATGAGAAATCCATATCTCTCAGGTGGATAAGTAGCTCTACCAGATCTACGAACGTTTTGTGTGTCTTGATCAACTCTTTGATCATCTTCAACATCCTTTTGTTGAATACTAGTGTCAACCAAGCGTGTATCTGTTTGTGGTTCTTGATCTTCTTCAAGTTCCACTGTTCTAGAACTAGCTCCTTCCATAAGGAATTTAGTCTCCAAGAACTCAGCCTTTCGAGCAACAAATACATTTTGCTCATTAGGATTGTAGAAATAATATCCCAAATCATCTTTAGGATATCCTACAAAGATACATTTAGTGGATCGGGGCTCTAATTTGTTTGAGGCATCATGTCTTACATAAGCCTCACAACCCCATACCTTTAAATATGACAAAGATGGAACTCTTCCATGCCATATTTCAAAAGGTGTTTTCTCCACTTTCTTGGTGGGAGCCATATTTAAAATTCGGGCAGCAGAGATTATGGCATATCCCCAAAATGATAGAGGTAGTGAGCTTTTACTCATCATGGAACGAACCATATCTAATAGAGTTCGATTCCTCCTTTCAGACACACCATTATATTGTGGTGTTCCAGGTGGAGTTAGTTGTGAGATAATCCCACAACTTCTAAGATGATCTTGAAAAGCATCACTTAGGTATTCACCTCCTCTATCAGAACGAAGAATTTTTATTGACTTACTGAGTTGGTTTTCTACTTCATTCTTGAAAATTTTGAACATTTCAAAAGCTTCACTCTTATGTTTTAATAAGTATACATAACCGTAACGACTATAGTCATCGGTGAGTGTAATGAAGTATCTTTCACCATTCCTAGTCATTGGCTTAAAAGGACCACATACATCCGAATGTATGATACCTAATAAATCTTTTGCCCTTTCATTAGTGCCTTTGAAAGGTGCTTTAGTCATCTTGCCTTGTAAACAAGATTCACATACTTTAAATGAATCATTTGATTTTGTTTTCAAAAGACCATTCTTTTGAAGTGTTAGTATGCGATTCTTATTTATATGGCCAAGACGACAATGCCAAATATAGGTTTCACTTAAATCTAATTTAAGTTTCTTGGTGGTAGCTTGGTACATTGAGTTATCATATGTTGTGTTTTCATGAACTAATTCATAAATACCATTTAAAGGCATAGCTTTAAAATAAAATACATCATTCATAGAAACATGGATATCATTATTAACAAAATTAAAATCATATCCAACATGTCTTAAACGGGAAACAGAAATAATACTCCTAGTCAAACTAGGTGCATACAAAACATTGTTCAATACAATTTCCAAACCATTTGGAAGTTTCAAAAGATAGTCTCCCTGGGCTTCAACATGCACCAATGCACCATTGCCCATAAAGAGACTAATGTCTCCCTTCTTGATGTGCTTCTTTCTTCTGAACCCCTGTAACATATTACAAATATGAGTTCCACATCCGGTATCCAATACCCATATGTAAGAAAAAACAGTATTAAGCTCAATATATATCATAAATATTGTACCTGAGGTTTGCCCTGCATCCCTCTTAGCTTTTAACTCTTTGAGATAGGTTGGACAATTACGTTTCCAATGTCCTACCTCCCCACACTCAAAGCATGGGTCATTGACAGCAACCTTTTGCTTCTTCGCTTTTGGAGTATCCATTTTTTCCTTTCCTTTGCCTTTGAAATTCCTTTTGTTGTTACCCTTTCCCTTAGCAACATTTGCCTTGGGTCCGGAGTAAGCCCTTTTCTTTCCGCCTTCATTGATCGTGAGAACGGGTTGAACTTTTCCTCCCATACTAGCCTCGGCCGTTTTGAGCATCCTATGGAGCTCGGAAACGGTCTTGTCCCATCCGTTCATGTTATAATTTAACACGAAAGTTTCAAATCTTTTAGATAATGAGTTAAGGATCAAATCCGTAGCTAACTCATTTGAGACGGGACAATTAAGCCTTTCGAGGCGATCAATGTAGCTTTTCATTTTAAGAACATATGTTGAGACGGGTTGAATCATCCATGCGACATGCATGAAGCGCTCGAACCGTTTCGAAGCGTTCAACCCTTGCCTTTTGTTGGAACATTTCCTTGAGTTGGGTAATCATGTCGTATGCCCCATGGTGCTCGAACTCCTTTTGGAGTTCGGGAGTCATACTCGCTAGCATTATGCAACTAACTTGCACGGAGTCCTCGACATATTTAGCCCAATCATTATAGGCTTCAACATCAGTTTCTTCGGGCTCATCAGGAATAGGATCGTCTAAAATATAGGATTTCTTTTCGTGCCTGAGAACAATTCTCAAGTTACGAAACCAATCCACAAAGTTATTTTGGTTAAGACGATCCTTTTCAAGGATGGATCTTAGTGAAAAGTTATGGACGTTTGGGTTGGGGTTAATTGCATTGTTAGCGGCCATCTACAAGATTAACAAAGTTCTTTATTAGTATTTTCGATATCAAATATAAATTTTAATTGTTAATACCCTTTTATGTCTCATGGACAATTAATAATTAAAATCTAGAATCCAACGTTATATTTAAATGATGGTTAGGTGACCTTTATCCCATGATCTAAATTAACAAGGTAGTCAACGTTTGACAATTGCAACACTTTACAATTTCTAGTGGTATGGGACCGGTTTAATATCTTATATTAAGTTGGCATGTTTAATCCCATCAACGCCTTTGGTTACCATGCTTCGGTGACCCTAATCACATGGCTTCCAAATCAAGTTGTCCTACTTACACACACATGTAAATTTATATATACAAGTGGTTAGGTGACCTTTATCCCATAAGTATATTAAATTTACCTTAACTTATAAGTTCCCTCAAGGTAGTTAGGTGACCTTTATCCTACAAAGAGTTCCCAAATAATTAAGTGTTGTATAAAAGATGGCGTTTTAACTTGTTTCAAAGGGTCGTTTGAGTTTTTATATTCTAGTTAAAAACTATGTACCATAATGAATTTTGAAATCCATATTTCAAGGTTCTTTATAAAATCCATTTTTATAAATTTTTATGTATGTCATTAAGTTGTAAGTTTTGAGCATCCACATGACAAAATAACAAACAACCACACAAACATAATAAGTGCACAACATTAGCCAACTAATTTGACCACACTTGTTAGCCGAAACAAGTGTGTCAAAAGGTCTCAACCTAAGGGACAAAGTGACACAAAATTTGTGTCGGTGAACTCCCACTTGATCTTGCATCCAAATGCTTCAAGTAACCTTTTGTGATGTGTCTTGAACACCTTTCTTCAAAAAAAAATTTTTTATTCTGATAACCCACTGCGCCGCAGTGGGTTAAACTCCCACTGCGCCGCAGTGGGTCTAATATACTCCCACTGCGCCGCAGTGGGAACTCTCGGTCTTCGGCTGCATAATCCCCCACTGCGCCGCAGTGGGTTTGACATACTCCCACTGCGCCGCAGTGGGAACCCATGGGCTTCGGCTGCATAATCCCCACTGCGCCGCAGTGGGTTTGACATACTCCCACTGCGCCGCAGTGGGAACCCACGGGTTTCTTCATTTGGCCTCCAACTTCAGCCCCAAACCTTTTGATGCCTTCTTGTAGATTACATTTACAAGAAAAAATGCAACTAATCTATTTATTACATACCAAATGAAATAAATAAATTACATAACCAAATGAATGAAGAAAATCCTATTTAACTATTACAACCATTTAATAATTAAATAAGATACAAACACATCCACACATCACAAACAATCACAAGGTCTCTTGGCTAAGTTGTGACACTAAAATACACAAGAAAAAGAACCCTCTTTTTGTGTATTAATTTTGGCCATAACAAAATTGGCCAAAACATTGGATTTTGTCCAAACAAAATATTAACTTTTGATGTATGTATCCATATAACCGGCTCTAGATGCCATTGTTGGGATTTTTGGGTTTTTATCAAAGTAATATTATCCTTATAACATTAAAACGCAGCGGAAAAATTGAACCTTTCAATATGTTGGCATAGTTAAAACCAAAGTTTAACTTATAAAAGAAAACCCAAACAATAAGGATCCATGTATATGAATAACATACATACAAAACAACAACCATAGGGTGTTTTAGGAAACTACCTTCTTCCAAGCTAGTAAGGTAGAAATGAAGAATGTGATGTCTTCAAATGGCAAGTCTTCAGTCTAGAAGAACCTCAAGCTTGTATACCCCAAGCTTCCAACAAACACCCCAAATGTGCTAGGATATGGACTTGAAAAGCTTTCCCTTTTACCCTCTCCTTGGCCGAAAATTGCAAGAGAAAAAGAAGAGAAAAACTTGTTGAGTATATTTGAGAGAGTAGTCTTACATTTGCATGTTGGAATTGATACAACCTATGTTATGTCTTATCTCTCTTGTGTTGTGTACAAGTGTTCAATATGTATCAAACATGCATGCATAACCACATGGGGGGGGGCGGCCACATGGGGTGGTCACAAACAATTTTGTGTCCAAATTTTATCAACCATTTACTTGTACATTTTGTATATAAAATGCAACATAACTTGTTACATATCTTATGTAACATATTACATATATATACAACACACATAAATGTTTATTTTACCAAATAAACATATTCACATTTCTCTCAAAATAAATCATCCATATAATTTATTTATATATCTCAAGTGCAATTATTTAGAAAACCACTTTCTAAATGTTTCAAGTATTGATATTTATTTAAAGATCAAATCATATAAATAAATACCATAAGTGTTTGTCTAGCTTGTTATTGGGTATGACCCGACTTGGATCATCACGTACTAGCCACGTCAATTTAATATGTGTCTTGGGCAGACGAATTCCAACAGTTAACACGAGGGGCAACCACGACTCGAGGTTCCACCATATTTTCTACACCATTCACCTCAGCAACTACATTTGAAAACTCTCATACTTAAACCATTTCTCTGATACCAACTTGTAACACCCTTCATTTGAAAATACAGGTTTCCAAAATTTTCGCCTAACGGCATCAAAATAAAGCAGAAGAAACATTAAAAGTCCAAACCAATTAAAATCTGTTTGGTTTACTTATCCAATGGTGTTACTAATCGCATCATCAAAACAAGTTTAATAGAAACCCGTCGGCTGCCCAACACAAAACAACCGACTACATAATAATCCAACTCCATTAAAGTCAAACATAAACAAATGTCTATAAATGTAACACCCCAAGCCGAGGCTCGGAATATCACGGAAATCATACAGCACATGGTGGAATTACAATAGAACAACTAAATGCAATTAAAGATTCAGTGAATCCAAAACATAACGAAGCAAGTAACAAAATACAATAGGAGCAAATAGCCATCAAAGTTAACAAAATAACATCCAAAGGTGGCAAGCGATCCTAAGTATAATGCAAGGGGAGGCCAATGAATCCTTGATCCATGAAGTCCATAGTCCGGGTTTACAGCAGGCAAGCAACTAAACTCCACGTCCTGGGAGAACCTGATTACCTGAAAAGTGTACTAAGCATAGTCAACACAAGGTTGGTGAGTTCGTAGCAATGGTCCACGAGGAACCATAAACAATAATCATAAAGCACAAGTAGAGGCTAGACGTGACTTACAGTGAGCCTCTAAGTAACACAACAAATCCAATCAACAAGAGTACATAAATACGTAAATGCGTGTAAATGAATGCATAATGATGTAAATATCAAATGCAAGTACCAAAAGCGTAAATAAGCCAACATGCCTATCTTATGCGTGAACGCCAGTCACCAATGCAACGATACCCTTCTGTCATCACAATGAACAAGGCTGTATCTCAAAATCATCGAGATATATATGTCTATATACTCGGAGTCAGGCACTACATCCAAAAAGGGTGCATACATCTATGCAGCAGGATGTCGGCAATCCCCTGCCGAGGGTTATCAACAATGTATGCGAAGCTTACAATCGAATGTAAATGCATAAATCATGAACCAACAATCAATATACGATAAACCTGTGCCAACAATCAGTATTCGTCAACCATAACCCAACAACCAATATACGACATTCATACGCCAACGATCAATAATCAACAACATAAGCCACTAATCACAATTTAAACCGACTATACGTACATATACTTCAGAGGATTCTACTTTCTTCAAGTCCCAGATGCTTATATATAGGGTCACCCGCAGCCTTCCCACCACATCTAAAACCCAATGAAGGCATAACCGACTTCCATGTATGTACGTCTATCCTAATATATATATAATAATTAACTAAAACATAACCAAAGTCAACCAAGCAAAACGAACTGTCACATCAATCCAACAATCAAGTCAACCGATCAATAAATCAATAAATGCAAGTAAACACGCCAGGTTTACACTTTTCAGCCCGAATCTCAAGCGAGTAGGGAGGTACGAAACTCACCTTGATCGGCAAAGAAGTTTATAAAAGATTACAAGCGCGTAATAGGATCCACACGTCCACAACCTATATATATATTCATCATAATAACATAATGTCAACTCAACAATCTCAAACAAGTTGATTTAGAAGGGTTAAGTCAATTTGCAAACCCTAAACGCACTTACAACTTAAACGAGTATGAACAATGCGCATTAGACTCGACATTTTTAGAAATGAAAGAAGTTTCATACGAAATGAATGTTACTATAAGAAAGTAGACTCTCTCACGATTCCAACGATAGGTCATACGTCTAAAACGGACTTACGGTTCAAAAGTTATTGACGTTTGAAAATGTTCGACAAAACTAGTCCCTAACGGGCGTCACAAAGGTAACGGCCGTTAACTCCATCACAAGCCAAGTTACTGTAACGGCCATGTAACAGCCGTTACACTATGTAACGGGCGTTACAAGGTGTAACGGCCGTTACATGAAGAAGGACAGCAGCAGCAGATTTTCAAAGCAGAAAACAAGAACTTAAACCCTAAATTCAAGAACCAAAAACCCTAATCCGATATTTAAGACTTATGGACTCGTTTTGAATATACATATGACATTTTAGTACCTAAATACACTTGCCCAAACCCTCGTTTCCATCCATAACATCGTCAAACGATCCAAACAATTCAAAACCCTATATAAACCCTATTTGACCCAAATTCCATTTCAAGCCGATTTAGGACATGTCAATACTCAAAATGACCAGAAATGCATTACTAAACATAAATAGAAGTAAATGGGTTAAATTAGACTTACCAAAACTCCTTTCATGAGCTAGAACCCGAATTTAGGTCAAAAAGGACAATGCTTGAACTATGAACTCCAAGGTTATGATTTCAATGGGATTAAGTTATGACAATGATGATGATTCTTGTATTAAAGCAAGTCCAAAACACAATTTAGATGCAAGTGAGATGATGAACTAAGGATGGGAGAAGATTTGCTTTTACTTGGAAGAAATAAGGGAAGTATAGATAGATAGATAAGAAAGAAAAGGAAGGAAAGGATAAGGGGGGGGGAAAGTAGGCCTTGGGGCTGGTGGGTCATGGGCTACCCACGGGCCGACCCGTTTCCCCTCACAAGCCACAACACAATTTGTTACACATTTAAGTACCAACCAACCCATATTATCGACCCGAATATACCACATTGACATTTAACTCACAAAACGACCCAATTAATTCATTAACTTAAATTGTTAGTCATATTACACGTAAAGTCAACGGGTCAAAATTCACGGATGTTACAATAAAAGTTCAGCATCTATGGGTAGCTAAGGACTTCATCAAGCATCCTACCCATTCCTCACTCATCTTCATTAACAACCTCAGCTACGCTAAACCTGAGGGAGCAACACATTTCAAAAGACAAGTGTTAGCTAACGAATTAGCTAAGTAAGATAACACTCAAGTTATAAAACAATTGTCCATTTCAAACATTATGGATTTGAATACTTCATTAAGGCACAACACACATCAAACACACAATACTTCATCTTAGGATGAACCACCCTAAATGTGCATATCCTGCTTTACTTCATTACACACATATAACCACATAACTGCTTTCTACATTAACTGCTTTACTACGTTTTAACTGCTTTACTACATTTTAACTGCGTCAATGTGCAACATAAGTTACACCCGACTAGATGACAACCATTCAGTTGAACATCAAACGTCGTTAAGGAATGGCAAGCCAATCCCCGAGTAATCCGTATGTACAAGACAAATGAGGGCGGGTCAGACCCCTCGTATTACTCAACTTCATCTCAATGACCATGTTGCTAGGAGCCACCCAAGCAACCTGCATCAACGCACTTAGCCGGGCTAGGGCAAGTACGGGTTAAGCTTAACACTTTCCTGCATCATAGTTTTACGAGCTCAAAACTGCATCATTTAGTTTAGGTGACTACATTACCTAAACATTTACTACATTAACTGCTTTTACGTTTTGGGCCCTTAAACGTGCACGTGACATGGCAACTTAGCAAGTCTAGTGAACTAGATGAAGAAGCCATACAAACATGCACATCATCGATCAATAACAACATATACTGCATCTCATAACATCATAAGTTACTGCATATCATAACACTACATTATACTTCATACATAGCACTACATCCTACGTCATATCATAACATGCACTACAATACATATCATGAGGGACTGCATTTCAGGTCTCAAAGGTCAACTACATAACCCATATTACCTCCCGTGTAACCCTATGTACCCATAAACAACATAAGTTACCAATTGAGAAGTTATAATTATGAAACCATCGTTTGTTGCACCCTCAGCGTGTCAAAAGTAGTGTATCTTACCTCAAAGAAGCGCACGACAATAGGCAACTACGTTACCATGCAAGCAACTAGTCTCGTCTACCTATATTTAGTAAACGACCATTAGACACGCTAACACTCAAGTTATTAAAGTCATATCTCAGACCTCAACACCTACAACAAGACCCACGACAACGACTACGCATTGGAGGTTCAAAAGTTAAACTCATTTCAAAACTGACACTGTTGCGCCGCAACATACCACATTGTGCTGCAACTTATCTTTCTGTATTACAGTTGCGCCGCAACCTACATATTGCTCCGGAACACCAGTCCTCAGTTGCGCCGCAACCTACATGTTGCACCGCAACTTAACTTTCTGGAAACCAGTTGCGCCGCAACCAGCCCCGATTCTGCACAACTTCGATCGATTACACCCCAAACCAGATCCAAACGACTCCAAATCAAATACATGACTTTCATACATCAAAATCCTTCATTTTCAAACCATTATAATGCATCTAACTCCTTTATTAAACTACACATGATTTGCATCATTAAAACAAACGTTATTTCGACATCAATTGACCCTCCAATGGTCTAGATCTGATTTCTAATGACTCATGTGATCAAAAAGACACAAAATCAAAATCAATATACCTCTATTACCTGAAGATCACAATGGGGATGCAAAATACTAGATCAATCACTCCTAAATCACACGTTTGAAGGATTTTCGGCTTAGAATTTTGATAGGGGGTCAAAGGGGTGGCTAGGGCTTGAAAGAAAAGTTATTTGATCAGTAAAAAGAAACTAATGAGTCCCTCAAAGACCCTAATGTCGTTTTTGACTTTCACACCATGTCAAAACTGGTCCCTTAACTTCGTAAAGTCACATTATTAGCCCAAAACACCTCTACGGACTATATACAACTCATTAAACACTTGGAACACCTCAAAAAGGCATTTAACTACATCTTAACCACATTACTACATCAATCAATAAGACATTCAAGTCCCACACGCGTAACACATTAACTACATATAAGCATAAATTCTATCGACGACTTAACGACACGTTATGTTGACTTAACGACTCTAGTCAACCGTTAAATAAAAAGATTGAGATGTTACACTATGATTTGGGAATGAATATATGTATATGAAGATGGTATATAGATACACATATTTTGGAGAAAGGAGGTAGCTAAAAGGACCCCCTTCATATGATTTGACGGAGACATGGACGAAGCCCCACCACAATGATGAAAAAAGATCAAATTTAACGACAAAAATGAAAAGCATATGTTTTTTGAACAATGAAAGGAATGAAATTTGCATTTATCCAAACATTTAATAATAGAAAATGATTAATCCTCATAAAAATGACAAAAATGAAAAGCATGTGTTTTTTGAACAATGAAAGGAATGAAATTTGCATTTATCCAAACATTTAATAATAGAAAATGATTAATCCTCATAAAAATGACAAAAATGAAAAGCATGTGTTTTTTGAACAATGAAAGGAATGAAATTTGCATTTATCCAAACATTTAATAATAGAAAATGATTAATCCTCATAAAAATGACAAAAATGAAAAGCATGTGTTTTTTGAACAATGAAAGGAATGAAATTTGCATTTATCCAAACATTTAATAATAGAAAATGATTAATCCTCATAAAAATGACAAAAATGAAAAGCATGTGTTTTTTGAACAATGAAAGGAATGAAATTTGCATTTATCCAAACATTTAATAATAGAAAATGATTAATCCTCATAAAAATGACAAAAATGAAAAGCATGTGTTTTTTGAACAATGAAAGGAATGAAATTTGCATTTATCCAAACATTTAATAATAGAAAATGATTAATCCTCATAAAAATGACAAAAATGAAAAGCATGTGTTTTTTGAACAATGAAAGGAATGAAATTTGCATTTATCCAAACATTTAATAATAGAAAATGATTAATCCTCATAAAAATGACAAAAATGAAAAGCATGTGTTTTTTGAACAATGAAAGGAATGAAATTTGCATTTATCCAAACATTTAATAATAGAAAATGATTAATCCTCATAAAAATTAGCCTAAAAATCCTCTTAAAACCCTATGAGTATGACATGTGGATTCCACTAATTATCTTTCCTAATTTTATCCCTTATTTCCCCTAGTGTTATCATCTCATATATTGTTGGGAGGATTTTTAGGCTAATGAATTAGAAGGATTATCATCTCCCATATTATAATAACTAGTGGGTTTAAAAGCCCGCAATGCGGGCTTCAATTATTGTGTTTGCGTCAACCACGTTTAAATGTTTGAAATATAAAATGAAAAAAAAACAAACAGCAGGAGAACAGACATCTAAAAACGAATAATAATATATATCTATATATATATATCGATATTCTTTTATTCGTTTTTAGATGTCTGTTCTCAGCCTGCTGTTTGTTTTTTTTTCATTTTATATTTCAAACATTTAAACGTTTGTGGACGCAAACACAATAATTATTCTTTTATTCGTTTTTAGTTGTCTGTCTGTCAGCCTGCTGTTTTTTTTTTCATTTTATATTTCAAACATTTAAACGTTTAAACTAGAATAATATATTTTATATATATTATATATATATATATATAGAATATATATATATATATATATATAGGGGTGAGTTATTTTGAGAACTCACAAATAAAAAAGAACGCGAGAACAATTCTGGACCACTCATTTTCTCCCATTTTCTCTCTCTTCTATAAAATATGTAAATTCATCCAAATCATTCAAAATGTTTTATCTCACAAACCGTAAATCGTTAGATGGAAAAAAAATATGGGTAGTCTTAAAATTTCGTCTCTTTCATTAGAGATGCAATTCGATATACTTTTGACGACTTTTTAATTTTCGTTTTCTTTTTTATACTTACACATAACCTACACATGTGTAAGCTGAACGAAATATGTGATTTGGAACGGGCTTCGCCCTTAAGGAGATTCATAAACTAAAGCTGGTGGGGGTGATAGGTCATAGTGTGATAGGTCATAGGGGTGATAGGTCATAGGTGATAGGTCATTGAGGGTGATAGGTCATAGTGTGATAGGTCATAGGGGGTGATAGGTCATAGGGGGTGATCGGTGATGAGTGATCTACCTAATGGGCTCCGCCCTTAGCCGCTATGGCTCCGCCATGGACTGACGGGCTCCACCCTTGGCCACCATGGCTTCGCCATGGATTGATGGGCTCTGCCCTTAACCTTCATTGTTGTGTGCAGATGGTTATTTACTAATTTATATGTGAAAACAAAGATTCTACACATGTGTAGGTACACAAGTACAAGGGGGAAAAAACGAAAATTAAAAAGTTGTTAAAAGTATATCGAATTGCATCTCTAATGAAAGAGGACGAAATTTTAAGACTACCCATACTTTTTTTTCATCTAACGATTTACGGTTTGTGAGATAAAGCATTTTGAATGATTTGGATGAATTTCTTATTTAATTGAAGAGAGAGAAAGGTAGAGAAAATATGTGGTCCAGAATTGTTCTCGCGTTCTTTTTATTTGTGAGTTCTTAAATAACCATTCCTCTATATATATATTATAATATAATATTTATACAACAACCACGTAAAAAAGTTTGCAATACGATATATGCAAATATATGTATACCTAAAGATAATACCATAACCATGTTCAAAACTTTATCGTATCAAAATAGATAAATATAAAGTCAATTGTGTTGGTAGTATTTGTATGAAATATGTTAAATATATGTTTACCTAAAGATAATATCATTACCATGTTAAAAACCTTGTCATATCATATATAATGTTGGTGGCCTATTGATAAAGTATTTAACGTTTGAATATTTTATTTATAAATAAACATATAAATAAATTAAAAAGATTAAAAATACATTAAATTCTATTTAAACAAAGTTAGCCCAATTGTAATATGGGTTCTAAAAATTTGTTTCAAAAATCTGCTTAGGCCCATTGGCAGCATCAGGCCCAAATATTTGACCTATGGAGGCTTGGATTCGAACCAGGAACCATACCTATAGCAATCATAGCGCACACCACTTGGTCTAAGACACCTCTTTGTTTTTATTTTCATACACCAAATATATATAGTAAAGTTGGTTTTTACTGTTCATCATTCCAATCGTGGTTTCGAGCCCCGCGTTGCGGAGCCTCAATTTCAGTTTGAAATGGTTGTGTTGTTTTAGTGTACTTGTGTTGAACCTCCAACCGGCTAATTAAAATTCATTCTGTCATTGATAAGTTTGTTTCAAATATATATTTATTTAATGGCAAACCACATTACTTGTTAGAGCGTTGTGGAGTTTCAATTATTTTGATCACATGTTACTATTTATGATGTGTCATTATATATGTTATCTTAAAACTTTTGGCATATGAAATAAATATTTATTTAAAACAATACCACAAATGCATCCAAAAGTTTATAGTATCGAATACATATATTTAGTATGTACAATAAACCAAAAAAAAATGAAAGAAAAAAAGAGTTCAAAAAACCAATAAGTAACCCGTAATAGAAAACCCAACGGGATGCGATGTGACAAAATCCGAATATGATAATGGTACGGGATATGACCAAAAAAAGTTACAATATAATGTTTGGAAACCCAAACGGAAAAAAAGTGTGCAAAAAACCAATAAGTAACCCGTAATAGAAAACCCGAACGGGATGCGATGTGACAAAATCCGAATACTGATAATGGTGCGGGATATGACCATAGAAAATGCACATATACTGTTTGGAACCAAACGAAAAAAAGTGTGCAAAAAACCAATAAGTAACCCGTAATAGAAAACCCGAACGGGATGCGATGTGACAAAATCCGAATAATATTACGGGTGTACGTGGACGAAATAGTAACTCGCCACGCATGCGAGTTACTATTCATGATTCATTCCCATTAATATTATAATATATATATAATATAATTAATAATATATTTTGTACTTTTGTTGGGTGAATATCGAACTTCACATTGGATTGTAAAAAACCATTGGATTGTGAAAAACTAAACCAATGGGCTACAATTAATTTTACAAAATAAAGCATATATGTTGGCATATTGTTGGACTAGACATCGGTCCAAAAAATTGATATTTGTTGTATCCTGAATGTGGATGGCACAACATGGCAAGTAGTGCGCGCGCAGTCCCTTAACATTTCCATTTTAAATAAACATTTTTCAGAAATGATTTATGATCGTTAGTATTAGTTTTAAGCCAAACATTTTCTATTTTAAATGAGAATTTTTGACGAAATAAACAATTTTTTCATGTTTATTTGTCAAACCAATTTTCTAGATGAAAAATTTGTCAAACCCGTATAACCGATATTGTCATTGCCGGTTACATCTTATGTGTCCCGCTTTTGCAGCCAATAATTGATCATACATTAACTGGTACCGTCATCATATGACCATATGAGCCCACAGATGAAGGGTACAAGTCACGGGTTCAAATCTTGCAAAAAGAAAGTGTGAAACTATATCTTGTGATCCATGTGTGAGAATGGTGAGTCACCGGACATGAGTTTGCTCTAGGTACCAAGACGGTGCATGGGACCAAAGGGTGCCCACCCATTTACCCTTTTCTTTATGTGTCGGTGAGAGACACATGTGTTAGGCCCGGCATGCTAGCTACCGGCTTTAGACTTTTTCTTTAAGCTCGGAACTCTCATTTGGGCTTTTTCTTTAAGAATGCTAGGAAGCACAGTACGCATTTGGGCAGTCAAAATTTATTTCACAATACAAGTTTTTCCGAGCATTCTTGTGTGCTTTTCCTAATGCTTTGGGCTTAAAACAGAGTGTTGACATCATGTGCACGAGTATCACACAGATCTTTGATCCTGTTTTGTATATTAGAACTAGCTAGTGGAGGAATTGGAATTCATTATAACTAGATTAAACCAGCGCTTTGTTGCGTATTTGAACATGTCGATCAGAAAGTTTTGTTTAGTGATAATTACAAAAAGACATTTACGTGGGATGTAGGTTTAAGCAACAAATACTAAAGATTGGATAGACGATGATCATGTAATTTGTACTATACCAAACATTGTATTAATATCATATTCTTTGCTAATAAAGTAATAATGATGATGTGTAAAAAAATATACTTAGAAATAAGTTAAGTAAATATTTATGAAAAAATAATACCTTATGAGTTATGACAGTTAAAATTTTATGTTGCATTGGATCGAATATCAAACTGACCAATTCACAAATCCATCGGTCGGATCACATTAAAAGGTCATTTGACATCATAGTTAATTTATTTAATGTGTATATACATGTATATAATATGTAAAAACTATGCATTAAACAAAAACTATAATACATAGGTTAATTGAATTAAAAGTCTTCTTTCATTCCCGAAAAACGAAGTGTCAGTTTTTTTATTAACAAAAATAATACTTATTCAACAATGTTCAAAATAAAAAGTGTAATAATATTCGAAACATATCTACTGCTTTACTGAACTACATTCCAATTTTAGCAACGACGTCGCTGTTAAAAGTCTGGTGCGGATAATTTGACTGTCAGAGTCATCAGTCAACAGTGTATTTATTCGTTAAATACGATTCATCGTGTGATACTCATTCGTTCAATTGCAGTCTATCGCTCTCATTTGCAGTCTAAACTGCTTTCGCTTTCATTCCGTGCGGTTCTTCATTTCTTAATTCTGCTTCTTCATTCAATATCATGTATGTATTCATACATACATATAGTATAGATAGTTACATAAAGTAGGTATTTATATGTTTATTAATATTATTGATATAAATGTGTTGTATACATTTTACGTTTTAGATGGATTCTTTCGAAAACATGTGGGGAGATTTTGGTGATCAAAATTGTGAGGTCCCAAATACGATGGTTAACCCATAAGTGTATAATACAACAAGTCTAATAATCACTAGAATGGACTAGTATTACTTGTAAATAAATGCAAGAATATATAAACAAAGTAATACAAGACTTAAAGCAATAAACAAGTAAAGTGGAACATTATGTATTTTTCAAGGTGTATTTTATTTATGATGTTAAATAAAATACAAGGTTGTGCGGAATCAAGATAATACAAATAAGTATGTATCCTAACAACCTATGAATTACAAATGATCTATATTTGTCAAATAACTCTTTTGGATCGAGATACTTAAAGTTGTGAAGTATCCCTATTTAAGATCGAGAGTATTTAGACAAATTCACTCTAATGCTAAATGTATGCTTTAAAGTAATTTTTACAAAGAAATGACTTTGTATTTATAGGCAACAAAATTCACCAGTGAATTTTGTGCCCTACAAATATGGTTGCATGCATTTAATGAACCGACAAGAACATTAAATGCATTGGTTAAGGTACAAGGATAAAGTCACATCAATATGACTTTATTCTTTTAACCAACCACCTTTACACAGGTATAAACTTTGGTAAAGAACAAGTGGAATGTTCTTTGGAAAGTGTGTAAAGGCAAAAGTCAATTCCTCGATATCAGTGTTCAGACTTGTAAGGTCTAGAACACTGACATTCCTCCAGTGTACAGATCTGGTAAGACTTCCAGTGGACTCCGCCATTTGTCAGTCTTCTTTATTCTGACTTCAGTCTTTGACTTTAGTGAGAACGTCTTCAGTAGAGTAGATCTGGACTGGGGTGAAGTCCAGTGAGCTAATCTGGAGAATACTCCAGATTTCCTATACAAGTGTTTGCTCACTGGTCTTCCATTATTTCTGAACAAATCTTCAGAGGGACTCCAGATTCCAAGTCTGGAGTAGGTCCATTAATATACCATTTCTGGACAGATCTTCTGTAAGGCTCCAGTAGTCGAGTCTGGAGCGAGTCCAGTAAATCTGGACCTAACAAATTCCCCCTATTTGTTTAGAAATAATGCAAGTGTTTTCAAGCTTAAATCTATACAACTTTGTATGCTTGAAAAACACAAGTTTTGACTTAGTCTAAAAAATCTAAGTTACCGGAAAACACTTTATAGATCATCAGTGTTCCAGTTTCATCTTTTAAGTTCTAACTTAGACTAAATCTGATCATTTACTTTTATGAATCAAAAATTGCAACTAATATTACATACATCAACTGATAAATAGTTACAATTTTCATCAAACAATAAATTACAATAAGTAAATGATAAGAGTCAGGCCCTTCTCTTCGATGTCTGTCCTGGAGCATCTTCAGAAGCCTTTCTCTTTGGTGATGGAGAAGATGGTACTGATTCTGGCGATTTCATGCCTATTGCAACTTCCATCTGTTGCTTTCTTCTCCATACCTTCTCAACCCTCTTCAGAAATGCTTTAACTTCAGTCGACAAATATGTCTTCCCCCTGAACGTTAAGGCAATCTCCTTCAGTTCAGTCCATCCAAACGCCTGGACTGAAGTACTCTTTCTTTCATCAGTAAAGTTACCTTCCCTGGTCAACTTTATTTCAAACTTTGACATACCTTCATGATTATCAGCAAGCTTAATCTCTGCACCAGTGATCCTTCTAGCATCAGCCCTGAAATTCAACATTTCATTATACTTGTCTTTCCATTTGGCTGTCTGGATCATTGCTTCAGTTTCCTTTGACACTCTCTGTTGTTCTACAGCAGACTGGAGTTGTTGACGATTGATTTTCAGAGAAGTGTCCAGGGAATGAATGTGCTCACATCTGCATCTTTAATTGCTTTGAGCTGTTTGGCAGTAAGCTTAGGTAAGCCAGTCAATTTCTTCCTGTACTCTAACTCCAGAGCACCGGCATTTTTCCTTATCTTCTTCTGGAGGTTCACCAGTTCCTCTTTTCTCTGCCTGATAAGTTCTGGTACACTAACACTATAAATTATTGAATCATAAATTTGTTCTTCTTCAGCGTAAAAGGAGCGTACATGAACATCATTCAATGCATTCAGACATTGATGAACTCTGGGGTCTTCCTTCATCTTTTTGTACACATCAATGTTTATTCCCAACCTGCCAGCATTATAAGAATCCAGAGTCCCCATAGTTGCCATCTCCCTTTGATGGGCCAGCAGTTCATCTTTTTGATTTCTCTTAAAGATCTCTATCATTATGCATTCTTGTTCAAGTTTCTTAGAGGTTTCATCATCAGCAGTAGGAAACTCTGATGATTCTTCAACAGTTTGCTCTTCTTCACCAGATACCATTTGTTCTTTTCCTTTAACAGACTTCAGAGTAGTTGGAATATCTGGGAAAGATTCAAACTGGGGCTCACTGGCTTCAGTACCAGCAGCTTCTTCAGTCAGCATAGTGGCTTCAGTGCCAAATGCTCTCTGTGCTAATCGTGTACTGGCATCAGTACCAGTCACTTGTTTTTTGTTGCACAATGCTTTCAGTAGCAAAGGCCCTTTCAACAGCACTGGCAACAACTTCCTTCTTCATTCTAATCAACCCTTCTTGGACACCAGACGACTTTTCCCCCTTGGAATGATCACCAGTTCTGGACTTGAGATCATTCCATAATTGTTCTAGCATGTGTCTGTCCAGTGCACCAAAAGTTCTTCCAGTTACTGGAGTTGTATCATTCACATTCTTTCTGAGTGCCTGCACTTCCTTTTTAACATTTTCAACTTCTTGAGGCAAGTGCTTTGGCAATTCTTTTTCTATCAACTTCTCCACTTGGGGTAACAGCCCATCTTGAATAGTTCGAAGAACAGACTCAGAAATTTCTTCAGATATTTCTTTCAACATACTAAGTCTGAACTTCTTTGCACATTCATCACTAATCGTGCTAACAACAGCAGCCTGATCAAGTGTGGGCCTGCTTTCCAATGAACTAACCCTAGTAACCAACTTCTGAACCTCATCCTTCAGACCTGTCAGTGGTTGAACAAGTTCACCTTTTACTACAGTCTGAACAGCATTCACCAACCCTGTCTCCAATCCCTGGACTGCCACTTTGATGTTTTCAGTGTTGTTATTAGTGGCCAGTACCAGCTCATCCAGCTTCTCAAAAACAAGCTTTTCATTCCCAGCAAAAATATTCTTTTCAGATGCTAGATTGTTCGATAATAAATATTTAAAATCGGAAACAACCTGGGATGATGACTGGAGTGATCTCTCCAGGTCCGCCACCTTACTTAAAAGGCCTTGGACCTCGGCTGAAGACGAAGTGGAGAGACCACTGGGAGGTTCAAGATTTGAAGTCATTCTGTTCATTGAGGGTACTTGTGCCCAGACCTCTTCAGTTGCAATTTCATCAGTAACAACTGTTGGGTCCAGCACACGTTGTTCAGATACGTTGACTGGAGTTTCAAGTGGTGGAGGTTGAGATTGTGAAGTTTGAATGGTTGGAGGAGTGAAGTATTGAGTATTTTCTGGAATTGAAGGTGGTGGTGGTGGTGGCATGTTTGAGTCTGGTGGAGGTGGTGGCATTTCTGATTCTGGTGGCGGTATATTTGTTTCTGGTGGAGGTGGTGGCATTTCTGGTAGACTTTCAACTTGTACAACATCCTCACCCAGAAAGTTCATATTGACATCAAAATTCTGATCTTCTGACATGGGAGAATCAGCCTCATCCCAAAATATTTCACCAACAGTTGTATCACCAGCCTGAGCACCAACCAGTTCACCAGCCTGTTCACTTGCTTCAACATTCAAATCCATTCGAGCCTCTTGCTCACCAGATACTTGTTCATCAGCCTGAACAATTTGTTCTACCTGCTCAACAATCTGAGCCACATTTTCATCTTGCACGACAGTCTGTACAACATTTTCTGTCTGCTCAATAACTTGTATATTTTCAACATTCTCCTCTTCAAAAATAGGAGACCCATCAATGTTCATTACATCACCAGGATGTCTTTCTGGATTCACCTGAACTCCATCTCTCATCAGACGCCTGTTTGATCTAGGTCGTCTGGAAGGTTGAACATTTTCTGGTCCTTGACCTTCAGGAGCCACTTGTCTGATGGGTTGTACAGCTTCTATAATCTGAACATCTTGGTCACCAGAGGATCCTTCACCAACTTGACCTCTACCTGGAGCCACTTCTACTTCTTCCCTTTGAAAAGAGAGCATGGACTGAGGAATATCTACCTCATTCAGTGGAGATCTTAGGTTGGTCAGATCCCTCATATACTCACTCACAGAAAAGTGAGTAGTTTCAAAATCGTACTGGTCTCCAAGAGCTCTTTTAAACATCAGTGAAAGAAAGCGTATATATGGAACAAAAGATTTTCTACCTTTCACCTTAAGACGCTCTACCAGATCATCAAATAGGATCTGAGCGAAATCCACTCTGAGTCCAAACCAGAGGCAGTAGGCAATCTGGAGATGAGTTTGATTTATCTGGTCCAACCCTCCAGAACTGCCTCCCAAACATTCAACGATATGTGTGAAGAAGAATCTCCATGAGTCTGTCAGCCTACTCATGTAGACTGTTCCCTTTCTGGATAGCTGGCCATGCTCATCCATAATTTCTATGTGCCCCATCAATCTGCATACTTCCCTGAAATTTATACCAGAGGGAAGTTCGATGGGCAACTCATTCTGTTCAAAATAATTCAATTGTAGAACAGACCTGAGTAAACTAACAGAGAAACTCAAGGATCTGGTACCTCCCTTGAGAGTATAAGTAATTGATGAAGTTTCATCATTATAAATTGTTAGGTCGAAAATCGACCAAGTATAATTTGTTCAGAAATAGCTTGAAGTTCAGTGAAAACGTTTGTACAGAATTCTGAGCCGTCTCAGAATTACTTCACTGAAGCTTCACTTCAGTTCAGATCAAGATAAATCTGAAGCATTCATTCTGAAGTCAAAGACTGAAGTATGAAGAAGAGAATCATCTCAGAAGCGAGCAAAGAGTGATTCTACCAGATCGAAGACTGAAGCATCTCAGTGTAAAGTATTTACAACACTTTACATTGATTACGAGGAAGACTTTTTACTTTACATACCTTTACCCAGTTAATAGATTTATCTATTAATAAAAGGTACAAGGTAAAAGTATAGGTTTGGAACATAGTACTATAAGTCACATCAACTGACTTATATACTATTCCTAGTACAAGCATGTAAGGAATTAGCTTTAATTCCTTAAATGCTCACAACCACTTTTATACGATCTTGTCCATGTCATCATGAACTTGGTCTATAAATATGAAGTCTTCTCACAACTTGCAAAAAGCTTGAAATTTTAGCATTGCAATTTGTGAGATATACTCTAAGTAAACTTACGAGTATTTCCAAGTTATTTAGATCACTTGTTTTTCAGGATTGTTTAGATACATACACTTGGGTGTTTATCTTTGTTCCGCAACAATCCTTGTATTTGTTTATATATCAATAAATCAAATACATTAGAAAACAACGTGTCTCAATGCTACATACTTGATTATACATATATATCTTTATATAGTTTCTGCCATTTAGTTCTTGCATTTTACTTTAAGTCAATTGTTTCTTGTTATCCATATCTGGATCGTAAACTTAACTTGTCCATCAAGATAAGTTGTACTTGCCAGTCGGGTTTAGTTAATCATCTATATTTGGGACTTACAATTGGTATCAGAGCAGCAAGGTTGAATTATATCAATTCTTTAACCTTTGATCTGCATAGATGGCTGACTTTCAACAAGAACATCCTGACCCTAATAACACTACCCCATCTACTCCACCCATCATCAACAACAATATACCATCACATAATGTACACGTACACTTTCCAAATAATCCTGTTCCCAAGTTTGATGGGAACAGTGAAAACTTTCAAACATGGAAAGCATGCATGCTAAAGTATATTGCTGGTGTTGAAAGACATTTGCCCGATATCTTAAAAGAAGGACCCTTTGTCCCCATGAATGCTTCTACTTGTCAGAAATACCGATGGGACTCCTAGGCAGTCACCTAAGGAGAAGGATCATTGGTCTGAGGAAGATCATAGACTTGTAGACCTTGACACTAAGTTACAAAATATGATTTTATATGCAGTTCCTGAAACCCTTATGCCCACTCTTGTTTTACTTGAAAATTCCAAATTAATGTGGGAGG
>CM067169.1:35571846-35652336 GCA_034093135.1 Erigeron breviscapus | reverse complement strand
TGGAAACTGGCACTGGACTAATCCTCCAGTGACCAGATTCAGTCTTGTCTTAATTTTTTATAACGTTAGAAATACTTGGTCAATATTTGTGACACGTGATGGTACTCGAGTGTTTAACCCACTTGATATCGTCATCTGACGTGTTTAAAGTCATTTTGGTAAATGACAACTGTTTTTATTGGGAAAATAAAAATTAGTGGGCGCGTGGGTAAGTTAAGCCGTCGTAGCATTTAATGCTGACACGGTAAATTATGTTTTTATTTCAAAATTAAAACTTATTTTGTTAAAATATCTACAAAATTGATTTTGTTAATAAAATATAATTTTTGGTATTTCATTGGGATCTTGAATTCCTTATAAATACCCTTATTTACTCCGATCACATTTACTTCCCTTACATTCTTTCATTTACTTCCCAATCATCTAAAATTGCTTCATTTCTCTCTCTGCTTCATAAATCAAGAACCCTAATTCCTAAATTTCAATTTCAATTTCAAATGGCACCTAAATCATCCCGTTCAAGAGATGTAAATCTCTTATCTGTCCCATATGCTCCTCACCAGATGTCAAACATGCATCTGGTGCTCCTGGTAATACTACGCTCATCAAATTAAATCCGAATAATCCGATGGCTAGTTTACAAGGAACCCAAGGGTCCGATACCCTTATTGGGAGAATCCAAAGATTTTTGAGGGATTCTCCAATCGGACCCTCCTTTTCCTTAAACCCACGCAAGATGTTTCACGACTACTTGTGTGAGTTTTGGTACACCGCTTCACTTTCTTCCGATTGTTCTTCCATCACTTTCACATTAAAAGGTGGAACAGTCCGGTGTACCTTATCAGCAGATGTATTGAGGGATGCTTTACACCTCAACTACTGGAGAGAGGGTGAATCTCCAGTTGTCATCTCCCCAAACATTAATTTTCGCCAGGTCCTCCTTGATTTGGGACATAAGGAGTGCCTGGAGAAAGGGGTTTTGAAAACAAAAGGTGCGATGACCATGAAGGGTCCTTACACCTTCATGGAGGTACTTTTTCATCCACCTTGTGGAAAGTATGGGTGGGAGTTCTGGTGGACTTGACCAGATTAACTCCGCACAGGCAGAGATGGCATACTGCTTGCGGAATGGATTGAGAGTGGATTTTGCTGATATCCTTTTCAGAAGCCTGGTTCAAAAACTGAAGGGCACCAGGGGACTATGTATCCCCTTCTCCAGGTTTCTCTCTCTTTGTTTTCTACAAATTCTGGGCAGTGAAGCTTATTTAAGCACAAATTCACTTTACACTGTCCCAGATTTGTTGAGGAATCTTGACTCTCTAGTATCTGAAGCTGGAGAGGTCGAGATTCCAGATAGAATGCGGATGGCATTCGCAAAAACTGATGCACCAATCCAAGGTGAGTCGGAAAGACAACTGGGCGGGCCTCAAAATAATGAGGGACCCACCAGTTCGTCTGCTGGAATTGTGACCATTGCCGAGCCCGGGCAACAGTCTAACCCCTCCAGTCCCACCATTCTGTTGCTGGAATTTATTGCCGAGCCCGGGCAACAGTATAACCCCTCCAGCTCCAGCGTGTCTGTCCCCACAACCATTTACCCTGGAGACCTCCCAACAGGTCTTTCAGGAGTTCCAAAGGCAACAAGAACACGTCGCATTAGGACCTTGTAGCACTTGCCACTGACAGTAGAAACCTGACCAGCCCTCCAGTTTCCTCCCAACAGGAACCTGGAGAAAGTCAAATGGGACAACCGCAAGCACCACCCTCGCAATTTCTGTAGGAGAGGGTGGTGAAGATGATACTGGGCTACCCCAACCCAGAATAGAGTTTGAGTCTGCACAAAGTGTCCACGGCCTTTCTGACACCTCTATTGCACGAACTAACGAAGTCTCTGGCCAGTCACTGCTGGAGACTGAGGTTCCCAACTCTACGGCCGATGATGTATGATTGTGGATAGAGCAACTATAACTGAGGCAACCCCAGTGACCTCTATCCCTGGTGAAGATACCTCGGTATATGATCCTCCAACAGATGCAACCTTCCAGGAAACTGGAGAAGGTCATCTGGAGACTGACCCATCTGGTCAGCCCTCAGTTACATTCATGGATCTGGACATGGGTGTTAATGACGAGGAAATCCTTATTGAGTCTTCGGATTCAGAAGTGTGAGTCCCTTAATTACTTCGAGATGGTTAACCAATAGAAAGTGTAAAATACAACAAGTCTAATAATCACTAGATATGGACTAGTATTACTTGTAAATAAAGATGCAAGATATATAAACAAAGGAATACAAGACTTAAAGCAATAAACAAATAAAGTGGACCATTATGTATGTTTCATGGGTATTTCATTTATTGATGATTAAATAAAATACAAGGTTGTTGCGGAATCAAGATAATACAATTAAGTATGTATCCTAACAACCTATGAGTTTACAAATGATCTATATTTGTCAAATAGCTCTTTAGGATCGAGATACTTAAAGTTGTGAAGTATCCCTGTTTAAGATCGAGAGTATTTTAGACAAATTCACTTTCATGCAAAGTAAATGCTTAAAAGTATTTATGTCAAGGAAATGACTTCTATTTATAGGCAACAAAATTCACCAGTGAACTTTGTGCCGTACAAATGTGGTTGCATACATTTAATGCTCCGACAAGAACATTAAATGTATTGGATAAGGAATAAGGATAAAGTCACATCAAGTGCAAGTGTATCCTATTATCTGTGACAACTCGTGATTAATTAACATCGGGTTAGTCCTAATATCGATCATTATTTATAATTTCGTCTAATTTAGAGATTATGACGTGGAAATTTTTAGTTAATTGAACATTTGATATGGTTCAATTAGACGTATCCTTATGACGTAGACTATTAGCTATTTAGACGAATGCCGAGTCTGAAAATAATGTTAAATAAAGATTTAAATGTTATAATTGAACACAGTTGTTAGACTGTCAAAACCTATTATTTCTAAAAGTTTAGTTTATTTAATTTTAATTTCTTGTCTTAACTAAAATAAGACGGGGGAAAATACCTTTACCTTATATTTTGACTTTTAGGTCAAACGGTAATTAATCGTAAGCATTTTACCAAATTAAGGGTGTTAAAAATATCAGAAAGAAGCCACATGGGCCGAAATGAAATTTAAGCCACTGCGGCGCAGTGGCATGGAATTGGTCCCACTGCGGCGCAGTGACTATTCTCGGCCCTTTTGTTCATTTAGCCCACTGCGGCGCAGTGGCATGGAATTGGTCCCACTGCGGCGCAGTGACTATTCTCGGCCCTTTTGTTCATTTAGCCCACTGCGGCGCAGTGAGCATAGTTCTGGCTCACTGCGGCGCAGTGGTCTGAACCACTGCGGCGCAGTGGCATGGAATTGGTCCCACTGCGGCGCAGTGACTATTCTCGGCCCTTTTGTTCATTTAGCCCACTGCGGCGCAGTGAATTCCACTGCGGCGCAGTGGCATGGAATTGGTCCCACTGCGGCGCAGTGACTATTCTCGGCCCTTTTGTTCATTTAGCCCACTGCGGCGCAGTGACTATTCTCGGCCCTTTTGTTCATTTAGCCCACTGCGGCGCAGTGACTATTCTCGGCCCTTTTGTTCATTTAGCCCACTGCGGCGCAGTGAGCATAGTTCTGGCTCACTGCGGCGCAGTGACTATTCTCGGCCCTTTTGTTCATTTAGCCCACTGCGGCGCAGTGAGCATTCCACTGCGGCGCAGTGGCATGGAATTGGTCCCACTGCGGCGCAGTGACTATTCTCGGCCCTTTTGTTCATTTAGCCCACTGCGGCGCAGTGAGCATAGTTCTGGCTCACTGCGGCGCAGTGGTAACTGGTCTGGGCGCAGTGGGGCTTTTCCAGACCCGAGTCCGAGATTTCCCACTGCGGCGCAGTGGGGGAAATCTTTTCCCACTGCGGCGCAGTGGAAACTTACTGGTCTACGGGGCATTTTGCTCCCACTGCGGCGCAGTGGGGTGCTCCCATGCGGCGCAGTGGGTGTAAAACCCACTGCGGCGCAGTGGGGCTTTTCCAGACCCGAGTCGGATTTCCCACTGCGGCGCAGTGGGGGAAATCTTTTCCCACTGCGGCGCAGTGGGGAAACTTCACTGGCGCAGTGGGGCATTTTGCTCCCACTGCGGCGCAGTGGAGACTTCCCACTGCGGCGCAGTGGGGTGAAATCTTTTCCCACTGCGGCGCAGTGGAAACTTACTGGTCGCTGGGGCATTTCCCACTGCGGCGCAGTGGTGCTTTTCCCACTGCGGCGCAGTGGGAGAGTGTAAATCCCACTGCGGCGCAGTGGGGCTTTTCCAGACGCAGTGAGATTTCCCACTGCGGCGCAGTGGGGTAATTTCCCACTGCGGCGCAGTGGCTAGTTTAGCTCACTGCGGCGCAGTGAGCTTGGCAATGGCTCACTGCGGCGCAGTGACTATTCTCGGCCCTTTTGTTCATTTAGCCCACTGCGGCGCAGTGAGCATAGTTCTGGCTCACTGCGGCGCAGTGGTAAACTCCCACTGCGGCGCAGTGGGGAAACTTTTCCCACTGCGGCGCAGTGGGGGAAACTTTTCCCACTGCGGCGCAGTGGGGAACTTTTCCCACTGCGGCGCAGTGGGGAAATTTCCCACTGCGGCGCAGTGGGGGAATTTCCCACTGCGGCGCAGTGGGGTGAACTTTTCCCACTGCGGCGCAGTGGAAACTTTTCCACTGCGGTCCAGTGGGAGCATTTTGCTCCCACTGCGGCGCAGTGGGGGAATTTCCCACTGCGGCGCAGTGGTAACTGGTCTGGTGTCGACTTAAGCCACTGCGGCGCAGTGAGCAAGTTCTGGCTCACTGCGGCGCAGTGTAAATCCTCGGAAAAATATTATTTTGGCTGACTGCGGCGCAGTGGGGTGAAACTTTTCCCACTGCGGCGCAGTGGTATCTTGCTGGAACATTTGACTTTCCATCCAATTTAGTATAAAAAGACGAACTTGAGTCAAATAATATTGAACATTGAATCACATTCTCGGTTATGGCATTCTAGGGTCTATAGCTAAGTAGTTGTACGTAGGATACCCGTTGTCAAGGGATTTGATCCTCATTATTGGTAATGATATCATAGGTTTTGGATAACCAGGAGAATTGACTGTGGATCTTCTCGAGCTACTTTATACCTTTTAGCATTTAGATCGCTAAGGTGAGTTTATGGCGCCCTTTTCCTTTTACTTTGGGCCTGAAAAGCATGTACTGTTGTATACACTATTAAATAAATGATTGTTTTTGTGTATGCCATGTGATATGGATGCTTAAATCATTTGACTTAAATTTGCCATGTTGGGCTGTCGAAAATGTGTATACGTGTCATTTATTAAATGTTGAATGAAATGACGTTGAATTGCCGTGTGATGGCGGATTAAATGGTTTCTTGTGTTTGACAAACTAAAATGTTTCCCCTATTGGTTGTATTGTCGGATCTAGATATCTCGACTGTCTTGGCTACGGTCCGCACCCATTTAGAACGGAAACCTGTGCGAGGCATATTGATTGTCATATGCTGTCATCAGATCTAGATATACTGATTGACGTGATATAAGATGAGTTTGGATTTGATATACCTACTATCTTATTTTAAAAAGTGGATATATGACGTGTCCAGATCTAGATATACTGGCAGTCTTGTATAAGGTCGATCTAGATATACTGATTGACGTGATATAAGATGAGTTTGGATTTGATATACCTACTATCTTATTTTAAAAAGTGGATATATGACGTGTCCAGATCTAGATATACTGGCAGTCTTGTATAAAAGGTCGGATCCAGATATACCGACTGTCTTGTATAAAAGGTCGATCTAGATATACTGACAGTCTTGTATAAAAGGTCGGATCCAGATATACCGACTGTCTTGTATAAAAGGTCGGATCTAGATATACTGACTGTCTTGTATAAAAGGTCGATCTAGATATACTGACTGTCTTGTATAAAAGGTCGGATCTAGATATACTGATTGACGTGATATAAGATGAGTTTGGATTTGATATACCTACTATCTTATTTTAAAAAGTGGATATATGACGTGTCCAGATCTAGATATACTGATTGACGTGATATAAGATGAGTTTGGATTTGATATACCTACTATCTTATTTTAAAAAGTGGATATATGACGTGTCCAGATCTAGATATACTGACAGTCTTGTATAAAAGGTCGGATCTAGATATACCGACTGTTTTGAAATAAAAGTATTGTTAGATGTTGTATTCTAACTACCTGGTCTTTTATAAATATGGGTCATTGTGTTGTATCAATGACGACTAAACATTTGGTCAAACATACTGTAAACTCACCAACTATTTCGATAGTTGATCCTCTCAAATTTCATGCTTTTCAGGGAACCAACAGTAAGTATTTGGAAGCGTATATGGCATTTGAAGCCATCTTTTGCACATTGGACGTACAATTAGCGTCAGACCTCTGAGGACTATAGCTTTATTTAGTCCTAATTGTACTTAGCTGTCCATATGTTATATTTGTAATTAGTGGGCCCATTTCCAATTGAGGATAGTTTGTATCCGTGTATTGGGGTCCACTTCCGAACGATTATACTTGTAATAAACTTGTATTTGGATTTATGGATGTAATCTCTATTTACCTTCTGATTAGTACGCAATTACTTGTTAACCCTGTATTTCCGCTACAACGGGGTGTGACAAAAATTGGTATCAGAGACAAGGTTATAGTGAATACGGAGTTATTCCTCGTGAATAACTCAATCTATAGCCATGGTCGCTTCATATAGGAAATCTAAGTCATTAAGGTTTAGGATACCTATCTCGAGAGTTATGCTATTTGTCAATAATTAGACCTAACCCGATCAACTACGTCCCGATTATGTAAAATAGTATAAGGCTCGAAATAAATATCTTAAATTGTGTATATACGTGTTAGTTGAATTATATTCACAGCATGCTGTACATGTGGTGGGAAGGCTGCGGGTGACCCTATATATAAGCATTTTAAATATGTTGGTAATAGAAACCCAAACCGAATGTGTGTAATCTAGACAAAGATTTCTTTAAACCTCAATGTTGCGTACTGTCACCTTCATTTGATTCGTGCTGTCTTATCCAGTAGACTTATGGATTATTTTGACTATCTTTTCAGACTAGTCATGTCGGACGGAGTAAGCTCTAATGCTGTTGTACCTCGTACACCTCCAGTTCCTGCCTTGGAAAACTCCTTTCCATATGTTCCTGACTCTTATGAAGAGGAACCAATGGAGGAATCGGGCAATGAATCACGCCCTATTAACCTTGTTTCATCTTCCAGTGAATCTGGAGGCGAACATGTGTCTATCCATGTTCAATCTTCTGTAACACCGGTATCTCCATATCAGAGGAGAACTACCGAGGGAGCTCATTTGCCTTATGCTCCTAGAGACCCCTATGCTCCTGGTCCTTCTGCACCAGATCAGGGCAACTGTGGATTTGGTCTTTCATTCTTTCAGGGAGATCCGTATGCTGCGGGTCCCTCAAGAGTGCCTGTTTACAATCCACCTGCTGTTATGCCAGTTGCATCTGCAGCTGATAGGATGGAATATTATCGCCGGCAACTGTCGAGGATGAACAATTCCCTCATCTGCACCAGAAAGAGGATGGAAAATCAAGCTCAGGAGTTGACTGGAGCTTATCAGCAGGCGGCTGAGGCTATGACTGTGGCTAGGGAAGGGAGAGAAACTATTGATAGAATGGTCTGGATACTATCAGTTGTAGTGGTCTTGGTGGTGGCCTTGCTTGTTGTAGTTCTTTTCAGGATGTAATTAATAGTTGTAGTAGTAACGTATTGTAAGCCTTAGAACAATTGACAACTCATACATCTGTATTTGAGTTGTAATCTTTTTGGTGGATGTATTTCCCACGTACGTCAGATAGTAATTATTCTGACTGTGTAATATATCATCGTGGATGTAGTTCCCACATGAGTTGTATTGTGGATGTAGTTTTCCCACAAGATTTTGGAAAGTCAGATTATGTAAAAAGTTTTTAGTATAAATGAAATACGTGATAGTTTGGATTATATTGACAACATATTTAAATGTGGTGGGAAGGCTGCGGGTGACCCTATATATAAGCATTTTAAATATGTTGGTAATAGAAACCCAAACCGAATGTGTGTAATCTAGACAAAGATTTCTTTAAACCTCAATGTTGCGTACTGTCACCTTCATTTGATTCGTGCTGTCTTATCCAGTAGACTTATGGATTATATTGACAACATATTTAAATGTGGTGGGAAGGCTGCGGGTGACCCTATATATAAGCATTTTAAATATGTTGGTAATAGAAACCCAAACCGAATGTGTGTAATCTAGACAAAGATTTCTTTAAACCTCAATGTTGCGTACTGTCACCTTCATTTGATTCGTGCTGTCTTATCCAGTAGACTTATGGATTATTTTGACTATCTTTTCAGACTAGTCATGTCGGACGGAGTAAGCTCTAATGCTGTTGTACCTCGTACACCTCCAGTTCCTGCCTTGGAAAACTCCTTTCCATATGTTCCTGACTCTTATGAAGAGGAACCAATGGAGGAATCGGGCAATGAATCACGCCCTATTAACCTTGTTTCATCTTCCAGTGAATCTGGAGGCGAACATGTGTCTATCCATGTTCAATCTTCTGTAACACCGGTATCTCCATATCAGAGGAGAACTACCGAGGGAGCTCATTTGCCTTATGCTCCTAGAGACCCCTATGCTCCTGGTCCTTCTGCACCAGATCAGGGCAACTGTGGATTTGGTCTTTCATTCTTTCAGGGAGATCCGTATGCTGCGGGTCCCTCAAGAGTGCCTGTTTACAATCCACCTGCTGTTATGCCAGTTGCATCTGCAGCTGATAGGATGGAATATTATCGCCGGCAACTGTCGAGGATGAACAATTCCCTCATCTGCACCAGAAAGAGGATGGAAAACGAATTTTGGAACCATGCTATGGTTGGATTAGATAACGAGAAATACACTACTCGTTTTCATGAGCTGACAAGGCTAGTTCCTCGTATGGTGGATACGGAGGAGAAGTTAGTGGAAAGGTACTGCTATGGATTGTCACCTGACATCCGAAGATTAGTGGCCGCTTTTAACCCCATGACTTTACAGGCGGCAGTTAGTGCGACAAATCGGATGGTGATAGATTAACGAGAAATACACTACTCGTTTTCATGAGCTGACAAGGCTAGTTCCTCGTATGGTGGATACGGAGGAGAAGTTAGTGGAAAGGTACTGCTATGGATTGTCACCTGACATCCGAAGATTAGTGGCCGCTTTTAACCCCATGACTTTACAGGCGGCAGTTAGTGCGACAAATCGGATGGTGATAGATTTGAAAAGAACCGCTGGTTCTTCTGTTGGAACTGAGGTGGTCAAGCGAAGAAATGATCAAGCCTCTGGGAGTGGTTTTGGAAATGGTGGGAATGGCAAGAGGTTTAAAGCTGCCAGAAACTTTGCAGTAGTCCCCCAGAATATTAATAGAAACCAGGGCACAGACGGAAGATGTAACAAGTGTGGCATGCGTCATATAGGAAATTGTCCTACTTGCTACCGTTGTAAAAGAACGGGACATCAGGCAAAGTTCTGTAGGGAAAAGATACCAAATCAGTGCTACGAGTGTGGAAGTGAGAATCACATGCGACCCGCTTGTCCACGACTTAATTTGAACCCGAACAATAATGCTATAGTTCCAGTAAGGAACAATGTGGGGAACAACCAGGCTAGAAATCAAGGAGGCCGAGGTAGAGGCCGAGTTTTTGCTTTGGATGCTGCTGATGCACGACGTGATCCCAACGTTGTGATAGGTACATTCATACTCAATAATCATTATGTTTTTATATTATTCGACTCCGGTGCTGATAAAAGTTTCATATCCTTAGAATTTAAGTCACGTTTTGGTATAGTAGCTACCCCCATGAAAGATACTTATGTTGTCGAATATGCAAATGGTCAAAAATATATTGCTAGAGATCATTTAGTGGATTGTAGTTTGGTATTAGCCGGTAAAACTTTTAAAATTGACCTAATCCCCATAGATTTAAGCAGTTTTGATGTGATTATTGGTATGGACTGGTTGTCCAAGGTTAGAGCTAATATAAGTTGTCATGAGAAAATTGTTAGAATACCTCTACAGAATAACGAAACCCTAGAAGTGCAAGGAGATAAGGCAGGAAAGAAATTAATCTTAGTATCGGCAATAAAGGCCAATAAATATTTACAAAAAGAACACCCTGCCTTCTTAGCATTTGTAGTAGAAAGGAAACCAGAGGTTAAAGAAATGAAAGATATTCCTATAGTTAGAGATTTTCCGGAAGTGTTTCCTGAAGATTTGACGGGACTTCCACCTCACAGACCAGTAGAGTTTGGAATAGAGTTGATTCCTGGAGCTGCACCCGTGGCCAAGGCACCCTATCGTCTTGCGCCATCAGAAATGCAAGAATTGTCCGAACAACTTCAAGAGTTGTTAGCTAAAGGACTAATTCGTCCAAGTTCATCACCTTGGGGAGCTCCAATCCTATTTGTGAAGAAGAAAGACGGCTCGATGCGGATGTGTATTGATTACAGAGAATTGAACAAGTTGACTGTCAAGAACAGGTACCCTTTACCTCGTATTGACGGGACTTCCACCTCACAGACCAGTAGAGTTTGGAATAGAGTTGATTCCTGGAGCTGCACCCGTGGCCAAGGCACCCTATCGTCTTGCGCCATCAGAAATGCAAGAATTGTCCGAACAACTTCAAGAGTTGTTAGCTAAAGGACTAATTCGTCCAAGTTCATCACCTTGGGGAGCTCCAATCCTATTTGTGAAGAAGAAAGACGGCTCGATGCGGATGTGTATTGATTACAGAGAATTGAACAAGTTGACTGTCAAGAACAGGTACCCTTTACCTCGTATTGACGACTTGTTTGACCAATTGGAAGGTGCATCACACTTTTCTAAGATTGATCTCAGGTCTGGGTATCATCAACTCAGAGTCAGAGAGACAGACGTTCCGAAAACAGCTTTCAGAACTCGTTATGGGCATTATGAGTTTTTGGTTATGCCATTTGGCTTAACCAATGCACCTGCTGTGTTTATGGACCTAATGAATCGAGTATGTCGACCGTATCTTGACAAGTTTGTCATTGTATTTATTGACGACATACTGATATACTCAAGGAATAAAGACGAACATGAAGGTCATCTGAGAACAATTCTGCAACTGCTCAAGGATCAGAAGTTGTACGCGAAATTCTCAAAATGTGAATTCTGGATTAAGGAAGTACACTTCTTGGGTCATGTAGTGAACAGGGATGGGATCCACGTAGATCCATCTAAGATTGAAGCAATAAAGAAGTGGGAAGCCCCTAAGACTCCGACAGAAATCCGTCAATTTCTTGGGCTGGCTGGATATTACCGGAGATTTATTGAGAACTTCTCAAAAGTTGCTCAACCGTTGACGTTGTTAACTCAAAAGGCCAAGGAATTTATTTGGCAGGATGCCCAGGAAGAAGCATTTCAAACGTTGAAGGACAAGCTCTGTAATGCTCCTATTCTAGCATTACCGAATGGCATTGAAAATTTCGTGGTATACTGTGACGCATCGCATCAAGGCATGGGATGTGTGCTCATGCAGGAAGGTAAGGTCATTGCTTACGCCTCTAGACAGCTCAAGATCCACGAAAAGAACTATACAACCCACGATCTTGAACTCGGAGCGGTTGTTTTTGCCTTAAAAATTTGGAGGCACTATTTGTATGGTACAAAGTGTACGGTATTCACCGATCACAAAAGTCTTCAGCATATCTTCGATCAGAAAATGCTGAATATGCGACAAAGGCGATGGGTAGAATTACTCAGTGATTATGATTGTGAACTCAAGTATCATCCCGGTAAAGCAAATGTTGTTGCTGACGCGTTAAGTCGAAAAGATAGAATTTCACTATCTGTCATAACAAGAGCAAGTTCTTACCTTGGCTCATCATTAAGGGATAGAGTGTTGGATGATCAGAATGAGGCCTTGCAACCAGGGCGTATTGAGGAGGAAGCATTATGGAATGCCGAACGGTTATTTGAATTGGATGGCGATGGGATCAGACATGTCAAGGGCAGAGTGTGGATTCCTAAGTATAATGGACTTAGAGAACTCTTAATGAACGAGAGTCATCGATCTAAGTACTCAATCCATCCTGGTGCTGACAAAATGTACCACGGATTAAAGGATTTTTACTGGTGGCCTGGTATGAAAAGAGATATCGCCACGTATGTTTCAAAGTGTTTAAATTGTTCAATGGTTAAGGCAGAGCACCAGAAGCCTTCTGGATTGCTCCAGCAACCCCAAATTCCTGACTGGAAATGGGAACAGATTACTATGGACTTCATTACAAAGTTGCCTCGAACCTTGAAGGGTTACGATACTATTTGGGTCATTGTTGACCGATTGACGAAGTCTGCACACTTCATTCCCATACGGGAGAATTGGAAAATAAAGAAATTGTCTCAGTTGTATATTGAGAAGATCGTGTCACTTCATGGCGTTCCTGTGTCTATTATCTCGGATCGTGATGGTCGTTTTACTTCACAATCTTGGAGATATTTTCAAGACGCCTTAGGCACTCAGTTGAATTTGAGTACGGCTTACCATCCACAGACGGACGGGCAAAGTGAGCGTACCATTCAGACGTTAGAAGACATGCTTCGGGCATGTGTAATTGATTTTAAAGGTAGTTGGGATACCTTTTTGCCGTTAGCTGAGTTTTCATATAATAACAGCTATCACGCAAGCATTAAATGTGCGCCTTTTGAGGCTTTGTACGGACGAAAATGTAGATCGCCTGTTTGTTGGCTAGATGCTGGTGAGCGTCGTTTGTACAAGTATGGGTTGGTTCAGAAGACTACTGACCAGATTGTTGAAATTAAGGCACGGCTGAAGGCGGCTCAGGATCGCCAGAAGAGCTATGCAGATCGTAGAAGGAAACCCCTTGAGTTTCAAGTGGGTGATAAAGTTATGTTGAAAGTGTCACCTTGGAAGGGCACTGCACGCTTTGGCGTGAGAGGAAAACTTAGTCCTCGTTATATCGGACCCTTTGAAATAGTTCAAAGGATTGGTTCCGTGGCTTATAAGCTCAATTTACCCCAAGAGCTGGAACATGTTCATCCCACATTTCATATATCAAATCTTAAGAAATGTTTAACTGATGAAACATTGGTTGTACCTGTGGAAGAGTTGCAAGTTAATGACTCTCTCCAATTTATAGAGGAGCCTGTTGAAATTTTAGACCAACAGCTCAAACAGCTTAGACGAAGTCGTATCAAGTTGGTCAAAGTTCGTTGGAACTCAAAGCACGGACCAGACTTGACTTGGGAACGTGAGGATTATATGAGGAATAAGTATCCCCATCTTTTTACTAAGCAAGACTTGATTTCGGGACGAAATCCTTAGAAGTCGGGGATGCTGTGACAACTCGTGATTAATTAACATCGGGTTAGTCCTAATATCGATCATTATTTATAATTTCGTCTAATTTAGAGATTATGACGTGGAAATTTTTAGTTAATTGAACATTTGATATGGTTCAATTAGACGTATCCTTATGACGTAGACTATTAGCTATTTAGACGAATGCCGAGTCTGAAAATAATGTTAAATAAAGATTTAAATGTTATAATTGAACACAGTTGTTAGACTGTCAAAACCTGACTGCGGCGCAGTGAGCATTCTGGCTCACTGCGGCGCAGTGAGCATGTTCTGGCTCACTGCGGCGCAGTGAGCATAGTTCTGGCTCACTGCGGCGCAGTGGCATAGTTCTGGCTCACTGCGGCGCAGTGAGCATAGTTCTGGCTCACTGCGGCGCAGTGAGCATAGTTCTGGCTCACTGCGGCGCAGTGAGATAGTTCTGGCTCACTGCGGCGCAGTGAGCATAGTTCTGGCTCACTGCGGCGCAGTGAGCATAGTTCTGGCTCACTGCGGCGCAGTGAGCATAGTTCTGGCTCACTGCGGCGCAGTGAGTAGTTCTGGCTCACTGCGGCGCAGTGAGCATAGTTCTGGCTCACTGCGGCGCAGTGAGCATAGTTCTGGCTCACTGCGGCGCAGTGAGCATAGTTCTGGCTCACTGCGGCGCAGTGAGCTAGTCTGGCTCACTGCGGCGCAGTGAGCATAGTTCTGGCTCACTGCGGCGCAGTGAGCATAGTTCTGGCTCACTGCGGCGCAGTGAGCATAGTTCTGGCTCACTGCGGCGCAGTGAGCATAGTTCTGGCTCACTGCGGCGCAGTGAGCATAGTTCTGGCTCACTGCGGCGCAGTGAGCATAGTTCTGGCTCACTGCGGCGCAGTGAGCATAGTTCTGGCTCACTGCGGCGCAGTGAGCATAGTTCTGGCTCACTGCGGCGCAGTGAGCATAGTTCTGGCTCACTGCGGCGCAGTGAGCATAGTTCTGGCTCACTGCGGCGCAGTGAGCATAGTCTGGCTCACTGCGGCGCAGTGAGCTAGTTCTGGCTCACTGCGGCGCAGTGAGCATAGTTCTGGCTCACTGCGGCGCAGTGAGCATAGTTCTGGCTCACTGCGGCGCAGTGAGCATAGTTCTGGCTCACTGCGGCGCAGTGAGCAGTTCTGGCTCACTGCGGCGCAGTGAGCTTTCTGGCTCACTGCGGCGCAGTGAGCATAGTTCTGGCTCACTGCGGCGCAGTGAGCATAGTTCTGGCTCACTGCGGCGCAGTGAGCTAGTTCTGGCTCACTGCGGCGCAGTGAGCATAGTTCTGGCTCACTGCGGCGCAGTGAGCATAGTTCTGGCTCACTGCGGCGCAGTGAGCATAGTTCTGGCTCACTGCGGCGCAGTGGCTAGTTCTGGCTCACTGCGGCGCAGTGAGCATAGTTCTGGCTCACTGCGGCGCAGTGAGCTAGTTCTGGCTCACTGCGGCGCAGTGAGCATAGTTCTGGCTCACTGCGGCGCAGTGGCTAGTTCTGGCTCACTGCGGCGCAGTGAGCATAGTTCTGGCTCACTGCGGCGCAGTGAGCATAGTTCTGGCTCACTGCGGCGCAGTGAGCATAGTTCTGGCTCACTGCGGCGCAGTGAGCATAGTTCTGGCTCACTGCGGCGCAGTGAGCATAGTTCTGGCTCACTGCGGCGCAGTGAGCATAGTTCTGGCTCACTGCGGCGCAGTGAGCATAGTTCTGGCTCACTGCGGCGCAGTGAGCATAGTTCTGGCTCACTGCGGCGCAGTGAGCAAGTTCTGGCTCACTGCGGCGCAGTGAGCAAGTTCTGGCTCACTGCGGCGCAGTGAGCAAGTTCTGGCTCACTGCGGCGCAGTGAGCAAGTTCTGGCTCACTGCGGCGCAGTGAGCAAGTTCTGGCTCACTGCGGCGCAGTGAGCAAGTTCTGGCTCACTGCGGCGCAGTGAGCAAGTTCTGGCTCACTGCGGCGCAGTGAGCAAGTTCTGGCTCACTGCGGCGCAGTGAGCAAGTTCTGGCTCACTGCGGCGCAGTGAGCAAGTTCTGGCTCACTGCGGCGCAGTGAGCAAGTTCTGGCTCACTGCGGCGCAGTGAGCAAGTTCTGGCTCACTGCGGCGCAGTGAGCAAGTTCTGGCTCACTGCGGCGCAGTGAGCAAGTTCTGGCTCACTGCGGCGCAGTGAGCAAGTTCTGGCTCACTGCGGCGCAGTGAGCAAGTTCTGGCTCACTGCGGCGCAGTGAGCAAGTTCTGGCTCACTGCGGCGCAGTGAGCAAGTTCTGGCTCACTGCGGCGCAGTGAGCAAGTTCTGGCTCACTGCGGCGCAGTGAGCAAGTTCTGGCTCACTGCGGCGCAGTGAGCAAGTTCTGGCTCACTGCGGCGCAGTGAGCAAGTTCTGGCTCACTGCGGCGCAGTGAGCAAGTTCTGGCTCACTGCGGCGCAGTGAGCAAGTTCTGGCTCACTGCGGCGCAGTGAGCAAGTTCTGGCTCACTGCGGCGCAGTGAGCAAGTTCTGGCTCACTGCGGCGCAGTGAGCAAGTTCTGGCTCACTGCGGCGCAGTGAGCAAGTTCTGGCTCACTGCGGCGCAGTGAGCAAGTTCTGGCTCACTGCGGCGCAGTGAGCAAGTTCTGGCTCACTGCGGCGCAGTGAGCAAGTTCTGGCTCACTGCGGCGCAGTGAGCAAGTTCTGGCTCACTGCGGCGCAGTGAGCAAGTTCTGGCTCACTGCGGCGCAGTGAGCAAGTTCTGGCTCACTGCGGCGCAGTGAGCAAGTTCTGGCTCACTGCGGCGCAGTGAGCAAGTTCTGGCTCACTGCGGCGCAGTGAGCAAGTTCTGGCTCACTGCGGCGCAGTGAGCAAGTTCTGGCTCACTGCGGCGCAGTGAGCAAGTTCTGGCTCACTGCGGCGCAGTGAGCAAGTTCTGGCTCACTGCGGCGCAGTGAGCAAGTTCTGGCTCACTGCGGCGCAGTGAGCAAGTTCTGGCTCACTGCGGCGCAGTGAGCAAGTTCTGGCTCACTGCGGCGCAGTGAGCAAGTTCTGGCTCACTGCGGCGCAGTGAGCAAGTTCTGGCTCACTGCGGCGCAGTGAGCAAGTTCTGGCTCACTGCGGCGCAGTGAGCAAGTTCTGGCTCACTGCGGCGCAGTGAGCAAGTTCTGGCTCACTGCGGCGCAGTGAGCAAGTTCTGGCTCACTGCGGCGCAGTGAGCAAGTTCTGGCTCACTGCGGCGCAGTGAGCAAGTTCTGGCTCACTGCGGCGCAGTGAGCAAGTTCTGGCTCACTGCGGCGCAGTGAGCAAGTTCTGGCTCACTGCGGCGCAGTGGCAAGTCTGGTCACTGCGGCGCAGTGAGCAAGTTCTGGCTCACTGCGGCGCAGTGGTAACATGGAATTGGTCCCACTGCGGCGCAGTGAGCAAGTTCTGGCTCACTGCGGCGCAGTGAGCATAGTTCTGGCTCACTGCGGCGCAGTGAGCAAGTTCTGGCTCACTGCGGCGCAGTGAGCAAGTTCTGGCTCACTGCGGCGCAGTGAGCAAGTTCTGGCTCACTGCGGCGCAGTGAGCAAGTTCTGGCTCACTGCGGCGCAGTGAGCAAGTTCTGGCTCACTGCGGCGCAGTGAGCAAGTTCTGGCTCACTGCGGCGCAGTGAGCAAGTTCTGGCTCACTGCGGCGCAGTGAGCAAGTTCTGGCTCACTGCGGCGCAGTGAGCAAGTTCTGGCTCACTGCGGCGCAGTGAGCAAGTTCTGGCTCACTGCGGCGCAGTGTAATTTTTGGCTGACTGCGGCGCAGTGGGGTGAAACTTTTCCCACTGCGGCGCAGTGGTATCTTGCTGGAACATTTGACTTTCCATCCAATTTAGTATAAAAAGACGAACTTGAGTCAAATAATATTGAACATTGAATCACATTCTCGGTTATGGCATTCTAGGGTCTATAGCTAAGTAGTTGTACGTAGGATACCCGTTGTCAAGGGATTTGATCCTCATATGCTGTCATCAGATCTAGATATACTGATTGACGTGATATAAGATGAGTTTAGATTTGATATACTGACTATCTTGTTATAAATTGTGATATAAGAGTGTCAGATCTAGATATACTGGCAGTCTTGTTATGAAATAAAAGAGATGAGTCAGATTTGATATACTGACTATCTTGTTGTAAATTGTGATATAAGAGGTGTCAGATCTAGATATACTGGCAGTCTTGTTATGAAATAAAAGAGATGAGTCAGATTTGATATACTGACTATCTTGTTGTAAATTGTGATATAAGAGGTGTCAGATCTAGATATACTGACAGTCTTGTATAAAAGGTCGGATCTAGATATACCGACTGTTTTGAAATAAAAGTATTGTTAGATGTTGTATTCTAACTACCTGGTCTTTTATAAATATGGGTCATTGTGTTGTATCAATGACGACTAAACATTTGGTCAAACATACTGTAAACTCACCAACTATTTCGATAGTTGATCCTCTCAAATTTCATGCTTTTCAGGGAACCAACAGTAAGTATTTGGAAGCGTATATGGCATTTGAAGCCATCTTTTGCACATTGGACGTACAATTAGCGTCAGACCTCTGAGGACTATAGCTTTATTTAGTCCTAATTGTACTTAGCTGTCCATATGTTATATTTGTAATTAGTGGGCCCATTTCCAATTGAGGATAGTTTGTATCCGTGTATTGGGGTCCACTTCCGAACGATTATACTTGTAATAAACTTGTATTTGGATTTATGGATGTAATCTCAATTTGCCTCCTCCAGTTACTCCAGTGGTAACTGCTACTGGTCCAGTGACACCTTCTCCCCCGTCACTGGACAGTCAAGTTGTGTCTGTTCAAGCCGATATCCAAAACCTTCTTACCAGGGTGGAGGATATTCAAAAGACACTTGACAAAAACACTAAGTCTTTCTCCAGATACCACAAGGATCATCTGACCAATATTAAGGTGGTTGATCTGGGGATTAACAAGTTCTCAAATAATGAAGACTTGGTGTTAAAGAAGCTCAATGAGCTGGTCGGAGGCTGCAACAATCTGGCAACATCTTTAAAAGAAGCCTTCGACCTTACTCAATCTCCAATCTGCTGGATAACACTGTTAGAAGATCAGAAATTGATTTGGAGGAGATTGAAAAATAGGTGAAGGAGTTAGTTGAAAAGCCTGGGTTGAATGTGACTGAGCTTGGCCAGCATTTGATGGTTTCAGTTGGTCAGAAGATCGATGATACGCTGGGTGCAAGGGAAACACAATTGATAGAAAAGGTGATGTCTGAGATCACCAAGCTGACCACTCCTCAGGTTGATCTGGCCCCACTCACTAATGAGATCAACCAGTTGAGAGGCAGCATTGATAATTTGAGCACCCAGGTATCTAATCATACTCAGTCTATTGAACATCTGACAACTGAGGTAAATAATTTGAAACAAAAGGATGAAGAGGTTAAGGATAAGGTGGTTACTGGTCTGGATGAAGATTCCAAGCTTTTAAATGAATTGAAAACTGGTCAGCAACAGGTTACTGCAAATGTTCTGACCCAGTCAAAGGAGACCAACCATCTATGGAGGTCTTTCAGGATGATGTGTGGAATTTTCAAAGAATGCAAGGACATGCAAACATGGCAGCCTCTCGACCGGTTGCCATCTCACCCTTCTGAATGGGAAGCTATAAGGGCAGGTCTAGAAGCTGCCAAGGGGGAAAAAAGTGCAGTCCTTGCACCAAATGCACCTGGAAGTACTCAAACTGAAAGACAATCTGGTGGAGAAACAGTTGTGGCTACCAGTACTGAAACTGGTGAGCAAAGGATTGAAGAGAATGTGGATGTGATGGATAGGGGGAATGTGGATAAGGGAAAAGGTTTAGCATCTGATGTAGCCCAGCCGGCCACTGATGTACCAATGTTGGAAACTGGCAATGCTGATGTACTTCCTCCAGTTTCTGAAAGTGATAGCAAGCGTCTGGCAAGTCTTGGTGATCAAATTAAAGAAAGAAAGAAAATGAAACAAGCCAACCAAGCTGAAGCCAGACAACATCTGGCCAAGATCAAATTGCTTGATATTAGTGATGCTCACTTGTTGGGAATTACTAAGGAGGAATATGCAAGAATAAAAGATGATGCTAGGATAGTGGGCATGTTGAAAGAAATGCTTGACATTGAACTGGACAGGCACTATCCTGATGATGAAGCTGAGCATGATGCCAGAAACTTAAATATATCAGTGGAGAAGGCAAAGGAGAATAGGGCCAGTGGGATTCAGAAAAGAATTGAAAATGTAAGAAAGGTTGTGAAAAGGGTATTGAATCCACCTAGAAGGAACCCTCAACCAAGAAAGCCACTGCATAGAGATGCTGACCTTAGAACTTTTGTTGAACCAACTGGCGATGTATCAAATGATGACATCAAGAATGCTGTGCTGGCTGCTGGAGCTGGGAGTATTAAAATTTCAAATGAATCTGAAGCAAGAGAGTACTATTCCCAGATCATGGCAACTAGAAGATACAGTGGGGTAATTAATGGTGTGTTTGTTACAATTAAGCCAGGCACCAAGCACTTTCATGTTGAAGTCAGTTATGCCAGAGGGCCACTGGTTAAAACTGACAATCCTGGTGCAATGCAATATGGGTTCTCAGAATGGGTTGAAATGGTGAACTTTTTGGAGGCTAAGGTACAAAAGAATAGGTTTGAGAAAGCTTGGGTTAACTTCTTGAAGGGCAAGATTCAACACAAAGAAAATCTGGAGCTTAAGTTGAATATTGATCCTGAAGACTCTCAACCTATCTTTTTAGTGACCAAGAAAAGGAAAATTGGTGAAGGGCCATCTTAAATTTTTCTTTCAGTTTATCTGGCCCCACTCACTAATGAGATCAACCAGTTGAGAGGCAGCATTGATAATTTGAGCACCCAGGTATCTAATCATACTCAGTCTATTGAACATCTGACAACTGAGGTAAATAATTTGAAACAAAAGGATGAAGAGGTTAAGGATAAGGTGGTTACTGGTCTGGATGAAGATTCCAAGCTTTTAAATGAATTGAAAACTGGTCAGCAACAGGTTACTGCAAATGTTCTGACCCAGTCAAAGGAGACCAACCATCTATGGAGGTCTTTCAGGATGATGTGTGGAATTTTCAAAGAATGCAAGGACATGCAAACATGGCAGCCTCTCGACCGGTTGCCATCTCACCCTTCTGAATGGGAAGCTATAAGGGCAGGTCTAGAAGCTGCCAAGGGGGAAAAAAGTGCAGTCCTTGCACCAAATGCACCTGGAAGTACTCAAACTGAAAGACAATCTGGTGGAGAAACAGTTGTGGCTACCAGTACTGAAACTGGTGAGCAAAGGATTGAAGAGAATGTGGATGTGATGGATAGGGGGAATGTGGATAAGGGAAAAGGTTTAGCATCTGATGTAGCCCAGCCGGCCACTGATGTACCAATGTTGGAAACTGGCGATGTATCAAATGATGACATCAAGAATGCTGTGCTGGCTGCTGGAGCTGGGAGTATTAAAATTTCAAATGAATCTGAAGCAAGAGAGTACTATTCCCAGATCATGGCAACTAGAAGATACAGTGGGGTAATTAATGGTGTGTTTGTTACAATTAAGCCAGGCACCAAGCACTTTCATGTTGAAGTCAGTTATGCCAGAGGGCCACTGGTTAAAACTGACAATCCTGGTGCAATGCAATATGGGTTCTCAGAATGGGTTGAAATGGTGAACTTTTTGGAGGCTAAGGTACAAAAGAATAGGTTTGAGAAAGCTTGGGTTAACTTCTTGAAGGGCAAGATTCAACACAAAGAAAATCTGGAGCTTAAGTTGAATATTGATCCTGAAGACTCTCAACCTATCTTTTTAGTGACCAAGAAAAGGAAAATTGGTGAAGGGCCATCTTAAATTTTTCTTTCAGTTTATCTGCTTGTATTTTTGTTTACATTCTGTAACTTGTGTATATTTCATTTCCTTGTATAAATGAAGTTACCAGTTTGTAACCACAAGATAGATAATAGATTAGATCTAACAAACTCAAAAGAAAAACCCAAGGCATTTACTGATATATAAAAATGCCTTGGAAAACTTAGATAGATTTAATCGAACAAGTCTCTCCTGTTCACACTTGTACAGATACAAGAACTGAAAAAGACTTGGCAATATTTCAGGACAAATAGGGGGAATTTGTTAGGACCAGTTTTGGTAAAACTGGCCAGTCTCCAGTTGCACCTGGAGACCAAGAAGATTTGTCCAGAAATATATTGAAGTCCAGTTGCATCGTACAGTTAACGCAACTGAAGACTTCCTCCAGTTGAGAACTGACCAGTTGAAGAATCATTTCAGTTGAAGTCGAAGACAACAAGTGGAAGATAGAGAATGACAATGGCAGCGAAGCCCAGTTGACATTCTAGTTAGTTACAAACTGGAGACCGTCAGTGGAAAGCTCTTACAAAGCTTTACACTGATTACGAGGAATTGACTTTTATGCTTTATGTGCTATTACCCGGATAATAAGATTTATCTTATTATTTAAGTACAAAAAAGTACATAAAGCTGGTTGAGTAAAGTTGCTTTATACTGCAACTTTACACTGCATTTTAAGGAATTAAATGTTATTCCTTAAATGATCTCAACCATATTTGTACGGCCAAAGTTAACATCCCAATGTTAACTTTGCCTATAAATACAAGTCATTGCACAACCAAGAATATACACTTCATAACACACACTTTGCAAACCTGCAATATTCTTGGTGAACTTGTGCAATATTCTCTCAATCACAAAAAGGAACATTTCACAACTTTAAGTGTTTCGATTGTTTAGAGAAATTCCAAGTGTAGATCAATTGTAGTTCATAGGTTGTTAGGATATTTACATACTTTGTATTATCTTGGTTCCGCAACAACCTTGTAATTTATTTAAAGTTAATAAATAAATTACACTTGAAAATTACATATTGTCTCACCAATTTACTTTACAAGTATTTTACTTTATTGCATTGTTCTTTACTTATTGTCACTTAAATAAGTAATCTATCTAGAACTTGGTATATACTCCTGTAACTGGTCGTCTCCAGTTCAGTGCTTATATTGCAAAGTAACTCCACCATCGACATAGAGGTTTCTTCAGGTAGTACCATCTATTAAGTTGGGACTTACACTCCTTCATTAGGTGTCCGTTGCAGCTACGTGTTCTTTATTCAGTGGTTGATGAAGGAATAATCAATCGTGCCTTTCATGGTACTTGTGGTCCCCCACGTACTGACGCACATTCTTCATCTATCAATAGGAGTATGGACACGCATATGTAAAATAACCACCAACCTGGATCCTAGGAATCTTCCTAGTCACGTCATTTGTCCTTATCTTCAATCCAGGTTGTTATCTTCACTTGATTGTCAGACACAGATTGGGTCGTTTGTCAAGGCACCAATCTGTCTAAGTGTTTCCAAGCTGACTGCTAATCCCAAGCTGTCTTCCACTAACATCTTGGTCTTCTATCTTCAATCCTCCTCTTCGACTTGGACTGAATGCTAATACAATTTGATGCAGCTTGAATAACACTTGCTTCCATAAGATATTACAATTACAAGTATGAAGCATGATCTGGGTCAGAGACAGATCATAAGTTGTGTCAGCTTAGTCTGACCCAGATCAGATTACAAGAACCAAAGATTACTAAGTGTTTATAGGTCAGATTTGTCATCATTAAATTTACAATAAACATTGGGACTCAACACTTCTCTCGTTATATCTTTAATGAGATGTGTAGGCAGATAAGGGCAAGGGATGATGAGAGATTCTTGATGTATCCGAGGTTCGTGATGCTGATCATTAATGCTCGACTACCCAATCTTGTTCCGGAGGGTCCTACTGAATCGGTGACAACGATGCCTAATCGTATCTTTAACGATAGTTATAGATACCATGGAAATCTTCCACCACAGGCTCGACCGAGGGACAGAAACCTCTTTGGGGCGCTTATTAATCCGAATTATGTTGCACCTGAACATGATGGATTTGCGCATGAGGATTCTGATGTTGAAGAAGATGTTGCTGCTGCTCCACAACCAGTTCCTCCACAACCTCCAGTGGCACCAGTGATACAACCACAACAACAACAACAACAGCAACCAGAACAACCACCTCCAGCTGCAGCAAAGGCTCCTCAAGTGTTGTTGATCCAGGAAGAGGCTGCTCAAGCAAATCCTGAGATCGTTGCTGAACAAATTCTTGCACAGAACCAAGAAGTCAACATGGATGTTGATGATAGGAGTTTGGGTGCAGAGCACGTCGACGATATGGTTATTGATAACCAAGACGACGCTGCTGATGACATTGGAGGAGATGTCAACCAAGGAGTAGGAGGAAACGGGGATGATAATGGAGATGATGACGGGGATGATGGTCAAGATAATGTTGTCGGCAGAGTACCCATAGGTCAAGGTGTTGGTAGTACTTCTACAGCAGTGGATCTCCCCATGGCCGAAGCTGATTCCCGGCCAGTTGTAGAAGAAGAAGATCCCTCTGGGTCGGGGCAAAGTCTTAGCAGAAAGAGACAACGTCGGGACACCGAGGTGTCTAATGCAAATGAGTCTCTGGGGCTCATTGCGGAGACATATTTTTCTGAGGTGGAAGAGACGAGACAAGACTTGGACAAACCAGAACCAAGTGTTCAAGAGCCTGTGCAGGACTTCACGGAAACTATGACTAAATGACCTCTCCATACTGAGGATAGAGGTAAAGGATTGATGGATGCACCTTCCTCAAGTTCAGCAGCACCATCAACTCCTCAAGTTCATGTCAGTCCGCCTGTCATCAAACCAGTTGTGGTATCACTGGTTAGTGCAGAAGATGACCAGTCACCTCCAAAGGTAATCAGACTTTTGGGAATCAAGATTGGAGATAGACCAGTCTTGATGACTGCAAGGCCTCGCAGCTCTACAATCACACCAATCATGTCTTCGTCAATGACTCCACCGTCTACAACAAGACCATCAGTGACTTCTTCACAGTAAGGAGCTGCTCAGATTAACAAAGAGAGAGTATCCAAGTTAGCTGAAGACATCCAGCGGATGAGAGCTCTAGTTGTCGGCTTGTCTGACAAGCTTAAAGGAAAAGAAGAGTCACACCGAAGAGATGCTGACTTCATAAGACAAAGTCACCTAGAGCTGGAGAATAGCCAGTACGACCTGCAAGAAGCCCGGGAAGCAACAATCAATTCTGTTAATGGGATTGTTGATTCCATTGGGGTGCACCACAAACTGCTGAAAGGTCAGGCTAAGCATCTCGAGAGCTTAGGTAAGAGGTCTGCTGAGCTGCACAACAAGATCAAAAATCTTGAATCTCAGGGGGAGAAGTCTGGATGCAAGGATGACACTCTCAAACATCGTCGAAGGGATGATGAGGATGAGGATCCAAGTGGTTCCAGACAGCAGGAGGAGATTCAAAGATTTCCAGGCTTAAACGTCAATGCAGCTCAGGGGGAGCAAGGTCAGCAAGGTCAATCTGGCCAAGCTGGTGCTCCTTCATCTAATCCACCGGCCGTAGAGGAAGTGGCTGGTATCCAGGAACAACCGACTGGAGGAGTAGGAGTCGGCATTCAGGTCAGACCAACTACTGAGGAAGAAGTTGGGAGTGAACTCCTGGACGACATTGCTGCGTACTTCAACTTTGATGAGTATGGGAGCATGTTTGAAGATTCATCTGTTTCTTCATCTCAAGACAAGTGTTCATATCTTAATGCAATACTTGATCTACTTGATCCAAATGTAAAGGGATCAAATGAGCTATCTCTACAAGCAACCGGTGCAAAGAGCAAGGTTGGGGTAGACAATCAATCAGAGCTAGACTCAAATCGGGAGTCATGTATTGCTGAGATGATTGAAAAGAAGAACAGGAGTCCAGTGGGTGTAACACCTGAAGTTCCTGATGACAGGGTTTTTGGCCAGCACTTAGGATGACAAACGAAGACTTGAAGGTCACATCTAGATGCTAATGTCAAGGGGGAGACTGTTGGTGCATGTTTCTCGGTGACAAGAGCATTCTAGATGTGTGATGTATATTTATATATATATTCAAGTCTTGTAATTTATCTTGTAATTACCGTTTGTCAATAATATTACCTTGGCATATATTGTTGATCATATTGGGATCCATTTATGTTTATATGTTTGTTTATTATTTGTATTTTTCAGGTTTTAGACATAACATGTAAAGAGTCATTAAATATATATATATATTATATATATACACAAAATATACACTATAATATATATATACACTATATATATATATATATATATATATATATATATATATATATATATATATATATATATATATATATATATATATATATATATATATATATATATATATATATATATATATATATATATATATATATATATATATATATATATATATATATATATATATATATATATATATATATATATATATATATATATATATATATATATATATATATATATATATATATATATATATATATATATATATATATATATATATATATATATATATATATATATATATATATATATATATATATATATATATATATATATATATATATATATATATATATATATATATATATATATATATATATATATATATATATATATATATATATATATATATATATATATATATATATATATATATATATATATATATATATATATATATATATATATATATATATATATATATATATATATATATATATATATATATATATATATATATATATATATATATATATATATATATATATATATATATATATATATATATATATATATATATATATATATATATATATATATATATATATATATATATATATATATATATATATATATATATATATATATATATATATATATATATATATATATATATATATATATATATATATATATATATATATATATATATATATATATATATATATATATATATATATATATATATATATATATATATATATATATATATATATATATATATATATATATATATATATATATATATATATATATATATATATATATATATATATATATATATATATATATATATATATATATATATATATATATATATATATATATATATATATATATATATATATAGATTTTAGATGTGTTACATATATTTTATATTTGTATATATTCAAGTCTTGTAATTACCGTTTGTCAATAATATTACCTTGGCATATATTGTTGATCATATTGGGATCCATTTATGTTTATATGTTTGTTTAGTATTTATGTTTTGCAGATACTTAACATGAATGTTGACATTACATGTAAAGAGTCATTAAGTTAATATTGTTTCTGTGTTTAACAACAGTTGAAATATTAACTTAATGTACTTCCAAAGGGAAGTTAAGTTAATTGTGTTTCTGCGTATTAACAGCAGGAGAAACATTAACTTAATCAATACTTCCAATAGGTAATATAGACAATGTTGTTTCTGCGTATTCACAGCAGTAGAAACATTGTCGTAGCTAATGTTGGTTCTGCTTATTTACAGCAGTAGAAACATTAGCTGAGTTAATGTTGTTTCTGCGTCTTGACAGCAGTAGAAACATTAACTCAAATATTCCTAAGTGTTATTTGAGGGTTCTTGGGAACGAGCAAATAGTTGCTTGTGGAAAGAACACTCAAATGGTCATTTGAGGGTTCTTGGGAACGAGCAAATAGTTGCTTGTGGAAAGAACACTCAAATGGTTTGAGAGTTCTTGGGAACGAGAAAATAGTTGCTTGTGGAAAGAACACTCAAACAGTTTGAGAGTTTCTGTGGAAACAAGCAAAAGCATGCTTGTACACAAGAACTCTCAAACAGGCCAAAACCCAATGGGCTTGACATGAGAACACTCAAATCCATTGGATTTGAGAGTTCTTGTCACTTGCCTATAAATAGGGGTGTGTGTTTTGTGTGTTAAAAACAAGAGTGTAGAGAGAGAAACGAGCAAAACCTAGAGAGAGAAACGAGCAAAACCTAGAGAGAGAAACCCAAGAACACGCACGGGTCGATCTTGTGGGTGGTACTCGACTCACGCACGAACCGCAAACACACACCCGGTTTGGTTGGCTTGTAGACTTAGATTACCACGTTGGTTGGTAAGGTTTGTCCAGAGAGCCGCCTCACTATAATAACCAAATACGAGTGTTTATATTCACGCAAAAAGATATATATATATATATATATATATATGTTGGAATTCGTCTGCCCAAGACACATATTAAATTGACGTGGCTAGTACGTGATGATCCAAGTCGGGTCATACCCAATAACAAGCTAGACAAACACTTATGATATTTATTTATACGATTTGATCTTTAAATAAATATCAATACTTGAAACTTTTAGAAAGTGGTTTTCTAAATAATTGCACTTGAGATATGTAAATAAATTATATGGATGATTTATTTTGAGAGAAATGTGAATATGTTTATTTGTTAAAATAAACATTTATGTGTGTTGTATATAATATGTAATATGTTACATAAGATATGTAACAAGTTATGTTGCATTTTATATACAAAATATACAAATAAGTGTTTTATAAAATTGACACAAAATTTTGTTTGTGTCAACCCCATGTGGCCCCCCCCCCCCCCATGTGGTTTCATGTGGACTTTGATCTACTTAAAACACTTGTAGTCTTGCATGACTTACAACACAACACATAGTTTGTGTCAACACTTCTTACATGCAAAAGAACTAGCAATTCTCTCATAACACTCAACTAGCTTTTCTTCCTTGGTTTCTCTCTTGGAATTTTCGGCCAACAAAAGGGAAAGAAGAAGGAAGACTTTTCAAGTTTAATTCCTAACATATTTTGGGGTGTTTGTTGGAAGCTTGGGGTATACAAGCTTGAGGTTCTTCTAGTTTGAAGACTTGCCATTTGAAGACTTCACATTCTTCATTTCTACCTATCATTAGCTTGGAAGAAGGTAGTCTTCTAAACACCCTATGGTTGTTGTTTTGATTGCATATTATTCATATACATGGATCCTTATTGTTTGGGTTTCTTTAATAAGTTAAAATTTGGTTTTTAACCACATATAACACATTGAAATGGTTCAATATTCCGCTGCGTTTTTGATATTATAATGATAATATGACTTTGATAAAACCCAACAAGACCCAACAATGGTATCAGAGCCGGTTATATGGATATATGCATCAAAAATTGATTTTGTTTGGACAAAAACATTTTTTTGGCCAAATTTTCTGCATTTTTGGGCCAATATATATACACAAAAAAGGGTTCTTTTTTTGTGTATTTTAGTGTCACAACTTAGCCAAAAGACCTTGTGATTGATTGGGATGTATGGATGTGTTTGTATTTATTTAATTATTCAATGGTTGTAATAGTTAAATAGGATTTTATTCATTCATTTGGTTATGTAATTTAGTTACCACGTTGGTTGGTAAGTTTGTCCGGAGAGCCGTTTCACTATATAACCAAATACGAGTGTTATATTCACGCAAAAAGATATATATATATATATATATATATATATATATAGAAAGTTGGAATTCGTCTGCCCAAGACACATATTAAATTGACGTGGCTAGTACGTGATGATCCAAGTTGGGTCATACCCAATAACAAGCTAGACAAACACTTATGATATTTATTTATATGATATATATATATATATATATATATATATATATATATATATATATATATATATATATATATATATATATATATATATATATATATATATATATATATATATATATATATATATATATATATATATATATATATATATATATATATATATATATATATATATATATATATATATATATATATATATATATATATATATATATATATATATATATATATATATATATATATATATATATATATATATATATATATATATATATATATATATATATATATATATATATATATATATATATATATATATATATATATATATATATATATATATATATATATATATATATATATATATATATATATATATATATATATATATATATATATATATATATATATATATATATATATATATATATATATATATATATATATATATATATATATATATATATATATATATATATATATATATATATATATATATATATATATATATATATATATATATATATATATATATATATATATATATATATATATATATATATATATATATATATATATATATATATATATATATATATATATATATATATATATATATATATATATATATATATATATATATATATATATATATATATATATATATATATATATATATATATATATATATATATATATATATATATATATATATATATATATATATATATATATATATATATATATATATATATATATATATATATATATATATATATATATATATATATATATATATATATATATATATATATATATATATATATATATATATATATATATATATATATATATATATATATATATATATATATATATATATATATATATATATATATATATATATATATATATATATATATATATATATATATATATATATATATATATATATATATATATATATATATATATATATATATATATATATATATATATATATATATATATATATATATATATATATATATATATATATATATATATATATATATATATATATATATATATATATATATATATATATATATATATATATATATATATATATATATATATATATATATATATATATATATATATATATATATATATATATATATATATATATATATATATATATATATATATATATATATATATATATATATATATATATATATATATATATATATATATATATATATATATATATATATATATATATATATATATATATATATATATATATATATATATATATATATATATATATATATATATATATATATATATATATATATATATATATATATATATATATATATATATATATATATATATATATATATATATATATATATATATATATATATATATATATATATATATATATATATATATATATATATATATATATATATATATATATATATATATATATATATATATATATATATATATATATATATATATATATATATATATATATATATATATATATATATATATATATATATATATATATATATATATATATATATATATATATATATATATATATATATATATATATATATATATATATATATATATATATATATATATATATATATATATATATATATATATATATATATATATATATATATATATATATATATATATATATATATATATATATATATATATATATATATATATATATATATATATATATATATATATATATATATATATATATATATATATATATATATATATATATATATATATATATATATATATATATATATATATATATATATATATATATATATATATATATATATATATATATATATATATATATATATCTATATTTATATATATATAGATATATGTTATGATAATATATTATATATATATATATATATATATATATATATATATGTTGGAATTCGTCTGCCCAAGACACATATTAAATTGACGTGGCTAGTACGTGATGATCCAAGTCGGGTCATACCCAATAACAAGCTAGACAAACACTTATGATATTTATTTATACGATTTGATCTTTAAATAAATATCAATACTTGAAACTTTTAGAAAGTGGTTTTCTAAATAATTGCACTTGAGATATGTAATTTATTTATTCCATTTGGTATGTAATAAATAGATTAGTAGCATTTTTCTTGTAAATGTAATCTCCAAGAAAGCTTTAAAGAGTTTAGGGGCTGTTTTGGAGGCCAAAAGGAAGAGTGAAGAAAGACATTCAAATCACATCACAAAAGGTTACTTGAAGCATTTGGATGCAAGATCAAGTGGGAGCTCAACTAACACAAAATTTTGTGTTACTTTGTCCCTTAGGTTGAGACCTTTTGACCCACTTGTTTCGGCTAACAAGTGTGGTCAAAATAGTTGGCTAATGTTGTGCACTTATTATTATGTTTGTCATGTTTGTATGGTTGTTTATTATTTTGTCATGTGGATGCTTAAAAACCAACAAACTAAAAGACACACATAAAGATTAAAATTGGTTTTAATATTGACATTAACTTGGTAAATTAAAATGGGTTTTATTAAAAGTTAATGGTCACAATTATAAAAATGGATTTTATAAAAGAACCTTGAAATATGGATTTCAAAATTCATTATGGTACATAGTTTTTAACTAGAATATAAAAACTCAAAACGACCCTTTAAAAACAAGTTAAAACGCCATCTTTTTATACAACACTTAATTATTTGGGAACTCTTTGTAGGATAAAGGTCACCTAACTACCTTGAGGGAACTTATAAGTTAAGGTAAATTTAATATACTTATGGGATAAAGGTCACCTAACCACTAGTATAAGATAAATTTACATGTGTGTATAAGTAGGACAACTTGATTTGGAAACCATGTGATTAGGGTCACCGAAGCATGATAACCAAAGGCGTTGATGGGATTAAACATGCCAATTTAATATAAGATATTAAACCGGTCCCATACCACTAGAAATTGTAAAAGTTGCAATTGTCAAACGTTGACTACCTTGTTAATTTAGATCATGGGATAAAGGTCACCTAACCATCATTTAAATGTAACGTTGGATTCTAGATTTTAATTATTAATTGTCCATAAGACATAAAAGGGTATTAACAATTAAAATTTATATTTGATATCGAAAATACTAATAAAGAACTTTGTTAATCTTGTAGATGGCCGCTAACAATGCAATTAACCCCAACCCAAACGTCCATAACTTTTCACTAAGATCTATCCTTGAAAAGGATCGTCTTAACCAAAATAACTTTGTGGATTGGTTTCGTAACTTGAGAATTGTTCTCAGGCACGAAAAGAAATCCTATATTTTAGACGATCCTATTCCTGATGAGCCCGAAGAAACTGATGTTGAAGCCTATAATGATTGGGCTAAATATGTCGAGGACTCCGTGCAAGTTAGTTGCATAATGCTAGCGAGTATGACTCCCGAACTCCAAAAGGAGTTCGAGCACCATGGGGCATACGACATGATTACCCAACTCAAGGAAATGTTCCAACAAAAGGCAAGGGTTGAACGCTTCGAAACGGTTCGAGCGCTCCATGCATGTCGCATGGATGATTCACAACCCGTCTCAACATATGTTCTTAAAATGAAAAGCTACGTTGATCGCCTCGAAAGGCTTAATTGTCCCGTCTCAAATGAGTTAGCTACGGATTTGATCCTTAACTCATTATCTAAGAGATTTGAAACTTTCGTGTTAAATTATAACATGAACGGATGGGACAAGACCGTTTCCGAGCTCCATGGGATGCTCAAAACGGCCGAGGCTAGTATGGGAGGAAAAGTTCAACCCGTTCTCACGATCAATGAAGGCGGAAAGAAAAGGGCTTACTCCGGACCCAAGGCAAATGTTGCTAAGGGAAAGGGTAACAACAAAGGGAATTTTAAAGGCAAAGGAAAGGGAAAAATGGATACTCCAAAAGCGAAGAAGCAAAAGGTTGCTGTCAATGACCCATGCTTTGAGTGTGGGGAGGTAGGACATTGGAAACGTAATTGTCCAACCTATCTCAAAGAGTTGAAAGCTAAGAGGGATGCAGGGCAAACCTCAGGTACAATATTTATGATATATATTGAGCTTAATACTATTTTTTCTTACATATGGGTATTGGATACCGGATGTGGAACTCATATTTGTAATATGTTACAGGGGTTCAGAAGAAATAAGCACATCAAGAAGGGAGACATTAGTCTCTTTATGGGCAATGGTGCATTGGTGCATGTTGAAGCCCAAGGAGACTATCTTTTGAAACTTCCAAATGGTTTGGAAATATTATTGAACAATGTTTTGTATGCACCTAGTTTGACTAGGAGTATTATTTCTGTTTCCCGTTTAAGACATGTTGGATATGATTTTAATTTTGTTAACAATGATATCCATGTTTCTATGAATGATGTATTTTATTTTAAAGCTATGCCTTTAAATGGTATTTATGAATTAGTTCATGAAAACACAGCATATGATAACTCAATGTACCAAGCTACCACCAAGAAACTTAAATTAGATTTAAGTGAAACCTATATTTGGCATTGTCGTCTTGGCCATATAAATAAGAATCGCATACTAACACTTCAAAAGAATGGTCTTTTGAAAACTAAATCAAATGATTCATTTAATGTATGTGAATCTTGTTTACAAGGCAAGATGACTAAAGCACCTTTCAAAGGCACTAATGAAAGGGCAAAAGATTTATTAGGTATCATACACTCGGATGTATGTGGTCCTTTTAAGCCAATGACTAGGAATGGTGAAAGATACTTCATTACATTCACCGATGACTATAGTCGTTACGGTTATGTATACTTATTAAAACATAAGAGTGAAGCTTTTGAAATGTTCAAAATTTTCAAGAATGAAGTAGAAAACCAACTCAGTAAGTCAATAAAAATTCTTCGTTTTGATAGAGGAGGTGAATACCTAAGTGATGCTTTTCAAGATCATCTTAGAAGTTGTGGGATTATCTCACAACTAACTCCACCTGGAACACCACAACATAATGGTGTGTCTGAAAGGAGGAATCGAACTCTATTAGATATGGTTCGTTCCATGATGAGTAAAAGCTCACTACCTCTATCATTTTGGGGATATGCCATAATCTCTGCTGCCCGAATTTTAAATATGGCTCCCACCAAGAAAGTGGAGAAAACACCTTTTGAAATATGGCATGGAAGAGTTCCATCTTTGTCATATTTAAAGGTATGGGGTTGTGAGGCTTATGTAAGACATGATGCCTCAAACAAATTAGAGCCCCGATCCACTAAATGTATCTTTGTAGGATATCCTAAAGATGATTTGGGATATTATTTCTACAATCCTAATGAGCAAAATGTATTTGTTGCTCGAAAGGCTGAGTTCTTGGAGACTAAATTCCTTATGGAAGGAACTAGTTCCAGAACAGTGGAACTTGAAGAAGATCAAGAACCACTGACAGATACACACTTGGGTGACACTAGCATTCAACAAAAGGATGTTGAAGATGATCAAAGGGTTGATCAAGACACACAAAACGTTCGTAGATCTGGTAGAGCCACTTATCCACCTGAGAGATATGGATTTCTCGTGGATGAATGCTACATGGTAGTTTCTGATGAACCTACCACCTACCATGATGCAATGTCCAAATCAGATTCGGACAAATGGCTAGAGGCCATGAACGCTGAGATGCAATCCATGTATGACAACCAAGTTTGGGAATTGGTTGTTGAACCTCCTAATTCCAAAGTAGTTGGAAGTAAATGGGTGTTCAAATTGAAACACGATATGCATGGAAACTTGCTTACTTATAAAGCTAGACTTGTAGCAAAAGGTTTCACTCAAACTCGAGGGGTCGACTATGATGAAACTTTTTCGCCTGTGGCAATGCTAAAGTCTATTAGGATATTATTTGCCATAGCAGCACATTATGACTATGAGATATGGCAAATGGATGTCAAAACCGCTTTTCTAAATGGATATCTTGAGGAAGATGTCTATATGGATCAGCCTGAAGGTTTTGTCGATCCAAAACATCCTAATAAAGTATGCAAATTAAAGAAATCAATCTATGGATTGAAACAAGCATCAAGAAGCTGGAATCGTCGTTTTGATGAAGAAGTCAAGAAATTTGGCTTCATCAAAAACGCTGATGAAGCTTGTGTGTATAAGAAGGCTAGTGGGAGCATCATTACTTTTCTAGTATTATATGTCGATGACATTCTACTATTTGGAAATGACATTCCAACCTTGGAAGGTGTAAAAGCCTGGCTTGGAAGTTGCTTTTCCATTAAGGATCTTGGTGAAGCCGCCTATATTTTGGGAATAAGGATCTATAGGGATAGATCAAGGCGCTTAATAGGTTTGAATCAAAGTGCATACATAGACAAAATCTTGAAAAGGTTCAAGATGGAAAACTCTAAGAAAGGTTTGGTACCTATTCAAAGAGGAACTATATTGAGTACTTCTCAATCTCCTAGCTCAAAAGTTGAGCAAGAGAAAATGACTGGAATCCCATATGCATCTGCTATAGGATCCATCATGTATGCTATGATATGCACGAGACCGGACGTGTCATGCGCTTTGAGCATGACAAGTAGATACCAACAAAATCCAGGAGATAGTCATTGGATGGCTGTCAAGAATATATTGAAATATCTTAGAAATACTAAAGATATGTTCTTAATATATGGATCTGGTGAGGAGGAACTCGTTGTAAAGGGTTACACGGATGCGAGTTTCCAAACTGATTGAGATGATTTTCTCGATCCAATCCATAGTGCCACTCACCCTCAGCCTTCCCTCACAATCTTTCCTTCTCTGTTGCTTTCACATCTTCACATTGAACTCGTTGTAAAGGGTTACACGGATGCGAGCTTCCAAACTGATCGAGATGATTCTCGATCACAATCGGGGTACATATTCATTCTAAACGGAGGAGCTGTTTCATGGAAAAGCTCAAAGCAGGATGTGGTTGCGTTGTCCACTACAGAGTCTGAATACATCGCCGCTTCTTTAGCAGCACAAGAAGCTGCATGGTTGAAGAAATTCATTGCCGATCAAGGGGTTGTTCCTTCCATTCAAGAACCCCTAGAAATTCTTTGTGATAACGAGGGCGCGATTGCTCAAATCAAGGAACCTCGTGCACATCAAAAGACTAGGCACATTGAGCGGAGATTCAACTACATAAGGGATGAAGTTGAAAAGGGAAAGATTTGTATTCACAAAGTTCACACCGATCAAAATGTTGCGGACCCACTCACGAAGCTCCTTGAAAGGCCTAAGCATGAGAGTCATACTTGTGCCATGGGACTTCGATATTCTAGTGATTGGATTTGATCTATTTTATGTATTTGGATATCGGAACACTTGTATTTATTAACACTTTTATATGAATATTGGTATTATGCATTTAAATTGTGTTATGTTCCATTTTTGCATGTTTAAATCCATGAATGAGTTAATTATTCTAAATGTCCGTAGTCGATCATATTTGTGGGAACAAATATGAATGTAAGATTATTATGAACTTGGATTGGTAGATATTCAAAAGGTTTTGAATATAGAGCAAAGTGTTGCTACCAAGGTTCATAGATATTTGTGGGATACAAATATTGGACTGACCTGCAATCAAGCATTACTACATGGAATCTCTGTGATTGATCATAAGTAATCTTGAGTTAAAAGGCGAATATCATTGTATCCTCAGACCTGAGATACATATTGGGTCTTGATATTCACTGAATATTATACTTTGACTTAGCTCTTCGCTGTTCTGAAACATGGCAGTACATAAGACTAAGCTCAGGTATGATATAAGGTGACTGTGAAAGACGTATGTAGTCGAGATGGAATTTGTCCCTCTTATTCGTTGAGAGTAAGATGTCTAAGGCCTGCTACAAAGTTAAATCAATGGAGAATGATCACTCTGTGTCTCTAAGATTTAACATGACATCTGTGACAAAAGGATAAATGATCGATTCACCTAAATCATTTCAAGTAAGGGACTTGAAGATGATGATGTTATTGAATGGCACTTCGTCATACGTATTAGGGGTAGCAAACCGTTGTTAGGCGGTATTTGCTGCTTGCGTCAATCTTCTATGAATCTTGTGCAAGTGGGAGATTGTTGGAATTCGTCTACCCAAGACACATATTAAATTGACGTGGCTAGTACGTGATGATCCAAGTCGGGTCATACCCAATAACAAGCTAGACAAACACTTATGATATTTATTTATACGATTTGATCTTTAAATAAATATCAATACTTGAAACTTTTAGAAAGTGGTTTTCTAAATAATTGCACTTGAGATATGTAAATAAATTATATGGATGATTTATTTTGAGAGAAATGTGAATATGTTTATTTGTTAAAATAAACATTTATGTGTGTTGTATATAATATGTAATATGTTACATAAGATATGTAACAAGTTATGTTGCATTTTATATACAAAATATACAAATAAGTGTTTTATAAAATTGACACAAAATTTTGTTTGTGTCAACCCCATGTGCCCCCCCCCCCCATGTGGTTTCATGTGGACTTTGATCTACTTAAAACACTTGTAGTCTTGCATGACTTACAACACAACACATAGTTTGTGTCAACACTTCTTACATGCAAAAGAACTAGCAATTCTCTCATAACACTCAATATATATAGATATATATCATATATATATATCATATATATAGTGATATATATATATATATATATGTTAGGTCGAGAATCGACCATGTATAATTTGTTAACCAAATACGAGTGTTTGTGTTCACACATAAATATATATATATATAGTGATATATATATATATATATATATATCATATGATATATATAAATAATTAAATATAATATATATATATATATTATATATATATATAGTGATATATATATATAGTGATATATATATATAGTGATATATATATATAGTGATATATTCTTGTCCGGAGAGCCGTTTCACTATAGTAACCAAATACGAGTGTTTGTGTTCACACATAAATATATATATATATAGTGATATATATATATATATATATATATCATAGATATAATATAGAATATATAAATAATTAAATATAGATAGATAAATCTATCATATATATATATATAGTGATATATATATATAATATATATATATAGTGATATATATATATGTGATCACTATAATAACCAAATACGAGTGTTTGTGTTCACACATAAATATATATATATATAGTGATATATATATATATATATATATATCATATGATATATATAAATAATTAAATATAGTGATCACTATAATAACCAAATACGAGTGTTTGTGTTCACACATAAATATATATATATATAGTGATATATATATATATATATATATATCATGATATAATATAATATATAATATATATATAAATATAGATATAATATATATATATATCATATTATAGTGATATATATATATATATATATGTTAGGTCGAGAATCGACCATGTATAATTTGTGATTTATAATATAGTATAGATAAATCTATCATATATATATATATAGTGATATATATATATAGTGATATATATATATAGTGATATATATATATAATATATATATATAGTGATATATATATATATTATATATATATATAGTGATATATATATATATATAATATATATATATAGTGATATATATATATAATATATATATATAATATATATATATATATATATATATTATATATATATATATAGTATATATATATATCAATATATATATATATATAGTGATATTATATATATATAATATATATATATATATATATATATAGTGATATATATATATAATATATATATATATATAGTGATATATATATATATTTATATTATACAAATATATATATATATATATATATATATATAGTGATATATATATATATATATATCATAAAAGGTAGATATAAAAACCGTGGGTTATCTCGAGGAATTCCGCACCTCGACATATCCTTAAGTCAATCTCGGTTCGGTAAGACCCGGGGGACTTACATCTATATGATATGTAATGGATCCCCGGACCAAGATATGGTGTCAAAGCATCAGTTCGGTCATATTTTGTGTGTAATTAAGTCTGGAAGTCGTGGTTAGATGTTGGAATGGTTTGGTGTTTGAATTGCTTGAAAACAAAGGTTCGGTAGAGCCTTACATTTTTGAAAAAACCCTATGTGTCTACTAAATTCATTTAGAACAAAGTTTTCATTGATTTTGCTTCGTAATATGTGAAAAACACTTATTCTAAAAATGGTCAGATTCTAAACGAGTTCAACAAGCCAATCTTCAAAAATTCATAGAAAAATAATGAAAAAACGTATTGAAGTGATTCCAACGGCTATTGTTAGATAAAAGAGCTAGCTTTAACATGTTAAAACGGTTTGTTAATTTGTTTTGCAAAGCTTTGTGAAAAACATTGAATTTGACAGACGCATAGTGACGAATTCGTCTTGACCATATTTTGGAGTTGTTTGTGCGAGTCTGTGGTGTTTCGGTACCATGCTAGTCATAATAGTTGAAAAATAAGATTTTTTTAAAGTTTATTACTTGTGGTTGATCATTGGTCATTTATAGGTTGTCGGGAACACATACAAAGCACGGTAACTCTTATTAAGTTGTTTGTGAAGCTTCAAGAGGTAAAATAACTACTTACTTTTGACACACGATGGACACAACAAAACTTAGATTTGATAATTAATCCCCGTTTTATAATGTTTAAACAATCTCATGCATATGTAAGGTGTGAGATACTTGTCGGAGGTTACTCATAGGGCTTATGTTTATGTTAGAGTAGTTATGCCCTTAATTGCTATGTTGGTGTTTAATGTAGCTTGTGATGGGGTTTACGTTGTATGTGTTGATTAGTTATGCGCTTAATTGCTCTGTTGCGTTTCGTCAACCAAGTCACTCACGTAACCTTTAGGCCGACTACCAACGTTACTCGAGCCAACACTGCCTTGCCAGAATTTCGCGTTCTCAAGCGTGGTCGTTAATATGGAATCGGCATCAGTAAGCTTGGCAAGGGTTAGTTCCAACCACGCAACCTTCTGTTGCAAGTATGTCACGTACTTCTGGTCGTAGACATTAGGCCCACTACTACACAAATCTAAATAAGACCCCCAAATAAAACCTACCTACTAAATAGAACCCACAAAAAGACCCCCCGCTTTCTAGAAAACCGAATTATATTAAGGCCATGTCCACAAATCCAAATAGAACCCGCGTAATAAAACCCGGTTAATAAATAAAACCTTCCAAATTATACCCGCCTTCTAAATGAAGCCCGGCTGCTTTGTTATCCTTGTAGACAACCGGATTTTATTTATGACGATTGTTTAAATAAAATAAAATCCGCCTTCAATGGCTGAATCATATTCAATTCAAGTTTGAATAATAATTTCTCTAAAGTCTAAACATGAGACGGTTGTTCCACTAATACCACCCAACTATTAGCTTAACTTTCATCAAACACAATCTCTACTAAAGACAATGACAACCTCTCTCCAACCGCACGTCGTCTCAGCCCCTTATGTTTTCTCCAGCCAGCCGCAACTCCAATTCTACCACAATCACCACGCGTATTTTGCCTATAAGTGGTTCGATTGACATTTTTCAATCTGTTAATTTGATTGTAAGTTTTTTAAAAATATTGAATTAGGTTTTCATGAGTTAAGTAATGATTTTAGTTTTTTAATTTTTTATTTTGGATTCATAATTGATACGAAATCTAGTGTTTGTGTTTGTTGTTTTAGATCATGTATTATTGTTTCGGTAAGTTTTTAGTTTTGGGCGTATTTTTATATAATTAGAATTAGTTTTGAGTTATATTGAATGATGATACAGATCAGATGCTTAAGTTAGGCTTTCCAGTTGTTTTTTTTATATGAAATATCGGGTTTGTTTTTGGTGAATGAAGACTATATTACTATAGAAATCTCGATCATTAACACCTTAATGATTTGGTTGCTTAGATTTCCCATTCCAGTTAGTTATATGATTTTTAGTTTTTTTTTCTGTAAGAACATAACTTAGATACAGGGCAAAAGCGACAACAAGTTCTCTGGTTTGGTATTCTTTCAGGTAAAGCATGTTTGTTCTATGAGAAAATCTTGACAAGCTTGAAATACTATGTCTATGTAAAGACAATTGACAACCTTTATTTGGACATAAATGCAGGTCAACTAGAAGAAGTTTATTTAGAGACTCGGTTATCGTGCTACTTTTTATGCACAACTTTATTAACATTGGAGAATAAAGCTGGTAATCTCGCTACGAAGAGAGTCATTTATCGTGTCACTTTTGATGCACCACTTGATTTTATTGTTGCTTTAATAGATCTATGTTTTAATTTTTTGCACATAGCAGTAAAATTGGTTCAACCCTCTCCTAGTAGAGATGGATTCTATAGCATATCAATATAAGTATAAGGTAAATGTTTACCCATAATGCTATGTAAACTGTTGTGAGAGTTTTAAAATATCGATCTTTAGTAGATAGTATTTGTTTTAAATATGTTTTTTATAGGAATATGGAATTTATTTGAGACCGAGTTTTTGCTTTATGGACCTTCTGGTTGATGACATTACATTGATTGCCAAAGCTATATAATGAAGCAGGAGCAAATTCAAACATATTAAGGTTTGTTACTGAATCAGATTTCCTCAATATCTTATTGACCTGATGATTCTTCATTATGATATGTTGTCACTCATGAACAGGATGGTAAATGTTTTTTGGCTATAGCTATTTTTGGCTATTCCAATTTTGATTTCACTACTGTTTTATAGCTTTGCAATGGTTGGAAGACGAGTCAATTGCGACTCTTCGATCGAAAGACTGTATTGATGGATATCTTGGTTCTTTAGAGAAAGATAAATCCAATGTCTTTGTAGGTTTGGTTAAAGAAGACCAGAATGAATGCACCGCTATGGTTGTTTTCCAATTTTCTTTATTTGATTCTTGATGGCATCATGATTATCATTTTTATTTTCAAAGACAAGTTTGTTTCTTCAGCTGGAGGACAGATGTACATGTAGGGAAAAAGAAAGACCACTGGTGCAATTCAATGTACCCTAAGTCTCTAATGGATCTCAGGTTTCCATCTTCTAACTATTTTTTTACTATCTTTTTTCTAACTTTTGATTAAAGTTTGCATCAATTGCATAAACTGAGTATAACATGATTATCGTTATTGGATATCCCCAATTAATCAATCTAAGACAGGTATGTTGTTTGCAGATGCAACTTGTTGCTTCCGTGTCAGCTTTTGAGTAGATATTGTCACAGAAGTTTATCACATTATGTGGTTAAAGGCTTTAAACGAGGCCGTGATATTCACTTATTCTTTAAGGGAGTTAAGATCATATATTTCTTTTATCGATTTTTACTTGGATGTAGCAATGGGGATGTCAACTAATAATATAGAACTGTCAGGGCTATAAGTTTTTGGGTAAAAGGGCTATAAGTTTAAATGTTTCCATGACCTTAGATTTCAGTTTTGCTCTGCTTGAAAGATTGATTTCCTTTAGTTTTGGTATTTGTATCTCATCAGGCGTTTCTGTTAAACTTGTCTATACATTTGCAGGTTTCCGTGGCAATGGCTGATGTATTATGGGATCAACAGATGTCTGCTTCTCGGAGACTGCTTAAAGATCAACGACAATTTAATTCCCACTCAATGGATGATCTTAATGAAGCAGTAGATGGATCTATTATGTTTAGCCAATGTCTTGGTTTATCATTGTTGTATTTAATACGATAGTTTAGGATGTTTTACTTTCAATGCTTTGTTTAGGTTGACGTGGTTTATTATGCATTGTAGTGAAGCTTTGGTTTTAACTTGGAATACTCGTTGTTACTTTCAATTGTTCTTAATGAAGTATTTTTATGAATTTGGCGTGGTAAATGAAATAGTGTTATGTAATGTATAGTTGATATTTGAATAAAGATATCTAGCTATAACTGGAGGTTCTATAACTGGAGGAGAGCGAGTCATATTAGAAGAGGCGGGTTCTATTACTACTTGGCGCCAAGGAAACAAAGCGGGTCTTAATTGGAAATAGCGGGCTCTATTGTGGTTAAAAGGAACCGGTTGTTGTTTCAAAGGACTCGCTTTTTGAAGCGGGTTCTATCATAGATCTAAATAGGACTCCCTGGCATAGGACACAGATGTGAAGCGGGTTCCATTGTGTTTTTTGACCGAGACTAATTAAGGTATGTGTAGTAGTGGCCGGACCAATGTGAGACGTTTTGCAATTTCGGCCGTGTAAGCCGACTTTCTCGCGTTTAAGCGATTAATCACCTCTCTCAGGTCCGTTTTATGCTTGTTATCATCAAGCATGTGACACTGCATGGAGTTTTTAACTCCGAACAGAGTCAAATTTGGGAAGCTTGGACAAGAAGATGATTGTTGTGAAGCTGCCATTTGGAGATGTAAAATATGTGTTTTGAAGAAGATGGTAAATGGTAAATGGGAATTACTGCGTATCAGTAATATATATATACATACATACATATATATATATATATATATATATATATATACCTGAGTCCGGGTTTGGGAAACCCGATCTCACTCTCTCTCCTTCCTGGCCACTGTAGTAGTCACATCATGTCAGAAAACCCGCGAGTCTGGGCTTGGGAACCCCATACTCAATATTCGAAATGTGAGTCCGGGTTTGGCAAACTTGGATTCAGCCCACGTGGACGAGTCCGGGTTTCCCAAACTCGGATTTACTGGTTTCATAATTTTTTTTTAAGAAAACTTGTTTGACAAAATAGCCGAAATATGCCCGTTTTAAAAAAATTTCCAATGGCGAAGAGTTCTCAGGTCAGATCAGGAAGATGAACAATTTAAGTTGCTTGTTACTCAACTCCCTGCTGCGCTCGATCACAACAAAGAAGATGTCTGGACTTGGAGTTTCAACGGTAAGTCGTTCTTCTCTATTTCTTTGAGTTGCAAGTTTTTGGATCAAAAGTACTCACCATCTACAAATTGCTCCTTTTGCTGGAACAAGTACATTCCGAAAAAAATTAATATTTTTGCATGGCAGCTGTTACGAAATGCGCTTCCTACTAATGACAATTTGTGTGTGCGTGGAATTGATGTGAATACTACCTCATGTAAGCTTTGCAACAATGGTGTGACTCGTATTTTTCATAATTGTGCTCTGATGAATCTCACGAGGAATAAACTTATTGGATCCACCCACCATAGTATCCCTCTTGAAGATCCGCAAGGTATTTTCAACTGGTATAAAACTTTGCACGTGAATCATCGATCTCGAAGAATTCTGGAGGCTATCATGTTTATATGGTGGTGGCACATTAATTTGCAAGCAAAGGAATAATGAGGTGCACAATGGCAAGCATGAAAACGAGGTGGATATCGTTAACTCTATCGTTTCTCATTCTTTTATGTGGATCTCCAATCGTGACAAGAAGCATATAAATTATTGTTGGATGGATTGGATAGTGAATCCTTTGCCTCGTGGATGATTCTAGTGTCTTGTTGGTTATGTTCTTGTTATCATGTTTTGGTATTGTGGTGGGTTGCCTCGGGTCTTGTATGGGATTACATCAGAAACACCATAGAGTGAAAACCGGTGGTGCGACCTCTATTGGTGGGGATTCTTCTCATGTCTCGTGTTCGTAATTGGCATGAGTTTTTTGCATCCCTTTTGTAATCTTCGCAGTTAAAACCCTGAGTAGATTCCTAAATTGTAGTTTGTCGATTATCTAGAATACGTTTCTTCATTTTTATCTTTGTATTTCTAGGACCTTGTTAGATTTATTATTAATGAAATTTCATTATTGCTGTTTAAAAAAAAAAATGATGTAACTTAGCGTTTAGCCCCTGTTTTATCAATTTTTGATTTTTCTTTTACTTCAATAAATATTTTATGTTGAATTCTATACTTGTTTCGGTTCTTATGTTTAGTTATTAACTTTTACTATCGTCTAATTTCAATGGTTGCCCTTAACAGTTTTTACTAAAATTAAAATATACATAAACACAGATGAAATGTCATTTCTTTTAATATTTGTAGTATTTCATATTACTATCTTTCACAAAACGTTAGCATGTGAACACTGATACCGACAACTCACCAAGCTGGTTCTGTCACATTGCATCCTGTATCGTCATTTGGATCACGCCATGTCGCACCCGTTTGAGTTTTTCACAATCCAATGGTTTTTTACAATCCAATGTGAAGTTCGATATTCACCCAACAAAAGTACAAAATATATTATTAAACTAGGTGAAACCCGTGCGTTGCACCGGGCTTTTTAATTTTCTACATAATTCGTCGTAAATGACATGCAATAAAGAAATATGTTATAATGAAAAGTGAATATTCATATATAATATAGTAAATTAGATAGATGTTCATAATTGAACAATAAAATAGATTGAGTAATAAAAATAGCCACAAAATGAAAGTACTTAATATTTATTACAGTGAAAAAGTTGTAAAAATGATTGGAATTAAAGAAATATTAAATAAAAGTATAAAAAGAATTATAGATGACTTAAAAGTCAAAACTTCATTCAAAACAACGTTTTTGAATTAGCAAACATATTCGTAACACTCATGAAACTAAGTAATCTTATTTCCTGTGAATCAAAAAGTCAAACAAATCAATATGATTCACTGTGTGCAGAAACATAAACTTTTAATAAGCCAAAAGAACATAATTAATTGTAAGTCAATTATTGTAGGAAAATCTTGAAAATAGAAGTGATGATGATTAAACCTGGCGCCAGGTAGTCCGACCAAATAAAGGGTAACCGGACCAGACTTTCCGCGGCGATATCGCCGCGGAAAGAGGGGGGCCCGCTAAATTTCTGTCAGAGTAACCATTAATGACATGGGGGCCCGCACTTTCCGCGGCGATATCGCCGCGGAAAGTTTTGTCTTATTCGACTTTCCGCGGCGATATCGCCGCGGAAAGTTTCTGGTCGGCTTACCCCTTATTCCATGGTCGGGCCACGCGGGGCGTTAAACCTGAAAACATATATAAAAAGCATCAATCATCTCAAATGACAATCCATAAAAAGCAAAATACAGTAGGAAATTGACATTGGATACTATAACATGAGTATCAAAATGCTTTCAGATATCACATAAACAAAACTCTCCACAAAAATGACTCGAAGAAGAGTTTTAAATGTGTCTAAGTAACGACATATACCAGAAAAATATAAAGCAAAATGCTTTCAGATAGCACTGCTATATGATGGTTGTAGCTCGCTAGTTCACCTAGTATTCTTTGTTAGATTGGATATATACCATATTACCATAATATCGCATGATAAATAGAGTGTAATTAGACCAACACATGCAAATTAAATACATTAATATATGACTGCTCAAGTAGTAATCAAGATATTAAAAGGCTAATTCTTTGTTTTCCTATATATGATATCAAATCCGGCTTACTCCCAAGTATACTGGCAAAGCATGAATGTCAAAAGGCCAATAATTTACCACTTGTAAATAAGAAATCAAGCATACCATGGTTACCACCATATTACAAGCCATGTTAAGCATTTTGACATGAAAACTTATTCTGCAGTTTATGTTAATTACCGTGATATGCTTTTGCCTAATCAGGACACCAACATGATGAATTAAATTTGTTAAGCAAGTTTTCAAAGCAAGTTGAAGGAGATGATCAAGAAGTTTGTACCAATTCATTCAACATAATAGGGTCCACCTTCAAAAGTCCTGCATCGATCTACTCATCAAGAAGTCTTGCAGCATTATGAATCCTCCGAAGTTCTCTTTTACAACATAGCTCATACTTTCCATGAGTTTCTCCTTAGCATCCCCATGGTCTTTCTCTTATGGAAGGCTGCCAAATTCCATCAGCTTCAAATATAAGAATATTGTTAAATCAAGAAAAATGTTTACGGTAGACCATTAATTGTTGATAAGTCTTGTAAGAGAAAGCAAGAAATCAACCATAAACTAAAACACTCAATTGAATATACTATGGTGTGTGGGTTGGCTTGGAATGAGATTAAGGCAAAGAAGATTTTGTCAGTCAAATTTAGTCTTGTCTTGGTAAGTAGTACTACCAGATAACTTGCTTAGACATGCAATCATTAGTTCTATAGATGGGGGGCATTTGGAAATACATTCATGTTAAATTTCAAGTTTAGTTAAGGAGAAATCCATTCATGCTATAAGCTCTTTGGCTGGAGTGTAACCTGGAATAAGTACTGATATTAACATAGAGTTATCAATGACAAGATACATACTTAGAACACATTCAAGTACACATACATATAGCAAATGGTAAAGACATGGATTACTTACCTCGGATAGAAATAGATGAAATAGGTGGACAATGTCGAAGATATCCACAGGCCACAAACAGTTTTCTAAGTATGTATAAAAAATATATATATTTGGATAACTAAATCAATTTCAAAGTTATCAGATGTGACCTCTAGTAAGTACATGGTATATATAAATGTACCAATCATCATCATCTCCAATTGTCTGTCACTATCTCTAATCGGTCACTACTCAATCAGGTAAAACCAAAAACCTTGAAAGGGTCAAACTACATGTTACAGCCCGAAAGTAACCAAGTGTGTTTTTGTATAACCCATAAATTTTGCATTATATAAGTATTGTCATCACATTCGAACCTCATTGGTGTTCCAGCTTAGCTCAGCCTAACCCCACCTGTCCAACCCATTTCAAAATGTACCCGGTAGTTGCCTACTTTGAAATCCATTTTAGTACTTATTAATCTCTCTTTGCAGAAATTAAGGATATATGTAGGTCTTTACACTTGTATAATGAAATGGAATTATTCCCATGATTGATAGCACTTTCAAAAAAACATCCTGCTCGAACGTGGGTAGCCCATTGCAGATGAGAGGGTAGAAGACAACCTCGCACCATTTTTATTTATTTTATATTTTTGTTATTTTGTAACCTGGAACGGGAATTTAACATACATGTTTAAAAATTTAAGGGGAAAATCGTATATTGAAAATTTCTAAGCTCCAACAGATTGTTCTAAAACCTTATAACGTACAACTATAGCTAATTAGACATAGAAGTAACACGACCCATGCAAGGTATGATTTTTTACTGGACTCATAATAATATAAACTTTTACTGTTGTTTGAACTCTTTAGATGTCTAGGTTCGTTTTTACCATCAATTAGAATACTAAATGCCATAAGAAAATAACAAATACGTACCATTGACTCATAGGTGAGATAGATCATTGTCGTTTGCAGCGAATGATTAAAGAAGGTCTCCAATAATCCTTTTCGGTCCGCTGAAACATAAAAATAAAAAAACCATGAGAACATTGTAGACTTGATGGTCGAACATAAATAAAACCTTCAATGACTGCACAGCTTTTCTTCTTGTATTAAGATTTATATGGTCAGACTCAAAATCGAACAACAACAACAACAACAACAACAACAACAACAACAACAACAACAACAACAACAACAACAACAACAACAACAACAACAACAACAACAACAACAACAACAACAACAACAACAACAACAACAACAACAACAACAACAACAACAACAACAACAACAACAACAACAACAACAACAACAACAACAACAACAACAACAACAACAACAACAACAACAACAACAACAACAACAACAACAACAACAACAACAACAACAACAACAACAACAACAACAACAACAACAACAACAACAACAACAACAACAACAACAACAACAACAACAACAACAACAACAACAACAACAACAACAACAACAACAACAACAACAACAACAACAACAACAACAACAACAACAACAACAACAACAACAACAACAACAACAACAACAACAACAACAACAACAACAACAACAACAACAACAACAACAACAACAACAACAACAACAACAACAACAACAACAACAACAACAACAACAACAACAACAACAACAACAACAACAACAACAACAACAACAACAACAACAACAACAACAACAACAACAACAACAACAACAACAACAACAACAACAACAACAACAACAACAACAACAACAACAACAACAACAACAACAACAACAACAACAACAACAACAACAACAACAACAACAACAACAACAACAACAACAACAACAACAACAACAACAACAACAACAACAACAACAACAACAACAACAACAACAACAACAACAACAACAACAACAACAACAACAACAACAACAACAACAACAACAACAACAACAACAACAACAACAACAACAACAACAACAACAACAACAACAACAACAACAACAACAACAACAACAACAACAACAACAACAACAACAACAACAACAACAACAACAACAACAACAACAACAACAACAACAACAACAACAACAACAACAACAACAACAACAACAACAACAACAACAACAACAACAACAACAACAACAACAACAACAACAACAACAACAACAACAACAACAACAACAACAACAACAACAACAACAACAACAACAACAACAACAACAACAACAACAACAACAACAACAACAACAACAACAACAACAACAACAACAACAACAACAACAACAACAACAACAACAACAACAACAACAACAACAACAACAACAACAACAACAACAACAACAACAACAACAACAACAACAACAACAACAACAACAACAACAACAACAACAACAACAACAACAACAACAACAACAACAACAACAACAACAACAACAACAACAACAACAACAACAACAACAACAACAACAACAACAACAACAACAACAACAACAACAACAACAACAACAACAACAACAACAACAACAACAACAACAACAACAACAACAACAACAACAACAGCAACAACAACAACAACAACAACAACAACAACAACAACAACAACAACAACAACAACAACAACAACAACAACAACAACAACAACAACAACAACAACAACAGCAACAACAACAACAACAACAACAACAACAACAACAACAACAACAACAACAACAACAACAACAACAGTACCCAATCCCTGTGCGGGGTATGGGGGAGGTGAAACTGTAGACAGTCTTGCCTCTACCCAAAGGTAGAGAGACTGCTTCCAAAAGGACCTCCGGCCACAAAAGCGGTAAAAGTCGGGAAGAGTAAAGGGTTTAGAAGTACCATACCTGACTGACAACGAAAATGCTTAGCAAGACATACCTGGGTCTGTTGGGGCCGACCACCTTGAGAGTAGGGGAGAGTGGCAAACATGCAACCTAGCAAAAAACCTTAACACCGAAAGACAAACAAAACATATAAACAAAAAGGAAAATGACTAAGAAATTCCAAGAGAGTAAAAGATTCCTGCTCAACCTACGAAGTAGGGAACAAGCGCCGCCTAAGAAAACTAAAACTCCTAGTCCTCCACGAAACTTACAAAACCCCTAAAGTAAGCCTAAACCCTAGTCCTATAGACAACCTATCATTGGTCATGTCCTCCTACAGACGAATGATAGTGTATGTATATATGTATATACATACACTAGAGTAACCTCCCCCCTCGGTTTAGGCCTATCGAGACTCAAGGCCAAAAACCCCTACTGAGGTTATAGAGAACCAAAGTCTAAACTAAAAAGTCTACTTAAAAACCTATTCCCATATGCCTTGCCTTCCTTGTTCAGATCCTCCGCTCGACCTACCTCTTCTCCTATCAGGTCTAAGTCCCCTGTAGCGTTGAGTCACCTTGGGCCCATTACTCCAAGCCACCCATCAATAGCAGCCTTAGGCAAGGCAATATGGGTAAAAAAAGTCGATCAAAAAGTCCTACCCTAACCTAATCCTCTGCTCTAATCCTAGTCCTCCAAGCCGTCCTATCTGACACCATGTTCTCCGACAAGCCAAGCTCTAATAGGTCCTTCGTTACTCGATCCTCCCACCTCATCTTAGGCCTTCCCCTTCTTCGTATGCCGTCAACGTGAATAGCCTCCGCTCTCCTTAGTGGTGCCGTCAGATCCCTTCTCCTAACGTGGCCAAACCATCTCAAGCGCCCTTCTCTTAGCTTGTTAATGATGCTCCCTACTTCAAGTTCGGCTCTAAAAACTCCCGTGGGGATCCTGTCTGATAGGGTCTTCCCGCAAGTCCACCTTAGCATCCTCATCTCAGCCACCTCTACTCGAGCCGCTTGGGCTTTCTTCATCGGCCAACATTCTGACCCGTATAACATAGCCGGTCTAATCGCCACTCTGTAGAACTTGCCTTTCAGTTTTAGTGGGATCCTTTTATCGCACATGACTCCAGTAGCTGCTCTCCACTTCATCCATCCAGCTTGGATTCGACGTGTCACGTCGTCATCTATCTCCCCCGATTTATGTATCACCGATCCCAGGTATCTAAAAGACTCCTTCGGGCACAATATTCGCTCTCCAATGCGAATATCTTCGTCCCCTTGTTGTCTTATATCATGCTTATCGAAGTCACATCTTAGGTATTCCGTCTTCTCTCGGCTCACGCATAAACCATGGTCTTCAAGTGCTTCTCTCCATTTCTCTAGCCTATGGTTTAGCTCCTCCGTCGATTTCGCGATAAGCGCGATGTCATCAGCAAAAATCATGCACCATGGTAGTTCCTCCTGTAGGCCACTGGACAACTCGTCTAAGATCAAGGTAAAAAGGTATGGGCTAAGTGCCGAACCCTGGTGTAGGCCAATATCTACCGAGAAGAGCTCTGTACTCCCCACGGGGGTTCGAACACTCGTCCTCACCCTATCATACATATCCCTGATAACACTAATGTATCTCCCAGTAGCTCCTTTCGCTTGAAGCGTCCTCCAAATCAACTCACGTGGTACACTATCGTATGCCTTTTCCAAATCTAGGAAGGCACAGTGTAGCGATTTTTGTCTTTCCCTATACTTTTCTATGAGGCTTCTGGTGATGTGAATAGCCTCCATCGTCGACCTCCCTGGCATAAAACCAAATTGGTGCTCTGCCACCTTCGTAACCCTTCTCAGCCTCATCTCGATCACTCTCTCCCAAAGTTTCATGGTATGACTTAGGAGTTTAATGCCCCTATAGTTGCTACAACTCTGCACGTCCCCCTTGTTCTTATAGATAGGTATAACCTCACTAAGTCTCCATTCTTCTGGCATTTTTGCACTTGTCCAAATCTTGTTGAAGAGGCTTGTCAACAAGCATATCCCAGCTTCCCCCAGGCATCTCCATGCCTCGATAGGGATTTGATCTGGGCCTACTGCTTTGTTCCTCCCCATCTTCTTTAGAGCGAGCCTTACTTCCTCTTGGCTGATTCTCGTAGCATCGTCGTCGTCGTAGCGTGTGTCTCGAAGTGTGGCGTGGTCTTCTCCACCTTCCCTTCGCCCCGGCCCACTCCCATTAAACAAGTTGGCGAAGTACTCTTCCCATCTTTTCCTAATGTCTCCTTCCTTCACAATGCTCCGCCCGCTTCCGTCTTTGATATAAATGACATCACCTAGGTCCCTGCGTCTTCTCTCCCTTGCTTTAGCAATTCTAAAGATATCGTTTTCGCCTTCTTTGGAATCTAGTTTCTTATACAGTTCTTCGTATGCTCTTTCTTTTGCTCTAGCTACACTCCTCTTTGCTTCTTTCTTGGCTTCATAGTACCTCTGCCTTGCCACGGACCATTCTTCATTTGTCCCGTTCTGGCGGCATTTGGCGAGCTCTTTAAAGCAACTAAGTTTTGTCGCGACCTTGGTCTGAACGTCTTCGCTGATCCACCAAGATTCTCTACCCACTTTACGCAGTCTTCCTGTTCCTCTAGATAACCCTAATACCTCCTTTGCCGTCTCCCTCATACCCTCTGCCAAGCGTGTCCACAACTGGTCGGCATCCATATGCAAACTGTCTTGAATCTCCCTTGTGAACCTCGTGCTAGTCATCGACCTAAACGTCTCTGCTGCTTCACCCCTTAGGGTTTTCCAAAGGATTCTTGGCTTTACAGCCTTCTCTGTCTTGATTGTTCGTCTACTCAAAAGCAAATCTATAACCAACAGTCTATGTTGGGAGTAGCCAGCCTCTCTAGGGAGGACCTTGCAATCTTTACAAGCCCTAAAATCGCCTTTACGCACTAAGAAGTAGTCTATCTGGGTTTCATTTAGGCCGCTCTGAAAGGTAATCAGCTGGCGATCCCTCTTTCGGAAGAAAGAGTTTGCGATAACCAGGTCATGTGCAGTTGCAAACTCCAAAATCGCGCGTCCATCTTCGTTCCTAACTCCAAACCCTAATCCCCCGTGAACACCCGGGTAGCCGTCTGACTCTACTCCTATATGTCCGTTTAAGTCTCCTCCTAAGACTAATCGCTGGTCATCAGGGCAACTCCTAACAAGCTCATCGAGTGCGTCCCAAAAACTCTTCTTCTCTTCCGCTCCCCGGCCCGACTGGGGAGCATACGCGCTGATCACGTTTATGGTCTCTTGTTGGATCACCAATCTCACCAACATCAGCCTATCCCCAAATCTATCGACATTCACTACATAATCTTTAAGTCGTTCGGCCATGATGATCCCTACTCCGTTTATCGACTTAGGGGCTCCAGAATACCATAGCTTGTAGCCGTTCTCCTCTCTAGTGCTTCTTCCCGTCCACTTAGTTTCCTGGAAGCATGCAATGTCTACTTTACACCTAGTCAAGGCATCTCCTAGTTCTAAAAGCTTACCCGTAAGAGTGCCTAACAATAACAATAACAATAACAATAACAATAACAATAACAATAACAATAACAATAACAATAACAATAACAATAACAATAACAATAACAATAACAATAACAATAACAATAACAATAACAATAACAAGTAACGTAACAATAACAATAACCAAATAACAATAACAATAACAATAACATAACAATAACAATAACAATAACAATAACAATAACAATAACAATAACAATAACAATAACAATAACAATAACAATAACAATAACAATAACAATAACAATAACAATAACAATAACAATAACAATAACAATAACAATAACAATAACAATAACAATAACAATAACAATAACAATAACAATAACAATAACAATAACAATAACAATAACAATAACAATAACAAGTAACAATAACAATAACAATAACAATAACAATAACAATAACAATAACAATAACAAAACAACTTACAATAACAATAACAACTAACAATAACAATAACAGTAACAATAACAATAACATAACAATAACAATAACAATAACAATAACAATAACAATAACAATAACAATAACAATAACAATAACAATAACAATAACAATAACAATAACAATAACAATAACAATAACAATAACAATAACAATAACAATAACAATAACAATAACAATAACAATAACAATAACAATAACAATAACAATAACAATAACAATAACAATAACAATAACAATAACAATAACAATAACAATAACAATAACAATAACAATAACAATAACAATAACAATAACAATAACAATAACAATAACAATAACAATAACAATAACAATAACAATAACAATAACAATAACAATAACAATAACAATAACAATAACAAGTAACAATAACAATAACAATAACAATAACAATAACAATAACAATAACAATAACAAGTAACAATAACAATAACAATAACAATAACAATAACAGTAACAGTAACAGTAACAGTAACAATAACAATAACAATAACAATAACAATAACAATAACAATAACAGTAAGTTTTATACAAACAACTTACAGAAAAAAGTTTAGAGAACCTAACAATAACAATAACAATAACAATAACAATAACAATAACAATAACAATAACAATAACAATAACAATAACAATAACAATAACAATAACAATAACAATAACAATAACAATAACAATAACAATAACAATAACAATAACAATAACAATAACAATAACAATAACAATAACAATAACCAAATCAACACTAACAATAACAATAACAGTAACAATAACAATAACAATAACAATAACAATAACAATAACAATAACAATAACAATAACAATAACAATAACAATAACAATAACAATAATAATAACAATAACAATAACAATAACAATAACAATAACAATAACAATAACAATAACAATAACAATAATAATAATAATAATAATAATAATTATGCAGAAGTATGAAGTAATATTTGATGGTCTTCTTCAATGGGACCTGTGTTTGTGTGTGTGCTTTTTTTCAAAATCTTGGAATCCTTTTTTCTTTTGGGAAAGAGAAATTGTATCGTGATTCAAATTCTTAATATTATTCTTTTTGTATATGTAATGTGATATGAATTAAATCCTTGATATAATAAATATACAGGAAATAAAAAAGTTAGATTAATAAATCGCGAGATTGGGGGTTTACCTGAAGTGAAATGAATGCCAGATTTGGGGCCAGATTTGGTTATTTAGTTTAGGGCAAATAGAGATAAAAAGATGCTTACTGAAAAAAGGAGAAGAAGAAGATGATCGTATCTTTAACCCTAGATAAGGATGTTAATGTATATAATAACATACCTTGGTAATCCTTTTGTAAAACTTGTAATTTCAATCCAGGTGAATGAAGGAACGACGGCGAGCAGTAATGACTTTATATAGCCATTTCATAGCCTCGAACCTGTAACATCGATACATCAAACCTGCCAATGAAATAATTTTATAATAACCCCAAAACATTAAAACCAACCAAAAAACTATATATATAAATGGTTTCATCAATAGTTATTAGGTTATTCTACAAATTTAACAAAAAAGTTAACCATAATCAATTAGATTTCATATAGAATTTTCTGATCTCTATAGAGACCAGATGCCAAAATATATGCTTCCCGCTATTGGTGCTCAGATACAAACCTAATAAATCTAAGTATATCCAATTAACGTGCATAACATGTCTTAGAATAAGATGTGTAGCATTTGTTTAAAAATCAATAGTTCATTTAAAATAAAAAAAAAAGTACAATGAGACAGTCCTTGTACTTCCACCATGTTAAGAATTATGTGGTGTTCCTTGGTGCCCCTCGGTGTTCATGTATGAGTTCTTCCCAAAACTCCAAAGCACTTTTTAAGAAACTGTTGAGTGCATTAGATGTTAACAAAAACTGATGACATAGCTATTAAAGAATGTAGAGATTACCTTCCTGACATCATTTGCTGATTCAATTTTTCATTCATTAAAAATGTTCTAAGACAACATTGCCCAAATAGTAGATTCACCCTTAGATTCACAATCTACATAGCTGTGCAAATAACAAATTTCGATACAACATATAACTAAAAACAATCAGTAAGTACTTCTAATTTAGAATAAAAACATCATATATTGAATTATTTTACTCAAACTATATAAAAAGTAACCAACCCCGTCAAGATATTTAACGAAGTGCGGCTCAAAGTTTTTACAGTACTCTTTAATTTCTACACCTAACTACAAACAATAGTATTACTATTACATGAGAAAAATTTGGTACTCATTAAAGCATTTCATCATTGTGCATTTAAAAATCTGCATATATTTTGTCTTCAAAGCAGTGCATAATCAAAATATACGAAAAAGGTTCTTCCTTGAAAACATATATAATCAAAATATCCCTACACATTGGTGTCGAAACATAACTGGAATATTTGAATGCGGATGATCGATATATATTGATTAGATCCATCTTATTTAAAACCCTAAAGTTTAGGGAATTCTAATTTAAGGGTTTATAAACATCCGATTTTATTCATATTTAGAGCTTATGTGTGTGATGGGATTAGAGAGTGAGCTTAGTTGATGTGATAAGACACTGAGATTGTATAACAACTGAAGATTTACAAAAAAACCAAACAAAACAAATGGTAGCTCAATGGTTTATGTGTTTGAGTGAGAACCCGGAGGTCGTGGGTTCTATCCCCACCTCCGGAATTTTTTTTAAATAATTGATAGGTTTAAAATTATATACGTATACTAAAGTGGACGATGACTCAGCAGAGAAATGCTGATGTGTAACTCAAATCATTCTGAAGCTGCAACGTAAGAAAATGCTGACGTGGCGGACTGAGAGATCGCCACGCGAGCGCTTCCCGATAGGCTCATATATATAGAGAGAAATTGCTTGCATGGATGCTGACGTGTAACTCAGATCATTCTGAAGCTGCCACGTAAGAAAATGCTGACGTGGCGGGCTGAGAGATCGCCACGCGAGCGCTTCCCGATAGGCTCATATATATAGAGAGATATGAGAGATGATAAATCCTCCTAATTCATTAGCCTAAAAAACCTCCTAACAATGAAATGATGATACTAGAGGAATCAGAGAATAAGATTAGAAAGATAATTAGTGGAATCTACATGTCATACTCATAGGGTTTTAGGACACTACAAATAATGTTGCATTTGTCCACATTTTTAGTTAGTGTGAACAAATTAAAAACTTTGTCACGCTTTTATGTGTGTAGAAATATGTAGAACTAAAAGTGTGTAGAAATTTATCCACACTAAAAAGTGTGTAGAAATAAAAGTTCACACTTTTTAGTGTGGACTTTCATAATTATTTTGTAACACCCCATTTGTTCACACTAACTAACACCCCATCTCATAATTATTTGTAGTGGGAGGATTTTTAGGCTAATGTTTATGAGGATTAATCATTTTATAATATTCAATGTTTGGATAAATGTAAATTTCATCCCCTTCGTTGTTCGAAAACACATGCTTTTCATTTTTGTCGTTAAAATTGATCTTTTTTCATCTTTGTGGTGGGCTTCGTTCATGTCTCCGTCAAATCATATGGAAGGGCATTTTTGTTCTTTTAGGTACCTCCTTTCTCCAAAATATGTGTATCTATATACCATCTTCATGTACATATATTCATTCCCAAATCAAAGAAATCCCTAATACCCCTATATATCATCCCAAATATCTCTTTATATCGTTTAATATATTCACACACACACACACAGTCTGGGAGAAAGGATTGTTACCCTCAGTTATTTGTACATTTTGGGGACAAAATCTTTTTAAGGAGGATGTAATTATAACATCCCGAAATTAGTTATTGAGTTTTGGTATGATTCGAATGGTGATTTCAAGGCTTTTAGAGGTGATTATTGTTCCTTGAAGGTATTGATTGAATTCCCCATCAATTGATTATAGTTCATCTCTGGTCCATAACCCCAATAGGGTGATTGGTGAGTAATTACTCGAATTCGTGTCGTTATTGAAGGTATTTGTTGTCTATATGATATGTAATGTTTCCCTGACCAAGATATGGTGTCAAAGTATCAGTTGGGTCATATATTTGTTGTGTAATTAAGTCTGGAAGTCGTGGTTAGATGTTGGAATGGTTTGGTGTTTGAATTGCTTGAAAACAAAGGTTCGGTAGAGCCTTACATTTTTGAAAAAACCCTATGTGTCAACTAAATTCATTCAGAACAAAGTTTTCATTGATTTTGCTTCATAATATGTGAAAAAACACTTAGTTCTAAATGTGGTTAGATTCTAAACGAGTTCAGCAAGCCAATGCTCAAAAATGGTTTTAGTTAGGGGGTTGTAAATTCAACACAAGTACGTACAATACCATAGCGAAACTATATCGACATGATAAAAACACTAGTTAATATTATATGAATGAAATATATCTGTTGTATCAAATAAATTGTTCCCTTTAAGGTTATTTGTGAATTAAATGAATTGATTTACATTTTTACCAAACAAATACAAACCAACCCAAATTTCACCATTTATTTACATCTATTTAATCCAATGACCCTAAACCACCCAAACAAACACAAACCAACTCAATCTCCACCATTTAACTTACATTTATATAATCCAACGGCCCTAAACCATAATCCGCGTAAACTTATATCACCAATCAAAATACACCTCTTTATTTCTATATAAAACAACTACCATCTCAATCCCCACCATCCATTTAAATCTATTTAATCCAATGGCCCTAAGCTATCCAAATAAACACAAACCAACCCAATATCCACCATTCAACTTATATCTATATAATCAAACGACCCTAAACCATAATTCGCGTAAACTTATATCAACCAATCAAAACACACCTCTTTATTTTTATTTAAAATCACCTACCAACCCAATTTTCACCATTCAACTTACATATATATATCATCCAACGACCCTAAATCTAAATCCACGTAAATTTATATCCACCAATCAAAAAACACATCTTACATATATATATATATAGTGAAAAGTTATTTTATGAACCCCAAAAATTGCAGAAACTTTTAAGAACTGTTTAAATCAAGTTTAATCATTGATTATTCTTTACATGGTGATTGTTTTTTTTATTGTTTATGAGTTATTTAGGTGCAATTTTGGATTTTACAATTATGTAAAGACATGGATTATCATCCATTATACAAATTTTGGAGACATGAATTCTATGATCACATGTGCACGAATAGTGCCAAGCATATGTATGCAAATATTCTGTAAATTAATGTTTTTATGAGATTAGTGATGATCAAATGTATATAGATAGTTATATGGACATTAGTAAGCAATTATATAGTAATATGAACATGTGTAAGCAATCATATAGTAAATAATTGTAATTTAAAGAAGGTTCCTGAAATTTTTGGGGTTCCTAATATAACTCTTCCATATATATATAAGCACCTACCAACCCTTTCCATGATTCATTTAAATCTATTTAATCCAGTGGTCATAAGCCATCCAAACAAAAACAAACCTACACAATATCCACCATTCAACTTATATCTATATAATCAAACGACCCTAAACCATAATTCGCGTAAACTTATATCAACCAATCAAAACACACCTCTTTATTTTTATTTAAAATCACCTACCAACCAATTTCCGCCATTCATTTATATCTATTTAATCCAATGGTGTTAAACCATCCAAACAAACACAAACCTACACAATCTCCACCATTCAATTACATTTATATATATAATCCAACGACCCTAAATCATAATCCGCGTGAACTTATCTCCACCAATCAAAACACATCTTTTTATATATATAGTGAGTTATAATATATATATATATATATATAAGCACCTACCAACCCTTTCCATGATTCATTTAAATCTATTTAATCCAGTGGTCATAAGCCATCCAAACAAAAACAAACCTACACAATCTCCACCATTCAACTTATATTTATATAATCCAGCGGCCCTACACCATAATCCGTAAACTTATATCACCAATCAAAACACACTTATTTTTTTCATATATAAAAGCACCTAGTTTTCCCAAGCCATCATTTTTATCTTTATTTTCTTAAATAAATTACCTACCAAACAAATATGAAGCTTCATTATTTCATCACCACACAGATTGTAGGTAAAAACACATATAATTTGTAAATAAGTGCAACACCCGACATTTAAAAATATGGGTTTTCAAAAACCTTCACCTAACGGTGTTAAATTGCGGAAGAAAAGACTTTAAAAGTCAAACCGATAAAAACATTTCGGTTTCTACGTTTTATAGGTGTTACATGCCATATCAAACATTAGTTCAAATGAAAACCCAACGGTTGCCCAACATTAAACAACCGTTCACACATTATTACATAAATTCGACATCAAAATGAAATGTATTCAAAAGTCTCCATAATAAGCAACTATGGGTAGCTAAGGCTCCTTCATTGCATCTACCCAAGCTCATAAGTCCTGCGTCACTAGTCCATCAAGCTAAACCTGAGGGGACAACCACATTAAAGAAACAAGTGTTAGCTATAAGAATAGCTAAGTAAGATCACACTTAATTTAAAAGCATTTGTCCAATTAAAACATTTCTCCATTATTAGACAAGCTCATTAGGCACAACGCACAACACACAAAACTGCATAACAACTTCATATCAATTAGGATGAATCACCCTAAATGTGCCTACCCTGCATTACTTCTTTACACACGTTTACCCACATAATTGCTTTCTACATTGACTGCTTTACTACGTTATTAACTGCGTTAATGTGTAACATAAGTTACACCCGACTAGATGACAAACCCCACACGGTTGTACATCAAGCGTCGTTAAGGAATGGCAAGCCAATCCAAGAGTAATCCGTATGTGGAGGTTGGTCAGACCCCTCGTATTACTCGCCCTGCATTATAAAGACCATGTCGCAAGGAGCCACCCAAGCAACAACTACGTCAACGCACTTAGCCGGGCTAGGGCAAGTACGGGTTAAGCTTAACACTTTCCTGCATCAAAGTTTAACGAGCTCGATCCTGCATTATTTAGTTTAGGTGACTGCATTACCTAAACATTTTCTACGTTTACTGCTTCTACGTTTACTGCTTCTACGTTTTGGGCCCTTAAACGTGCACGTGTCATGGCAACTTAACGAGTCTAGTGTACTAGTTGAGCAAGCCATACAATCATGCACATATCAACAAACAACAACATACACTACATCTCAAAGCATCACAAGCTACATCGTAATACTACATAAACTGCAAAACAATATACAACATTAAGCAATACTTCATTTCACTACGATAGGGTCTGCATTTCAGGTCTCATGGTCAACTACATATCCCATAATGCCTCCCGTATAACCCGAGATACCCACATATATCATAAGTTACCGTTAAGGAAGTTATAAGTATGAAACCTTTGTTTGTTGAACCCTCAGCGTGACAAAAGTAGTGTATCTTACCTTGATACAGCTTAACAACAAGCTACAAGCACAATACAGCGATGACTAGGTGTCTCCAATAACCTAGAACAAGTATAAGATCGAAAGATAAGCTAAACGACGCCTTTGGTAAAATCTGGGCAGGTGGTGCGCCGCACCTACCCTTTGGTGCGTCGCACAAAACCATCAGAAAAACTTATCTATCAATAGGTGCGCCGCACCTACCCTTTGGTGCGTCGCACAAAACCATCAGAAAAACTTATCTATCAATAGGTGCGCCGCACCTACCCTTTGGTGCGTTGCACTAAACTCCCAGGGAAAATTGATTAAAGACAGGTGCGCCGCACCAGCCCTTGGTGCGTCGCAAAACGGGGTGTACCAAAAACCAAACTGGCCAGTGGTGCGCCGCACCTCCCACCCTGTGCGTCGCACAAACACTCCAGAAACTTATATCTTCAGTGGGTGCGCCGCACCAGTCCTTTGGTGCGTCGCACCAGGGGTGCAGACCAGCAACTACACTTTTATGCTTTTGATCAAACGAATCTCATACTAACCCATACCCCAAATCCAACCTGGGGATTTAAAATCAATCCTTTTAATTGCACTTTCATTACCTTTAATCAACCTATTAATCCCTAAATCCTTTACATCATAAACCAACCATTTAATCACCCGAATAACATGAAATCGATGAACGTTTAATCAAATAACCCAACCCAAACCCTTATGGCCTGGATTACAACTAATATAAGACTCACACAATCAATCTCAGATGAGGAATACCTATATTACCTGTATTCGATGATAAAGATCCAAAGTCTAAGCAATACACGATCGATTCGGCTTCAAAACGAATAAGATCAAGGAAGAAACTAGAGAGGGAAGGGAGGGGATCAACTAGGGCTTGTTTTAGAGGAAGAAATCTGCATAAGGCTCTCAATGACAACCATTAAACCTCTAAACCCGTTTTTGACTTTGCACACATGCCAAAACTAACCCCTAATCTTCCTAATCCTTCATTATTGGTCACAAACTACCTTATTGACCACATACAACATTAATCCTTCATTAAATGTCACTACATAGACATTAACCTTCATATTACACACATTTATACTACATTAACATTTAGGCTTACAAGTCTCACACATAACACACATTAGCTACATATAAACATTTAAATCTAAAATAGACTTAATGACACACACAATATTGACTTAACGGCATTAGTCAACTAGTAAAGAAAAGTTTGGGATGTTACAATAAGTATATCAATGATAAAATCAAATTGGAAAAGATTAGCGTAGATAATCCCCAAATCAATGTTATAGGAAGTAGCAAAATGTATATGGGGAAACATGAAGGAATGAAAGCTGCATTTAAGAAATGTAGTAAGACGAATCACACAAAAGTGTGAATTAACAGTTGCATCCAATCAACAAAACAACATCTCCAGATTTTTTGGTGGGGAGATTTGTGAAAACGGTGATCTACTCTTTGCATTTGAGCATATGAGTATCGTTATTATAATGTTCTTCAACTTGTCATATCCACTAATGGATGTAATGAGGTATGCGGTTTTCTCCATTATGTGTGATTAGTACGATTAAGAACTTTATAAAAGTTGCTAATTTTCACTTCTTGTATTTGCAGAGATATTTTTCATAGAGTTGCCTATCTCCACAAACATTCATTATCTCATGAAAATGATACTCCATGGAAAGTTTTGGTATGAAAAAAATGAGTTGTAATCTTTACGGAATTGATAATTGCAAAAAATTAACCAATGCATTAAAAGATAAGTATCTATCTATGGTTACTTTTAGGGTTGCCTAGCTATTTATTTTTAGATAAAATACCTTATAAGTCATGTGAAATGTTCATTTGAAAACTAAATTTTTTGTGAAAACTAGAAAACTGGTCAAAACACACTGTGATCTGAATTTAACACAATGTGTTTTAATTGTGTTTTACAAAAACACAATGTGTTTTTATTGTGTAATCTAAAAACACATTGTGTTAAGTTTTAAATCACAGTGTGCTTTTGATAGCGCGTGAAAATCAGAAAATTGTTCAAACACACTGTGATATGAACTTAACAAAATGTGTTTTCTAAAAACTAATTAAAAACACATCGTGTTAAATTCAGATCACAATGTGTTTTGGCCAGTTTTCTAGTTTTCATGAAAATTTTAGTTTTCAAATGATCACAACCCTACAAGTCATAACTCTGTTGAAAACTCGAAAATGGGGCTCCCATCGACAGCAAAACATTTTGGGAAGTAATTGAGGAGTACTTGATTTTTATATATACAAATAATAATTTTTGGAATTACTTGCAAAAAGGTAATAGAGAATTAGTAAACTAGATTCTTCAACCTTAAACATAATTGTTTACAAATATAAAATATAATATTTTCATAGTTTAAGAAAATGAACGAAAGTTTAACCAAATCGGATCCGAGTGGTCGAGTTGCCCGATTCTTCAGAGTTTGACCCGATTTTTACCCTTTGACCCAGTTTCAAGTTCTAATATAGAAATATCGTATCGACGGGGCCTCGAGTTGTGATTCCTCCTAGTACTCAGCTGAGTTGTTTTGCGATTTACAACATTGTACTCAATAAACAATCTCAAAGAACCCGTTGGACTAAGTTGTCAACCATATTTAAATATATTCTCATTTTTGTTTATGCAACAGGTGAAGACTTTAGGTCTTTAGGAAATTTAATTGGGTATTCTTTTAGTCAGTTAGCAATTTCAATATAGAGGAAAAATACAATTGAGCATTTAGTGAAGTTTTACTAGAACGAATATATAATGCCGGTGAAATAGAAGTCCATTATATGACAAATTAGTTAATCAATAAGGGATCATATATAGTGTCGTTCTTTCTAAATCACCAATGGCTGTGGGATGTAAATCCCAAACTTCAATTCATAAGAGACACTTTTCACTTTTAGCACAACATGGTTATTCAAAACCACACAACGGCTATCTAATTACTAAGTTTCGAGTCGTCGTTCTGTTTTGAATAACCATGTCGTGATAAAAAGTCAAAAGCGTCTCTTAAGAATTGAAATTTGCGATTTACATCCCACAACCATGGGTGGCTTAGAACGAATGATACAAAATGTGATCCCCTTTTGATTAACTGGTTTGCCATATTATGAACTTCTATTTACCGACATCATATATTTGTTTCAGTAAAACTTCCACCAAATACTCGATTATATTCATCCTCTTTAAAAATTGTTGAAATTGCTAAACGGTTAAAAGAATAGGCCATTAATTTTCCTAAAGCTCTAAAGTCTTCACCAACTTCATAAACAAAAAACGAGAAATTATTTAGATATTTTTGACCGCTTAGTCCAACGGGTTATTTGAGATTGCATATTGTGTACAATGGTGTAAATCTCAAACAACTCAGCCGAGTACCCGGAGGAATTGAACATCGAGGCCCAACCGATGCGATTTTCCTATATTGGGACTAGAAACTCAATCAAAGGACCAAAATCGGGTCAAACTCGGAGGGATTGGTCAACTCGGCAATTCGGGTCCGACTCGGGTTAAAATTTCAATTATTCTTTTTGAAGTATGAAGTTGTTATATTTTCTATTTGTAAACAATTATGTTTAACTTTGAAGAATCTAGTTTACTAAATTTCTATTACCTTTTTACATATAATTTGTTAGGTCGAAAACGATCAAGTATGATTTGTCCAGGAAATAGTTGAAATCTAGTGAAAAATACTTGTACAGGATTCTGAAACTTCTCAGTTTAGAATATTCACTAAGCTTCACTTAAGTTCAGCCTCAACTGAAAGCATTCGTCTGAAGTCAAAGACCGAAGACTGAAGAAAGAGAATCATCTCAGTAGCAGAACTCAGAGAAGATTCTACCTGATCGAAGACTGAAGCATCTCAGTGTAAAGTACTTACAACACTTTACACTGATTACGAGGAAGCCTTTTGACGTTACCAACCTTTACCCGGATAAATACCATATTGTCTGAAAAAGTACAAGGTTGAGTAAAAAGGTTGAGAATAAAGGTGAACTGTCACATCAAAGTGAGACTCATATACATACTTTATTTACGCATGTTTTCAATTCCTTAAATGCTCTCAACCATAATATGTACGGCCAAGTCCACGTCATCATGGACTTTGCCTATAAATAGAAGGCATCTCACCATTTGCAAACTACTCGAAACTTTGGCATTGCAACTTGTGAGTTATACTCTAAGTAATTCTTAAGAGTATTTCCAAGTTTATTAGATCACTTGTATTTCAAGGTTGTTTAGATATTACACTTGGGTGTTTATCTTTGTTCCGCAACAACCTTTGTATTTTGTTTAACATACTTAATAAAATACATTGAAAAGTACATCGTGTTCTAATGCTACATACTTGATATATATATATATATTATATATATTACATTTAGTTTCTTATTATATATATATATATATATATTTATATAGTTTCAGTCATTTAGTTTCTTGCATTTACATTTACTTACTTGTTCCATCTGAAATCTGGATCGTCACATCTGAACTGGTCATTAGCCAGATCAGTGTTGCTTGCCAGTCATTGTTATTGATATAGAGGTATCTTCGGGTATTCCATCAAGTTGGGACTTGCATAATTTAACTTATTGATTAAATATAATTTCTATGAAGTCTAATAACAGTTGTGTATTTAATGAGTAATGAATACCCTTGTTACTTGTAAGTACAATGGGGAGTTGTGTATTCAATGAGTAATGAATACCCGATACCTCTGTTGTTATAAGGGTGGAGGGAGTACATATTTGTTACCCAAACTTACTCAAATCATCCTCCAATCAAAACTCTCCAACTCACAACTACTCAATTCTACCCAATTCTTACCCAAATCACTGGCAATACATACCCAATTCTTACCCAATCCTATCCAATTTCTTTTTATTTTTATTTTTTTTATTACATATAATTAAACTATATAAATATAAATACTAAAACATTTAATAAATAAAACACACAACACACATTACATTCATATTTTCTAAAAAATTATATAAAAACAATACATAATACTTTATAAAAACAATACATAACAACTACAGGGACTAAAAATGTTTAAAGTGAAAGTTTATAATATTACATATATATATTTACAAGAATCTGAAACTACAGGGACTAAACTTAGCAGTTTTTATAAGTCTTATCTTCTACAAATGGCCTGCATCAAATTATACATACATATGCATATACTATATTTATAAAACAGGGAAAGGCCAATTAAAAAAAAAAAGAAAAAAATGGTCAGCTAGCCGTTTTGGGGGGGGGGACCCACTAGCTTCCAACGTTCAAAATTCCTTACCCACACTCGGTTTCAATACTCGAAATGCTAGCCGATCGGGCCTTAGCCGATGACTACCCGAACACCTTCCATGGTGTAGCCGATCGGGTATGGGCTACCCGATGAGTACCCGACTCCCACTCCTTCCTACCTAAGTCCAATGGCAATGCGGTATAATGAGTAATAAATACCCCTTTTGCTTGTAAGTCTAATGAGAGTGGTGTATTCAATGAGTAACATTTAATTTTCACATATATTTTACAACGACTGAATATTTATATTTCACCTATATTCACAACGACTCAACATTTATATGTACATTATATAATTACATCGAATAGTCTTCAACTTCTCAAACATAAACAACCCATCTTTCAACCCATTTTAGTCATCCGATTCACCATCTCAATCTTCAAACAACTCAACTGCCACCTCTCATATCCCCGCTTTTGGATCAAAATACAATCGGTCAACACAATCTAAACAATTTCAACCACAATCTCAACAATATCCATTTTTGGGTTGTTGTCGACCTTGGCGAACTTCCAAGCCAAGAATACAAATATTATTAACAACAACATTATTGAAACTAACAATAATTTCCACCACAACCATTTCCACCAAATCAACCATGTCCACCACAATATTGTACCCAGCCATCTTTTCCTCAAGCCTTTGAAGCTTCGCCTTCCCAAAAAAACAAGGAAATCAAAACCAAGGAAAACTGAAAGTGAAAAAGCTAGCTGACTTTAATGGAACGAGGGTGAATCTTTATCACTAGCCCAAGTTTGGATTAATGTTTCAAACGATCCGTCTGTATCCACTAGTTAATTATAATAAATTATAATAAATAATTATAAATAATTATAATAAAAAACACAAACCAATTAGATATCCATCATTCAACTTACATCTATTTAATCTAACGACCCTAACCATACTTTATGTAAGCTTATATCCATCAATCAAAAGAAACCTCTTATATAAAACATGATGTAACACTCTGGTAAGAACACTCTTAAAATAAGAACGGTGAGAACACTTAAAAACATCATTTTGATGCATTAAAAGTCCATAAAACTAACATAGTGGATAACTAATTATCATTATTTAAGTGTTTAACAACACATTGATCCGTCAAAATCGAAAAAATCACGTTTTTTGTTGGATGCATCATTTTGATAAATATGCATCCAAGATGGATGCACAAAACAAAAAACATGATTTTCTCGATTTTGACAGACCAATATGTTGTTAAACACTTAAATAATGATAATTAGTTATACACTATGTTAGTTTTATGGACTTTTAATGCATCAAAATGAAGTTTTTAAGTGTTCTCACCGTGTTCTTATTTTAAGGATTATAGGGTAACACTCCGGTAAGAACAGTCTTAAAATAAGAACGGTGAGAACACTTAAAAACATCATTTTGATGCATTAAAAGTCCATAAAACTAACATAGTGCATAACTAATTATCATTATTTAAGTGTTTAACAACACATTGATCCGTCAAAATCGAAAAAATCACGTTTTTTGTTGGATGCATCATTTTGATGAATATGCATCCAAGATGGATGCACAAAACAAAAAACATGATTTTCTCGATTTTGACAGACCAATGTGTTGTTAAACACTTAAATATGATAATTAGTTATACACTATGTTAGTTTTATGGACTTTTAATGCATCAAAATGTAGTTTTTAAGTGTTCTTATTTGATTGTCCCTATATATATATATATATATATATAAAAGCACCTAGTTTTCTCAAGCCATTATTTTGATCTTTTTTTGCTTAGATAAATTACCCACCAAACAAATTTGAATCTCCATTATTTCACCAGATTTCCACATAGGTTGTTGGTAAAAGCACCTATAATTTGTAAATATTTATTCTAATGATAAGATCAAAGTGGAAAAGATTAGACTAGATAATCCCAAAATCAATGTTATAGGAAGTGGCAAAATGTATATGGGAAACATAATGGAACGAAAGCCGCAGTTAAGAAACGTAGGAAGATTGCACAAAAGTATGTATTTCTAGTTTCATTTAATCAATATGATAACATCTCCGGCTTTTTTGATGCGGATATTTAGAAAATATGATACTCATAATGCTCAAATGCAAAGAGTAGATCACCGCTTTCCTAAATTTCCGCAGCCTAAAACCTGGAGATGTTGTCATGTTGATTGAATGCAACTATAAATTCATACGTTTGTGCAATTCCAACCATTTTACTACGTTTCTCAACTGAATATACATCCTTTATGTTACTCCATATACATTTTGCTATTTCATATAACATTGATTTCAGGATTATCTAAGCTAATCTTTTCCACTTTGATTTTATCATTGATATAAATATTTACAAAGTATAGGTGCTTTTACCTAGAATTTGTGTGAAAATCTAATGAAATAATAGAGCTTTAAATTTGTTTGGTTAGTAATTTATAGAAGCAAGTAGGTGGTTTTGTTTAGTGTTTAAGTTTATAAAAATGTTGTACAAGTAATTATCTCAAACTAACCACACAGTTACGGGCAGGGGACCCGATCAGATGTAATATAGTAAGTGATAAGTACAGGATCATTCGCAGGGACGCGTTGCACTACCTAATCTAATAATATGTGTAATTCTAGCGGTTGGAGGTTGCACGATTTCCTATTAAACTAATTAAAAACTGAAAAGTAAATAGAAGCCGCAACTGCTTATTCAGCGAAAGGCTTAGTCTGAAAAAGATTTGAAAAAGCAAATAACAGTAATAAAATTAAAATACTTGTTTGGCATCTCAGATCTCATGACACGACCAGATATCATTCTACCTACTTGCTAGACTGTTGGAAACTTAATCACGGCTCAGATTCTCGTTAGATTCACTTTGCCTAAGTAACTAGTGTTGTCCCTAGACTCACACTACTCTTTAAACAAATTCTCGTTATATTCATTGTTTAAGCATTAATCACCTAAGTTTGTGTTACTAATTCATCTTTTAGTATACCCGGATCTTAAGCCATGACCAGATAATAATTCCCTCCGATGACCACAGTGCACGTTTCCATGTCACTGGATTGCGTCTGACATTGTTAAGCTTCATGTTCAATTTTTCCTAATTACTATGGTTCTGGATCCCTCAGTTATAAGTGAATCACCTTTTACATCTAGTTATAGACCGACTAGTATTTTCCATCTTTATGTATTAATCCTAGTGTATGATTATAGACCGATCATCAGAATTAAATCAATACATGCAGATATAGAACCGATAATAATATGAAGAACTAGTAAAACATGGATCTACGATAAACAGTAAAACACACTCCAACAGATCTAACAAATAAAGTAAAATAGATAAACGTCTACATGATCACATCGATCCAAACAAGTATTCAGCCTATTAGCCTACCATTATTACAGGAATAACAAAGTCTGAAAAGATGAAAGACATTGTTTACCAACTGAAAGTAAATAAAAGAGATAGATCTATGTAGAAGATGAAGATCAGAAGGTGTTAGAAGTTCCAAAACCTCCTTGGAATCTGCAAAGTCGACCTAGGGTTTGTAGGTGGCGGCTAGGGTTGCTGAATCAGCTCTCTCTTAGGGTTTTGAGGGCTGCTTTGACTTAAATAGAGGAGAAAATCGCTTGCTGATCTGGGCCGCCCAGCGGCGCTGGGGATGGGCTCCAGCGGCGCTGGGATCGTCTGTTGATGGGCCAGCGCGCTGGCAAGGGTGCCAGCGGCGCTGGCAGCTCCTGCTGCTCTCCGATTTGCTTCGTTCGACTCCCGAATCACCTCCTTGTGTCTTGTAACTTCATAGGCCTCCATGTTGAGTTGTTTGATGTCATTTACCCTCACTCGCATCTTCCGTGAACCTGCATATATATCGAATCCATTAAGTACCAATAGTTCCTGAATATTAACTCATTTTAGACATTGAAATGTGGCCTTTTGATAGGGGAATTTATCACAAAATGAACGCTCATCATATACCTACACACTTAAGATCAAATTGGTTTGGAAAATCAAGTCAATAATAATATGAAAATATTTTTAAAAAAAAATTGTTTCGATTGGTGGATAAAATTTTGGGAAAATGATAAATCCTCCTAAAGATTAGCCTAAAAATCCTCCTAAAACTATAAGAAGGTGACATGTGTTATCCACTAATTCTCTTTCTTAATCTTGCCCCCTAATTTTTCCACATGTCATCATCTCATGGTTAGGAGGATTTTTAGGCTATTTAGTTAGGAGGATTAATCATTTCCCATAATTTTGGGCATATTTTAGGGTCATTGAATTAAATAGATGTAAGTTGAATGGTGAAGATTGAGTTGGTTTTTGTTTGTTTGTTTGAAAAAGATGTAAATGAATTCATTTAATTCATATATCACCTTACAAGCTATAATATATTTAATACAACACATTTAACTTATATAAATTAACTAGTGGTTTATTGTGTCGATATAGTTTTGTTATGGTATTGTAAATATATCTTTATCTAAGTTATGCATGTAAATAAATGATGAAGCTTGGGTTAGTTTGTATTTCAAAAGGACCAAAAATATAATTATTTTTATTTTAATAAACTTTATTAATTAACAAAATATACATATACATATACTTTCGGGGTGCCCAGATCATGTGGGGATTAGGATGGAGGTATTTTACCGGCATCATATGGCTCATACGGGGTGGGTCGATGGGTATCCAATTGTGGTACCAGGGCTAGGGTTCCTCCCATTACCCCTTTTTTTACTTTATTTTTTTTCATTTATTTATTTTATTTTAATTTATATTTTTAATAAAAATCTTTTCTCAAAATAATAATAATGATAAATCAAAAAACAAGAAATAAATCAAAAAAATTTCAAAAAAAAAAAAATCAAAATATTTTCTTATTTTTTTAAAAACTCTATAACCTATCATCACCACTAACTACCAGATATTAATACCTTAAGGGCAAAAAAATAAAAATAAAAACAAAAACAACACATCCCCCCCCCCCCCCCTTTTTAATATTTTTTTATAATAAAAACAAAAATAAATACCGTATAGTATTATTTTTATTAATAACATTCTAAAATAAAAACTCATCTCAAAAAAATAATGGTATTAATAAGAGGTAGCTGGTGGATGTAATAGGTCATAGGTTTTCATTAAAAAATAAACTAAAAAAAATTATGATTTTTTTTTATTTTTGGATTTATTTTGATATTTTGATTTTTGGGTTTTTTTTTAGAATTAGTTTTTGTTTAAAAAAATTAATATAGATAATTGTAAATAACAAAATAAAAAATATAAAGTATATGTATATCATTATTTTGTTGATTAATAAGTACCTCAACTTGTCACTTTTTACTTTATTGGGATTCATTCAAAAAAGTGTTCTATGTTGGGGATAAAAACCGGCAAAAACAACTATGTTGGGCTTTTACCGGCTGAGACATGACATGGTGCCGATAAACACTTACCTGACAGCCATGTGTACACTAAGACTCCACCTAACCCTATCTTTTTAATTATAGATATAATGCATATATATAGGATTACAATCAGATACAATTCTTTCCCCAATCTCTTTCCTTTTTCAGATTCCGGCCACTGAAACCGCCGGACCTCCGTCCACCTCGCCGGAAAAATGATGTATACCTCAAAATGCTACAAAAATAACCTCCTCATCATCAGCAACAAAGGGCAACCATCAAACCCCCAATACCACCCAACACCACCTTTGTGGCCACCTCCACATCGCGGCGGCGCCGCCACATCTCCCGACATCATTTTTTCTTGGTTATCTTTGGTTACTGGCAAAACCCACTTGGTAATACATTGATGAATTGATATTTGTTGATTTTATGATATGGGTTTTGCTTGATATTTGTTTAATTGGGGATTAGGGTTTGTTACCAGAAATAGGGCGGCGGTGATGGTTGTGACGGTGATGCCGGAAAATTGTTGATGCCTACCACCACGTCACATAGACTATTAACCCCTTAAAACTTGCAACTTCCGAAAAGCACCGCCATGGCGGAGATCTTGAAGTCGGCTGTGGCGGCGGTGATCTTGAAGCTGGCTGTGATTTATTTTCGGAATGTAGATTTTGAAGCTCAAATCAGAAGGATATATTTAGGTACGTGAATATGATACAAGTATTTGATTGAAATAGATTGAAGCAGTTCATGAGTCGGTTTAATTTTGTGGAAAAAAAAATATACATAGATGTCTACATAGTTCATTTTTTTCCAGATCTAGTGATAAAAAATCTGACAGTGGTGATTGTAGTGGTTACGAGCGGTGATGAATTTTGAAACATCAAATCCTTTTTTTTCAATTGAGATAGATGGATTGATGGATGTCTATATAGTGATTTTTTATGTATAATTATGTTTATTTTAATAGTAGAATGGTTGAATATTAGACGGCTGGAAAACCGATGGCCGGAAAAGATGATGTTACCGGAAAAAATGGTACTTGATGATGACTTGAAAGGATAGGCGGTGATGGTGGTTGGTGATGTTGAATAAATTGAGAAGAAGAAAGTGATGGCATCTTAGTTGGCAAGACACATAATTAATACATTTATTTAAATAATACAAAATGAAATAAAAAGTAACAAAATGACCGGGTAACCTGAACACAGGCCCTATAAAGACGTTTTTGCCGGTTTTTATCCCCAACATAGAACACTTTTTTGAATGAACCCCAATAAAGTAAAAAGTGACAAGTTGAGATACTTTTTAATCAATTAGCCCATTAATAAATTCTATTATTGTAGAAGTAATTACCTTTTTGGTCCTTTAGAACTCTTGCATCTTGGCTGGCTTAAAATAAAGGGCTAATTACTTGGAAAGTCCTTCAACTTGTCACTGAAACCTTTTCTGGGGCTCGAACAAAAAAATGTTCTATTCGGGGGAAGAAAACCGGCTAAAATCTCTTTTATGGGGTTCCGTACAAGTAGCCAGTTAAAAAAAGGGCTAATTACTTGGAAAGTCTCATAACTTGTCACTGAAATCTTTTCTGGGGCTCCAACAAAAAAAAGTTCTATTTGAGGGTATGAAAACGACTAAAACTATTTTTGTTGGGTCTCGTGTAAGTAGCCGGTCAAAAACGGCTAAAATTTTTACTTAACACCACCGTGAAGTCTCCATAGCCGCCACCATAAACATCGCTACTATTCCGACAACGAACCTTAATACCCAAATCTGAAACTTTTAAGTTAATCAATCTTATTTGTTTTTCACCCAAAAAAGTTTTTCACGAAAAACCTAATCAGTTGTGACTTGTGAGGAAGCCAAAATTAGATCTGGAATCAAAGGGTAGCGAAGCTACCGGTGGTCGCTGTCGGAGAGGCGGAACAAGGGACAATTGGGATGGCAGGGAAATCGAAGGTGTGTAGTGGTATTTTTTGATAATTGTGTGTGTTTGTGAAATTGGTAGATGGGTTTTGCCGATCCAGTGAAACCATTGTTCAGATTTTAGTAACTTCGTATCCAATGAAGTTTCCGACGTCGGTAGTGGTGGTTTTGAAATGGAAGTGGCTAAATGCTGATATGATACAAGGGAATATAAAGAAGTGGCTAAATTGAACTTTTTTTTGTTGGAGCCCCAGAAAAGGTTTCAGTGACAAGTTGAGGGACTTTTCAAGTAATTAGCCCTTAAAAATAAAGATAAAACCGGCTAGCTACTGTACACGTCAGCAAAAAAGTGGTCACGGTCCTACTATAGTAGTTTTAGCCGGTTTTCTTCCCCCGAATAGAACTTTTTTTTGTTTGAGCCCCAGAAAAGGTTTAAGTGACAAGTTGAGGGACTTTCCAAACAATTAGCCCTAAAATAAACTTTTTTGATTATATGAAGATATACAACACTTTTGGCAGGAATACACAGTAACTAAACGAATTGAAATATTGGCTTGGTGAAGTGTCATTCAAATTCAAACTTATGGCCTTTTTCCATTTAAAACCTGTTTGTGATCTTTTTGGGACCAATTAAGATGCATCTAGAACCGTCGTAGAAAAGAAATTCAGCTTAGTTACATTCAACCAACATGGTTTTTCCTTAGGCGACTCGATGAGGCTACAAAATTATGCAAAATTTGGATACAAAGATGTGAACTTTTCTAGCTGATGCCAGCTCCATCCATCAATCCCTAACCAACCAACCACACACTATACAGAACCAACAAAGCTATCAAAATTACTTGTTATTTTTGGTAGGAAGGGGAAGGGGAAGAGTCCTACACTATGCCTATAAGAACTTCTCTCACACATGCAAACCGTTGCCATTAGTGTACATTCCATCAAATGATCCAATGTTTACTTTTGCGTTTATGGGACCATATCGATGTTTTGGTGATAATCCCGGCTTCCCTTTTCCAATGGGTATATACCCATTTGCCTTTGTACCACCAACACTTTTCTTTAGAAAGGCATCCAACTGCCCGCTTGCTGCTGCTATAAGTCCTGCACAAACAGCAAGTATTCTTTTATTAATCATTCATTAGTTTATTTAACATTTCTGTGTTTTGAAATATAATTTTACACACAACATATAAAAAGCACCTAAGAAAAGTGCTGAAGGTTTTCCTGGTCTGGATTTATATTCCGGGTGGAACTGAACTCCCACAAAGTACGGGTGACTATGGAGTTCAACAATCTAAATAGATAATCATTCTAAATGAAAATAAATGAACTTAGCTGAAATAACTTACCTGCATCCGTTGTCCAGTATCGTCTTTCCCAGTAAAACTGAGACCGGCTTTTTTTAGATACCATGTTAGGATTCACCTAATCATAAAATAAAAAATATATTAACTCACAAACAAATTGTGCTTGTTTCAAGAAACTATGTTACATATTGTTGTAACTAGTGTGTCATCTAGAGATTGAAGTTGAAGTGCTTGTTTTGAAGGTATTGCCCATTTCATGTGAGATGACATGTTTGGTTAAAGGTTTAGTTAGATCCCGCATCAAACTCATGGCTCTTAGTACATGTTTTAATGTTTTGTTAATATGGGTCCTATGTATTTTCCACACATTGAAGTTTGGTTTGTTTGGGTATTGTAAATGAATGTCAAATAGTGTTTTGAACGTTTTGGCAACTTGGGTAAACGGCTCATTTGGTCGTTTGAATGTAAAAGATGAAATGCTTGATGGATGAAAGTCTTCCTATGTTAAGTTATGTGTTTTCATCCATTTGGTTATTTGGTTCAAGTGTTTGAGGTCAAAAGACTGTGAAATTGTGATTTAAGTGTGTGTAGTAAGAGCACGGACGCAGGTACGGCTGACCGTGCTCATCGTCTGCAGTATATGCATCTAGGTGTTCAGTTGTTTGGGAGCACGGGCGCAGAGCACGGTCGATCGTGCTCAGCGGCCGTAGTACACCGTTCTCGAGCAAAATTTTCCCGAGCTTCGTCTGATGTTTTCAAGGTCTGAAACTTATATAATATGTTTATTTTAGGGTTAAGTACCTTGAAATATATTTAACTATAACCAAATGTCTATAGTAGGAACGAACTAAGGTTTTAGACATTGTATGTTAACAACTTGATAAATTGTCCAAATTATGTAATATGACATACGTGGCAACCCATATGAGCCGCCACGTGCAAATTTTTGATTGGTCGGCTCATGATTTGAACATTTTTAATAAGTTCTAAACACACAATATCCAATCTGATAATTGGTTACCACTATAGACATTTGATCATAGTTAATTACATTTTGCCGCACTTAACCCTTTATTTTAACATATTAAGGTATTCTAAACTGTTAGATTTTAAATTTGATCATTTTGAGTTTTTCACATTATTTGGTTTAAAATTTTTCTAAGTATTGAATGGTCAAACAAAGTCAAATATTTTTAGAAAAGAAAAAAATAAATGGTCGAGTCGAGTCGGGCTCTTTCATGTACTCAATAAGTAATGAATACCCCTGTTGCTTGTAAGTACAATGGGAGTGATGTACGTAATGATTAATGACTACCGCTCTTGCTTTTAAGTCCAATGACAGTTGTGTATTCAATGAGTAATAAATACTCCTGTTGCTTGTAAGTACAATGGGAGTGATGTACGTAATGATTAATGACTACCGCTCTTGCTTTTAAGTCCAATGACAGTTGTGTATTCAATGAGTAATAAATACTCCTGTTGCTTGTAAGTACAATGGGAGTGATGTACGTAATGATTAATGACTACCGCTCTTGCTTTTAAGTCCAATGACAGTTGTGTATTCAATGAGTAATAAATACTCCTGTTGCTTGTAAGTACAATGGGAGTGATGTACGTAATGATTAATGACTACCGCTCTTGCTTTTAAGTCCAATGACAGTTGTGTATTCAATGAGTAATAAATACTCCTGTTGCTTGTAAGTACAATGGGAGTGATGTACGTAATGATTAATGACTACCGCTCTTGCTTTTAAGTCCAATGACAGTTGTGTATTCAATGAGTAATAAATACTCCTGTTGCTTGTAAGTACAATGGGAGTGATGTACGTAATGATTAATGACTACCGCTCTTGCTTTTAAGTCCAATGACAGTTGTGTATTCAATGAGTAATAAATACTCCTGTTGCTTGTAAGTACAATGGGAGTGATGTACGTAATGATTAATGACTACCGCTCTTGCTTTTAAGTCCAATGACAGTTGTGTATTCAATGAGTAATAAATACTCCTGTTGCTTGTAAGTACAATGGGAGTGATGTACGTAATGATTAATGACTACCGCTCTTGCTTTTAAGTCCAATGACAGTTGTGTATTCAATGAGTAATAAATACTCCTGTTGCTTGTAAGTACAATGGGAGTGATGTACGTAATGATTAATGACTACCGCTCTTGCTTTTAAGTCCAATGACAGTTGTGTATTCAATGAGTAATAAATACTCCTGTTGCTTGTAAGTACAATGGGAGTGATGTACGTAATGATTAATGACTACCGCTCTTGCTTTTAAGTCCAATGACAGTTGTGTATTCAATGAGTAATAAATACTCCTGTTGCTTGTAAGTACAATGGGAGTGATGTACGTAATGATTAATGACTACCGCTCTTGCTTTTAAGTCCAATGACAGTTGTGTATTCAATGAGTAATAAATACTCCTGTTGCTTGTAAGTACAATGGGAGTGATGTACGTAATGATTAATGACTACCGCTCTTGCTTTTAAGTCCAATGACAGTTGTGTATTCAATGAGTAATAAATACTCCTGTTGCTTGTAAGTACAATGGGAGTGATGTACGTAATGATTAATGACTACCGCTCTTGCTTTTAAGTCCAATGACAGTTGTGTATTCAATGAGTAATAAATACTCCTGTTGCTTGTAAGTACAATGGGAGTGATGTACGTAATGATTAATGACTACCGCTCTTGCTTTTAAGTCCAATGACAGTTGTGTATTCAATGAGTAATAAATACTCCTGTTGCTTGTAAGTACAATGGGAGTGATGTACGTAATGATTAATGACTACCGCTCTTGCTTTTAAGTCCAATGACAGTTGTGTATTCAATGAGTAATAAATACTCCTGTTGCTTGTAAGTACAATGGGAGTGATGTACGTAATGATTAATGACTACCGCTCTTGCTTTTAAGTCCAATGACAGTTGTGTATTCAATGAGTAATAAATACTCCTGTTGCTTGTAAGTACAATGGGAGTGATGTACGTAATGATTAATGACTACCGCTCTTGCTTTTAAGTCCAATGACAGTTGTGTATTCAATGAGTAATAAATACTCCTGTTGCTTGTAAGTCCAATGGCAGTGGTGTATTCAATGAGAAACAAATACCCCTGTTGCTTGTAAGTACAATGGGAGTGATGTACGTAATGATTAATGACTACCGCTCTTGCTTTTAAGTCCAATGACAGTTGTGTATTCAATGAGTAATAAATACTCCTGTTGCTTGTAAGTCCAATGGCAGTGGTGTATTCAATGAGAAACATTTATTTTTCACTTATATATTCCAACGACCTAACATTTATATTCACTTATATTCACAATGACTCAACATTTATATATACATCATCATCATATAATTCCATCAAACAATCAACTTCTCAAACATGAACAACCAATCTTCCAACCCATTTTATTCATCCGATTCACCATCTTTATTTTGAAACAATTCAACCGTCACCTCTCATATTCCCGCTTTTGGATCAACATACAATCCGTCACCACAATCTGAACAATTTCAACCACAATCTCAATAATATCCATTTTACAGATGTTATCGACCCGACCAACTTCCAAACCAAGAATACCAATACAATCAACAACAACATTATTGAAACCAACAATCATTTCCACCATAACAACCATTTCCACCAAAACAACAATGTCTACCACAATATTGTACCCAACCTACACCATCTTCTTCTCAACCCCTCGAAGCTTTGCCTTCCAAAAAAAACAAGGAAATTCAAACCAAGAAAAACGAAAAGTGAAAATCCAGCCGGCTTCAATGGAACGAGAGTGAATCTTTATCACTAGCTCAAGCTTAGATTAACGTTACAGAGGATTCGTCAGTATCCACTAGTTAATAATATATGATATAAATGTGTTTTATCTAATATACTGTAGCTTTTAAAGTTATATATAAACGAAATGAACTTATTCACATCTTTTCTAAACAAACACAAATACAAACCAACCCAATATCCATCATTTCCCTTACATCTATTTAATCCAACGACCCTAAACCATATTCCGTATAAACTTATATCCACCAATCAAAACACACCTCTTTATTTATATATATAGCACCTAGTTTTCCCAAGCCATAACTTTGATCTTTACTTGCTTAGATAAATTACCCACCAAACAAATTTGAAGCTTCATTATTTCATCATATTTTCAAACAAGTGGTAGGTAAAATCACCTATAACTTGTAAACATTTATATTAATGATAAAATCAAAGGGGAAAAGATTAGGTCAGATAAAGAAATCAAAGTTATAAGAAGTAACAAGATGTATATGGGGAAACACTACGGAACGAAAGCCGCAGTTGAGAAATGTAGTAAAACGGTTGGAATTGCACAAAAGTATGAATTTATAGTTGTATTCAATCAATGTGACATAATCTCCGGAATTTTTGGTGCGAAAATTTGAGAAAACGATGATCTACTCTTTTCATTTGAGCATTTTAAGTATCGTTTTTATAAAATGTGACAAGTTGAAGAACATTATAAAAATGATACTCATAATAGTCAATGCAAAGAGTAAATCACCGTTTTCATAAATCTCCACACCAAAAATTCAGCGATTTTGTCATGTTGATTAGATGCAACTATAAATTCATACAGTTGTGCAATTTGAATCGTCTTACTACGTTTTTTAAATGTGGTTTTCATTCCT
>CM067169.1:35559346-35566846 GCA_034093135.1 Erigeron breviscapus | reverse complement strand
ATCATCAGAAGCAAAAGTATCATTAATCTCTCTGCCCGATTCATCTGTGAAACTGCTAACAACAAGTTCAGCATCTCTTCCTGTACCCTTTTTATAGTAGACTGAGAAAGTCAAATCCTGAGCAGGAAGCTCATAAAAGGATTTGATCTTACGTTCCTTCTGACCTTCAGACTCAAAGAGATTCGGGTTTGTAGCAATAGCATCTTCAAATTCAAACCTATGCTTAGGTGATACCATTACTCCTTGCCAATCTGAGCGAGGTATCCATTCCCCCTCCTCTGAGTCTTCCGAATCTTCTTCAGCTATGTCATCCAAGTCTTTGATAGCATCAATGGCAGTGAGCTCCTCATCACTCTCGGATCCATAAGCGTGAGTCTGGAAACCGACATCTACATCTCCAATCGGTAACTGGAAAGTATCTTCAACAATACGTTTCCCTTTGTCTTAAGCTGTGGGAGCCTGAGAGGTACCAGTAGCATCATGCTGGCTTTGCTCCCCTGAGATGTAGCAATCGGAGTGCCAATCCGAATACCCCTTGATAATCTTGTGATCTCTTCTTCTTGTCTGCACAGATCATCATTCTCATCCTCTCTCCTTTGCTTCCTGAGAACACTATCTGTGCAGATAGGATCTATCTCCCCCTGAGATCCAAGATTATCAACTATCTCACTTAGCTCCTTGTAATCCACATCAAAGCTTGCCAGACCCTCAGTTTGGCTCTCTATTGCCTCTTTGTGCTTATTCAGCTTCTTGACAACTCTTTTCAGATGCACCATTGTCTCAGACTGAATCTTTTGTAGAGCCTCGTGTCTTGTCTGAAGTTGAGTATTTTCTTCCTTCAACTCGTCAAGCATTTGATGGTGTGACTCTTCTTGCTTTGAAAATCTTTTCGTTAAGCTTACAATCAAGACTCTCATATCTTCTAATTCTTTCTCCAACCCGGACACAATGTCTTCATTGGATTTTGAGTTGCTTGGTTGAGAAGATGTCACAGATGGTTCAACTCCTTCAGCTACTTTCCTCCTCTTGAGCTGTTGAGATGAACTATCTTCATTATCTCTGGTAGTTCCTAACATTTTAAGCGTCTGAAATCCTGTAGTTCATAGACTTTCAAAATGTTAACAACTTTTAACCATCGATAAATAAGTTGAACAATAAAATTCTAAACATTTTCAATGATATAGAAACCATTTATTTCCCAATCAACCAAAATGTCACCAATTTTATCGAATCAACAAGTCGTTATTAAAACGTTTAAAGTTTTCCAAGGTCGCAAAACCATTTGTTTCATAACCTTCCAAAACATTCTTAGTCTTAATAAATGACACATTGAACTTTACTAAATTTAACGAAAACCATTTGTTTTTCTTAAATTTTTTAAAGTTCAATATTATAAGTCAATTTGCATTTTCTAATTTGACTTATTTGAAGATTTTCCCATTTTGAAAATTTTCCGAAGTCCTAGAACGAGCAAATTCCTTATACACACACATATGGTGACAATACACACATATGGTGTCGGGTTTGACTAGTCAATGCGTGTTATGTTTCATATTTTACTTGTTAAAATTTTTTCCTATTTAAAAATTTTCTAAGTCATGAAACACGCATACAGTGCCACAACACGCAAATGGTGACAAACACGCAAAATGGTGTATTTGACAATAAGAACTCTCAAATGGGAGTTGACCAGTCAAATGCGTGTTCCTTATGATGACGTCATCATCATAACACGCAAAATCTGAAGAATTTTGAAGATGTCTATCTGGTTCACAAGAACACGCATATGGTGTATGAACACGCATATGCAGATCGTCATCTCCAAAACTCAAACAGATGATTTGAACCCCAAAACTCTTAAATCTTAAGTTCAATATTATAAGTCAATTTGCATTTTCTAATTTGACTTATTTGAAGATTTTCCCATTTTGAAAATTTTCCGAAGTCCTAGAACGAGCAAATTCCTTATACACACACATATGGTGACAATACACACATATGGTGTCGGGTTTGACTAGTCAATGCGTGTTATGTTTCATATTTTACTTGTTAAAATTTTTTCCTATTTAAAAATTTTCTAAGTCATGAAACACGCATACAGTGCCACAACACGCAAATGGTGACAAACACGCAAAATGGTGTATTTGACAATAAGAACTCTCAAATGGGAGTTGACCAGTCAAATGCGTGTTCCTTATGATGACGTCATCATCATAACACGCAAAATCTGAAGAATTTTGAAGATGTCTATCTGGTTCACAAGAACACGCATATGGTGTATGAACACGCATATGCAGATCGTCATCTCCAAAACTCAAACAGATGATTTGAACCCCAAAACTCTTAAATCCAGTACGAATTGATACATATGGTGTATGAACACGCATATGGTGTATGAACACGCATATGGTGTATGAACACGCATATGGTGTATGAACACGCATATGGTGTATGAACACGCATATGGTGTATGAACACGCATATGGTGTATGAACACGCATATGGTGTATGAACACGCATATGGTGTATGAACACGCATATGGTGTATGAACACGCATATGGTGTATGAACACGCATATGGTGTATGAACACGCATATGGTGTATGAACACGCATATGGTGTATGAACACGCATATGGTGTATGAACACGCATATGGTGTATGAACACGCATATGGTGTATGAACACGCATATGGTGTATGAACACGCATATGGTGTATGAACACGCATATGGTGTATGAACACGCATATGGTGTATGAACACGCATATGGTGTATGAACACGCATATGGTGTATGAACACGCATATGGTGTATGAACACGCATATGGTGTATGAACACGCATATGGTGTATGAACACGCATATGGTGTATGAACACGCATATGGTGTATGAACACGCATATGGTGTATGAACACGCATATGGTGTATGAACACGCATATGGTGTATGAACACGCATATGGTGTATGAACACGCATATGGTGCTTTGTCTTCTTTATATACTCACACAAACACGCATATCCGATCACTGTTCAGGAACACGCATATTCGGCCCACTTGGCAGAACACGCAAATTAGGCCCATCAAGTAAAACGCGCAACTACAAGTCCACTTGGCTAAAACACGCAAATCCAGCCTAGTTGGCAGAACGCGCATGTTAATCCCACTTGACTAAAACACGCATATTTCACTTAGCCTAATTTCTTTGATTCATGTGAACCTTGACTTTCTAAAAAGTCAACCTTCACTAACTTGATTAACACTTTGAAAATTCACAAAGAATTTTCTCAAACCCGATATGATTAACGAAAAGAATTCTTTAGAGACCACGATAAAAACAAATACAAACCCTTTTTGTATTATAATTTATCGTACTTTTCTCGATAAATAAATTCTCGATAGATGTCACAACGTAAACAAAGTTACGATGTACGATCATTAAATTAAGACCCGATATGTCACTAATTAATGAATTACAAAGCACCATTGTTAAGTATTTGACAATCACAGACATTGGACACAACAATGTTGTTAATTAAATTCAAATACAACAAGAATAAAGACATAAGATTGTATAACTTGATAAACAATCTCTCCATCTATATCTTCGTCTCCGTTTGAATTTAGCTGAGTTGTTGATGTGTAAATATAATCTGCTTCCATTTTAAGCTTGAGTTTTCTCCATTCCGGACTGGATAGACCCAATTTTCATATACTTTGGAGATCCTTTATCTTAATGGTTGACACACACCCATTTAAGATAAATAATTCTGCGAACACATCAGCAAACTCATGAGATATATACAACACATGTATTCATCTCAATGGTAAATAATTGAACTTATAAATACTTAAACCGATATATAACAGATAAGTAATGGTTGATTCTCCCAATTAAGATTAGAATCAAAGCCTTTATCATGTTAGCTCACACATTAAGTACCTTCGATTCAATTATTTAAAGTAAATTGCAAATCAAAATATCTGTCAAGTACATCAACTCAGTGACTCCGCTTGACCTATTTTGACCGAAACCTTAAGTATTTCACTTAATCTTTCGAGCAATTTACATCCAAGACTTAATTCAAGGTGTACTAAACACCCTCAAATTAGTCTTTACTTACACTATACCCTTATCACGATACACATTTATTCAGTGTTCACACAAAACACAGCTAACTCCCCCTGGAAACCAGATACCCTAAATAACATTATCTCTCGTGCAGTAGAACCCCTTTTATTAATGGCAAGAACCTTATGGAGCATAAAGTTACAAAATCGATCACAGTAATTTTAGAATCAAAATTACTCTAACAAATCTTGTAATAGTCATGCTTAATACTGTCCTTGCAATATACCTTATGAAGCATAAAATTAAAAAATCGATCACAGTAATTTTAGAATCAAAATTACTCTAACCTATCTTAAAATAGTCATGCTTAATCCGGTATATTTGAGTGAATTTTAGAAAGAGTAATTACTTACAAAAAGATCGGATATAGCAAATGAGTAAACTTAAATGCCATATGTTTTCTTCATGTCTCTTGCAGTAACGACTCCCCCTTAAACTGATTTGGTACACTGAAGAGACTTTAGAAGGAATAATTACTTACAAAAAGATCGGATATAGCAAATGAGTAAACTTAAATGCCATATGTTTTCTTCATTTCTCTTGCAGTAACGACTCCCCCTTAAACCATTATTATATTTTTGTGTTGCATTTTCTGAATAAAAGATGGTTCTTGAGAGATGGTAACTAAGGGTTACTCATTCCAGTCAACTGGACTAGCAACTTGAAACGTGATCGATCAAAGGCCTTAGTGTAACCATCACAAATAAATCAACTTTGCATATTCATCATCGGATAACAACCATTATATAAATAATCATGATATCACAAATGATTTATTAACAAGCATAAAATAAAGTAGCACTTTATATATACTCGTTTTTCCCAATACGTTCTTTTATAAACAAATTATAAATAACATACATAGGACTTGCACAATGATTTACAATGAAGTAAATATCATATAAGTACGATAACCCACTATGTTATCTAATGAAAATGTGCCTAGGACTCAGTCACCGATTACCGAAAAAACATGGTTCTCCTTGACTGTGTCCTCCGCACAAATGAAGGGAATTAGTTTTCTTTGTCAAGAACCCAGACCCTTTTTGTCCGGATTCTTCCCGAATCATCTCGATATGCAAATTCTCCCCATCCTCCTTTACCCAAAATCTTGTTCAGTTGATTTGAATCATCTTGATGCTGCTTCTTACGAAAGGCATTAGATGACTCACCAACATTGTAGCACTGAGATGTCGATCTGAAATCACCACCACTTCTTCCAGCAAATCGATCATAATAAGTACTGTGATATTCTGTAGGCTTGGTGGATGATCTCACTTCATGTGAGTATGAAGGATACATACTGCCAGAATTCTCTGATCTCCTTTTCTGAGAAGAGTGATTTGAAGAAGTCGCATGATAAGACACTTGTCTGAAATGACATTCTCCAACTAATTTCTTCACTGAATCTCTTGATCTTTGAGTAGATAGAGCATGCATGGGAATTCTTTGAGAAGAACCAACAAGGTTTCCAACTGATTCCTTATATTGTTCTTCCATCATATCTTTTCCCTTCACTTTCTGAGAATTATTTCTCAGATTTCTCTCATTGATCCTGGATAGATTGTCTGATGAGTGACCATCACTGCTTGAGCATATCCTAGTATCTGAAGGTTTTGACCTTGCATTAGTCAAATCTCTATTCATACCTTTACTTGGACACTTACTAGCAACATGACCCTTCGTACGACATATGAAGCAGGAAATCCTCTTGAAATTTTTCTTTGTATTGAATCTCCTGAGATTTTCTTCGGTAATAGGAATTCCATACTCAGTCATCTCTTCAATGCACGAGAGTCTTTCCAAAACTTCATCCATTGTTTTCACAGGATTTAATGGAGTTGACTTTGAGTGTCTCAAATGTAATGTCTCGTTTTCTTCCAGAATTACTCCTCTACTTGTTGATGACTCATCAACTCTGGAGGCTTCAGGAACCAGACGAGGAACATTTTTATGATCCTTGTCCCACTTATGACACACATCATGCATTTGACTGACACTCAAAGGATTTTGACTAAGATGTTCAATATGATACACCTTATCAAGATGAAGATTAGTGACGCTCACTTTACCATGATCAGTTGCGATCCCCTGAGCAGATCAGGCAAAGTTCACCTGGACATCAGAAATCTTAACAAAGTCTGACAGAACACTACTATCTCCAGTGGCATGAACAGAACATCCAGTATCGATATTCCACATGTTATCAGTCCTTTTTACTGAACCTGGACGCTTTGTGATAGTCAAGTTCGTCATGAAGTTTACTAGACCCGATATTGTCTTTTGATCTTCGACTTTGTTTGAACTGCTTAGAACTATTGATTTTTCAGGGTTCTTGAATGGTCTAGTGTCATCACTTTCTGAAATTTCTGATTCAGAATCTGATGACGCAACTGAACTGATCTCAGCCAAGTAGGCATTGTCGGCTTCTTCAACAATTGAGCCCCAGTCATATGAACCTTCCTGTTGTTGAACCACCAAAGCTCTTGACCCATTTTGGTTATTAGAGTTTGGACTTTCAACTTTGGAACTTTGATAACTATTTTGCTGAGAAGAGTTACTAGCATTTGAACTTGACCCTTGAAAATATCTTCGTTGTGAAGCACCTGAAGGAGTTGCTGAGCCACCTTGGTTAAAGTTTTGATGAGTCACAATAGACCTATCATCCTTCTTAGGTCTCTGGCATTCCCTAGCAAAGTGTCCAAAGCCCTCGCAATTGTAACACTTTATCTTTGACTTATCAAAGCCAAGCTTGGAACCCACGACCTTTCGCCCTGTTCTTGATAAGAACCGTTTATCCTGAAGAGTTAGCATAGCCATTTGCCATTGCAAATCCATCTCTTCTAAGTCCAAAGGATCAATCTGCTCATAGTCTTCATCTATAAGACTCGGATCTTGAACCTTTCCTTGGATAAATTGTTCATATGATGTCACAAATGACGCAAGAACGGATAAGTGACTTTCCGCACATTTGACACTTATAGGCACGGTGGAACTAGCACTGGATGTAGGATATCCACGATTGCCTAAATTATCGCTCTGACTTGAAACAAGACATATGTTCCCTTCAGAGTCAAACGAGATCTTTTGTAAGTCAACATCTTCACTCAGGAATGCCCTAGTGCTTCCTTCAGGGGAACCTGGACTTACATTGATCGTAGGCCTACCGTAATAAAGCTCGGGAATCTGAGCATTATTATATCCTGCTTCCCTCCTTTTTAGTTTCATTTCTTGTCCCCTAAACTTAGCAACTATCTGAGTCAAAGACATATCAGAGAAATCTGCTTTTTCCTGCAAAGTGGTAATATAATTACTCCACTTTTCCGGCAAGGAACTCAAAAATTTCTCGACTTTTTCTTCCTTAGAATAG